>CM019064.1:387214075-387755520 GCA_009667805.1 Leptobrachium leishanense | reverse complement strand
AGCACCTCATGGATTTGCCCCAGCAGCTCATGTATGTGCCCCAGCAGCTCATGGATTTGCCCCAGCAGCTCTTGTATATGCCCCAGCAGCTCATGGATATGCCCCAGCTCCTCATGGATATGCCTCAGCTCCTCATGGATATGCCCCAGCACCTCATGGATATGCCCCAGCTCCTCATGGATATGCCCCAGCAGCTCATGGATAATGCCCCAGGACCTCATGGATATGCCCCAGCTCCTCATGGATATGCCCCAGCTCCTCATGGATAATGCCCCAGCACCTCATGGATATGCCCCAGCTCCTCATGGATAATGCCCCAGCACCTCATGGATATGCCCCAGCTCCTCATGGATATGCCCCAGCACCTCATGGATATGCCCCAGCTCCTCATGGATATGCCCCAGCTCCTCATGGATATGCCCAGCACCTCATGGATATGCCCCAGCTCCTCATGGAGATATGCCCAGCCCTCATGGATATGCCCCAGCTCATGGATATGCCCAGCTCCTCATGGATATGCCCCAGCACCTCATGGATATGCCCCAGCTCCTCATGGATATGCCCCAGCACCTCATGGATATGCCCCAGCACCTCATGGATATGCCCCAGCTCCTCATGGATATGCCCCAGCACCTCATGGATATGCCCCAGCACCTCATGGATATGCCCCAGCAGCTCATGGATTTGCCCCAGCTCCTCATGGATATGCCCCAGCACCTCATGGATATGCCCCAGCCTCTCATGGATATGCCCCAGCAGCTCATGGTTATGCCCCAGCTCCTCATGGATATGCCCCAGCTCCTCATGGATATGCCCCAGCACCTCATGGATATGCCCCAGCAGCTTGTTACTGCCCCAGCACCTCATGGATATGCCCAGCACCTCATGGATAATGCCCCAAGCACCTCATGGATTTGCCCCAGCAGCTCATGTATATGCCCCACTTCCTCATGGATTTGCCCCAGCAGCTCATGTATATGCCCCAGCAAGCTCATGTATATGCCCCAGCAGCTTCATGGATTTGCCCCAGCAGCTCATGTATATGCCCAGCAGCTCATGTATATGCCCCAGCTCCTCATAGATATGCCCCACCTCCTCATGGATATGCCCCAGCTCCTTATGGATATGCCCCGCACCTCATGGATATGCCCCAGCCCTCATGGATATGCCAGCAGCTCATGGATAATGCCCCAGCACCTCATGGATATGCCCCAGCTCCTCATGGATAATGCCCCAGCAGCTCATGTATATGCCCAAGCAGCTCATGTATATGCCCCAGCAGCTCATGGATTTGCCCCAGCAGCTCATGTAAATGCCCCAGCAGCTCATGTATATGCCCCAGCTCCTCATGGATATGCCCCAGCTCCTTATGGATAATTCCCAGCTCCTTATGGATATGCCCCAGCACCTCATGGATATGCCCCAGCTGCTCATGGATATGCCCCAGCAGCTCATGGATAATGCCCCAGCAGCTCATGGATAATGCCCCAGCACCTCATTGATATGCCCCAGCTCCTCATGGATATGCCCCAGCTCCTCGTGGATAATGCCCCAGCAGCTCATGTATATGCCCCAGCTCCTCGTGGATATGCCCCAGCACCTCGTGGGTATGCCCCAGCTCCTCATGGATATGCCCCAGCACCTCATGGATATGCCCCAGCACCTCATGGATATGCCCCAGCACCTCAAGGATATGCCCCAGCTCATGGATATGCCCCATCTCCTCATGGATATGCCCCAGCACCTCATAGATATGCCCCAGCAGCTTGATGCTGCCCCAGCACCTCATGGATTTGCCCCAGCACCTCATGGATAATACCCCAGCATCTCATGGATTTGCCCCAGCAGCTCATGTATATGCCCCAGCTTCTCATGGATTTGCCCCAGCAGCTCATGTATGTGCCCCAGCAGCTCATGGATTTGCCCCAGCAGCTCATGTATATGCCCCAGCTCCTCATGGATATGCCCCAGCTCCTCATGGATATGCCCCAGCACCTCATGGATATGCCCCAGCTCCTCATGGATATGCCCCAGCACCTCATGGATATGCCCCAGCTCCTCATGGATATGCCCCAGCAGCTCATGGATAATGCCCCAGGACCTCATGGATATGCCCCAGCTCCTCATGGATATGCCCCAGCTCCTCATGGATAATGCCCCAGCACCTCATGGATATGCCCCAGCTCCTCATGGATAATGCCCCAGCACCTCATGATATTTCCCCAGCTCCTCATGGATATGCCCCAACACCTCATGGATATGCCCCAGCTCCTCATGGATATGCCCCAGCTCCTCATGGATATGCCCCAGCACCTCATGGATATGCCCCAGCTCCTCATGGATATGCCCCAGCACCTCATGGATATGCCCCAGCACCTCATGGATATGCCCCAGCTCCTCATGGATATGCCCCAGCACCTCATGGATATGCCCCAGCACCTCATGGATATGCCCCAGCAGCTCATGGATATGCCCCAGCACCTCATGGATATGCCCCAGCACCTCATGGATATGCCCCAGCAGCTCATGGATATGCCCCAGCTCCTCATAGATTTTCCCCAGCAGCTCATGTATATGCCCCAGCAGCTCATGTATATGCCCAAGCAGCTCATGTATATGCCCCAGCAGCTCATGGATTTGCCCCAGCAGCTCATGTATATGCCCCAGCAGCTCATGTATATGCCCCAGCTCCTCATGGATATGCCCCAGCTCCTCATGGATATGCCCCAGCTCCTTATGGATATGCCCCAGCACCTCATGGATATGCCCCAGCTCCTCATGGATATGCCCCAGCTCCTCATGGATATGCCCCAGCTCCTCATGGATAATGCCCCAGCAGCTCAAGTATATGCCCCAGCAGCTCATGTATATGCCCCAGCAGCTCATGGATTTGCCCCAGCAGCTCGTGTATATGCCCCAGCAGCTCATGTATATGCCCCATCTCCTCATGGATATGCCCCAGCTCCTCATGGATATGCCCCAGCTCCTTATGGATATGCCCCAGCTCCTCATGGATATGCCCCAGCTCCTCATGGATATGCCCCAGCACCTCATGGATATGCCCCAGCAGCTTGATACTGCCCCAGCACCTCATGGATATGCCCCAGCACCTCATGGATAATGCCCCAGCACCTCATGGATTTGCCCCAGCAGCTCATGTATATGCCCCAGCTTCTCATGGATTTGCCCCAGCAGCTCATGTATATGCCCAGCACCTCATGGATTTGCCCCAGCACCTCATGTATGTGCCCCAGGAGCTCATGGACTTGCCCCAGCAGCTCATGTATATGCCCCAGCTCCTCGTGGATATGCTCCAGCTCCTCGTGGATATGCCCCAGCAGCTCAAGGATAATGCCCCAGCACCTCATGGATATGCCCCAGCTCCTCATGGATATGCCCCAGCAGCTCATGGATAATGCCCCAGCTCCTCATGGATATGCCCCAGCTCCTCATGGATATGCCCCAGCACCTCATGGATAGCGGCCCCAGCACCTCATGGATAGCGGCCCCAGCACCTCATGGATAGCGGCCCCAGCACCTCATGGATAGCGGCCCCGCTCACCTCCACCGCGTGTTCGCTCCTTCTGAGCGTCTGGCGGCACGCAGCTTAGGTGCTCGCCTGGGGGAGCCACGTGACCAGCCGCGATTGGCTGGTGACGTGTTTCCTCCAGGCGAGCGCCGAAGCTGCATGCTTCGGACGCTCGCAGGGAGCGAATACGCGGCGGAGGGTGAGACACCCGCCCTTAGGGTGACGGTGTCACCCTGAAGGCGGGTGTCACCTGGTGCGGGCCGCACCCCCCGCCCCCACGTTACGACGCCACTGCCTGCAACAGAGGATTGCAATGGGGCAACATTTAATAATTACACACGTTTAGTTCTTTTAGACCATTTCATATATTTGTGTTGCCCTGGTTACACAGTATATAATACACTAGATGGCAGCAGAATCCAGATTTTGCTATAAATTTTCATCTCTGTCAATAGCTACTGTACATGTTTTCCTTATAATTCTGAAGGTTTATTTTATTTATTTTTTTTACTCTGATTATTAGATTCTTCTTACAGGGTTATTCAGAGAGAGGTGAAAAGTAGGAGAATGGGAAATTCTAGGTCAATAGCCGATTTGGAAAGTGAGATGAAAGGGAGAATTTTTCTGGTTTGGCTATTTTGACCTAGAATTTTCCATTCTCCAGTCATTCTCCTGCTTTTCACCTCTCTCTGAATAACCCTAATAGTTTTGTTTAAACCTTTGAAAGAAAACACCACTGTCATTTTTTTTCACTTCGTTATACATTTCCACTCATGCAAATTCATGGATTGATGTGAATAATTCATTACTCCTCCACCCCAGCTCCTCTACACTATAAACTCATCTGAGCGGGGCTCTCCATTTCTGTCATCTCTTAGGCTGGTGTCAGACGAGCGTAGTGTTCACGTCCGTGATTGCGCCTAAAAGTACGTCCGTGATAGCATGACAGGAAGCCCATCGGAGCCCGTTACACGAAGTACGTCCGCACTGAACTGCGGACGCACAACGGCCGCGGCCCACAGACGCAAGGCAGGCAAGAACGTACAACCGCTAGAACGGCCGCACAAAGTGCGCTGCGTCCGCAACGTCTGCATAGCTTTGTGTGTGAGTGATGGAACGTGGTCAGACGGACTGCATTTATACGTCCAGCATTTTTCACGGACAAAATGGTTTTGCATTTTAATTTATTTTCCCTCCTACATCCGTCAAAATATATGTCAGTGAAAAAAACGGACTGTGTGGCCACAACTGCGTCTTCCGTACTGACGTACGTCCGTGTGCACGGACGTACAGTCCGTAGAAATCACGCTCGTCTGACCCTAGCCTTAATGCTTGTTTGTAAATTTGTTAGATAATCACCCCCCCATTTTTATTTAATGAACTGCAGAAACTGTTGCCGCTATATAAATAATTCTAATAATAATCATTATTTTTGCAGCCAGTTTTTCAACTTTTACGTATTCACTATTAACGATGCAAAATAATAACATTAACATATTTTTATATCCCTCTTTTCTGGTAAGTCTTATTACATTTCCAAATTGTCATGTTCGGTCGTAATGAGCACCTTTAACTATTCTAACCCCCTATCATTTATGAGCCATTGGCGAGAAAATTTTGAGGGGCCCCTGCCCATGCTTTCAACTTCAAACCTCGTTATACTCCACCTTTTCTCACTTACAGATGCACACAATGGCCACTCACACTGATCTTCACAAATAGGCATTCCTTGGCCCAGACACTCCTATCCCTTCACATCCTCAGATAGAAACCCCCTCTCCCTCAGAAAGACACCTGAACACTCTCATGTCATTGCTTATTTGGAGTTGGGGAGGGGACTCCTTATGCAGTCCTGGAGGCAAGTAGAGTTCCATGTAGGGTTGCCAGGTCGGCCATGTTTTCCTGGACACATATAATTTATTCATGTTGATGGGCAGTGCGTGAAAAACGCCAACCTGCAGCATGTATAATTCAGATGCTACAGGTAAGAAATCAAAAAGGAATCCCAGGTGACCTGCCTTTTATTTATTCCTGCAGAATATGAATTATACATGTTGCACGGCAGCTCAGCTCTGCATGAAATAGTAATATGTGTCCAGAAACACGTGGCTGATCTAGCAACCTTAGTTCCATATTGAACATTGGTTCTGTGCATTTACATGGCAGGTGTCGGCATTGGCTTGGGGTCCCTCACCCTGTCCCCTGCTTGCTCCACCCAAAGGGCAATCCTGATAACCCACCCTTCAGACAAGTGGTTCCCAACTCTGGTCCTCAAGTCTCCCTAAGGCTGGGTTCACACTTGGGTGTAGCGCTGCATCGCGCAATGCGTGTGTTTTTTTCCGCGCATTCCCGCATACGAATAAACGCACGAACGCGCATTGCAGCACGTTTGCGGCTATGTCTATGGCCGCGAACACGCTGCTGTATGCCCGAAAAGAAGCTGCTGGACTTCTTTTTGCATCGGCCGTTTCAAAGCGCGTTCCTGCGCGCTCCAAAACGCTTAGGTGTGAACAGGGCCCATAGCAAATCATGGGATTTCCCCATTCATGCGTTTCAAAGCGCGCACGAACACGTGCCAAAACGTCTAGGTGTGAACGGGGCCTCAGACGCCAGGTTTTAAGGATCACCTTGGGGAAATGCAGACTGAATCCTGCAATCACTGAGCAGCAAATCATATCACCTGTGCTGTGCTTCAGATACCTGGCAAACCTGGCCTGTACCTTGCATAGGAGCTATTAATTCAGCTCATTCATCACCTCTCCAGTAAGTGTCCTTGGGCAAGACACCTAACGTTACATACTCGCCACCCAGGACATACCTGAAAGTGAGAGAAATCTCAATGTATCTTTCCTGGAAAATACTTTCCGTTAAAAAAAAAAAAGAATACGTCTCTCAGACCTTTGTGTTAAGTGTTTGTTCGAGAGAAAGACTAATTAGGAATGAAGGAGGTTTAAGGATTATCCCTGTATTGCACAAGAGTGAAAGGGGGGAGTTTCCTTTGTTCTATGGGATCAGGCTTTGTTTTATGAGCTGAAGCATGGCTCTTTGTGATTGGGTACAATGGAACGATAAACAATGGGGAAGGAGGAGGAAGGGAGGATACAAGAGGCTGGGCGGGGGACATTTTGGTATTGCAATAATTTTTCTTTTTCTCCCACCCAACCCACCCTGTTTTGTTTTCTCTTTCATAGATGCTGGTTCTCTACAACGTCGGAAAGGTCACGCAGCAGAAGCACCATGGATAGGGGCACTAGATTCCACCACTCATGCAAGACCACCCGTGGTTTCCCATATGGAAATATGCCATGTTGCATGAACCCGGTTCATGGTTTATACGGCCAGGTCTGGGGAATTGTCTAAATATGGACATGGTTAGTCTACCTATTCCATCAAATTATACACCATGTTACATGAAGCCAGCCTGTGGTTTTGAACGGCCAGGGTTGGGGGATTGTTCTTTGATTAAAAGCATGGTTTAGAGCAATTATTATCGATCAGATAGTATCCCAAGAGGCTTGAAGCCAGTTGGTGTTTTTTTACGGCCACAACTGGGTGGATTGCGCTTAAATTGGGTACTTTACCATGTGGCAGGAAGCCAGCTGGTGGTTTGAACGGCCACAGCTGGGGGATTGCACTTAAGATGGACATGGTTTAGGTTAGGGAGGAGCGGTGAAATAGGCGGCCTGGCACGTGGAGGGCGATAGTGGGGGGAGGATCTGCAGGGTACGGGGTGAGTTGTGGTTTCATACGGCCAGGCTCAGGTGCCTTCCTGGTTTGCAGATCCTCTCGGCCTGCTATCTGCCATAAAAATACACTGAGCAAAACGTGTGGTCATCCTGCTTAGCCACGTGAGGCGCTATTTCTGGGCAATGCTTGTGGTGCATTGCAGTTGCCAGTGTTATCTGGTGTAGCGTATTTGGCATACGAGGATCGATAATAATAATTCTGCCTTAGAGGCAAAGAATTTGGCCTTAAGTAATAAAAGATGTGACCTTTTCAAAATGCCAATACTTTGTTGTGTTTTTATTTACGGGAAAGGGAGGGGGGGTTGGGGGCGGGTAAGGGGGGGCCTGGGGGGTTAGTAGGTTTAAGAAGGTAACTTACATGGGAAAAAGTGTAAGAAGAGATAAGGGTATAATTCTTAAGGCTTTTGCACAATTAGTGCAAAATACATAAAAAAAACACTAGTACCAGTGTTCCAAGTGTCCTTTGGGGGAGCCATTTGCACGTCCTCGTGCACAGCTTGTGCATGGTTGCCATCTCCATGGGAGTCCTATGGACTACAGGAGACAACAACAGTTGCAGTGGCCTGCCCCAAAAAAATTATATATGTGCCCAGTGTTCTTGCGTAAATCCAAAAGATGAGTTGGAGGAGGAATAAGCCATGCTAGAAACAGGGTCGGATTTGCATCTCAGGAGCCTGTAGGCACAGAAATGAGGTGTGCCCCGCCAAAAAAAAAAAAACATGAAAATTATTTTTTAAATTTTTGTTTTGGGATAGCATTTTTACACGTGAACGTAAAAAAGTGCGTCCGAACGCATTGATGTATTTTTTCACGGAATATGCGAAAACGGTCATACGATGCGCATGTTCGTGCGTGATGTTTTACGAATTCAAACCAGGAAACTTTTTGCGTCTGGACGTTATGTTGGCCGGACATGAGCAGGGTCTGACGTCTCCAAATCACACACACACACACCGCTATGCCGCTGCAGCGCACTCTGTACGTCCGTACTAGCGGTTCTGTGTTCTCGAAAAAATGCGTTCATTTTCCACTTGCGTTGCGCGGCCGGACTTTCGTGCGACCGTACTTCGTATGTTGGCTGTCATTGCCCGTCATTTGCTGCTAGTGCGGCCATGATTAAGTGCGCCAGAACGCACGTTAAGGCTGGGGTCAGACGAGCGTAGTGTTCACGTCCGTGATTGCGCCTAAAAGTACGTCCGTGATAGCATGAAAGAAAGTCCATTGGAGCCTGTTACACAAAGTACGTCCGCACTGAACTGCGGACGCACCACGGCCGCGGCAAACGCAAGAACGTACAACCACTTGAACGGCCGCACAAAGTGCGCTGCGTCCGCAACGTCTGCATAGCTTTGTGTGTGAGTGATGGAACGTGGTCAGACGGACTGCATTTATACGTCCAGCATTTTTCACGGACAAAATGGTTTTGCTTTTTAATTTATTTTCCCTCCTACATCCGTCAAAATATACGTCAGTGCAAAAAAAAATTGTGTGGCCACTACTGTGTCTTCCGTACTGACGTACTGCACGGACGTAGAGTCCGTAGAAATCACGCTCGTCTGACCCTAGCCTAAAAGTGCGCTGGTCTGACCCCAGCCTTAGCGTAGCATCACTATTCACTTTATAGTGCTGCGTTCGAAAACAAATTCAGAAAAATATTATTTTATTATTTTATTCTTACATAAATCTAATCTGGATTTATTTTATAATAATAATCTGGCCTTTCCATGTGTCACTCTAGCCATTAGGGCTCCAGAGATACAGTGGTCTAAATTATTGTAAAAATAGTCAGAGTAGGTACATGCTTACTCTGCCTAGTTATAAATCCGGCCCTGGCTAGAAATATATCTCATAACAATGAATGGAATGGGCAAAAGAATGTGGGTAGGACATGTGCTATCCACATAATGCTATCAGCAATAAAATAGGAATGCACACACACACCTTTCACGATACTGTTTATGTCAGGCTGGTGAAAATGCACCCCCTGCTGGCTAGGAGAAAAATATTAAAAAAAAGTTGAGAAAAGATTTTATTCAAATTTCTTTATATGTACCTGTTCATAAGTGACTTTGCTTTCATATGGTTTATAGGACACTGGTGAAGTGGAATACTCATTCCAGCATTTTTCTGAGATTAATTGTATATAAATATTGTGTAATAGAAGAGCTGCAGTAATGCAAGCAGGGTGCAGTATTATTTGTAAACTTATTATCATTCTGTCAATAGTTAAATACCTTTTAATCAACTGCCTTGCAAAGCGTTTATTGTCAGAAGCTAATTTAAGGTAAATTAGTCCATACAATGTTAATCTATTGGGAAAGCAGTTCCGGGTCATTTAGAGTATGTCTAATGTGTGCACACCATTGAGTAACTAACAAGACTCCATATAATGTCTACAAACTGCAGATGCATTCAGAGCTTTAGCTACATGAATTATGCCACATTAATCAATTCTGTTTATTGTGCTGGCAGGTTTCATTAAAAATTGTATTGAAAGCTTAGAAAAAACAATCACAGTACCTCCTCCGTGAATACAGGTACACAATGGCTGTATTCCAACCTTTGGATAAACTTCCCAGAGCCATAATAGTCTCTGTCTGGGGTCAGCAACCATGGCCCTCCAGATGTTTTGGAGCTATAGGGTTTATTCAGAGATGATTTGGGCTGGGGTCAGACGAACGCAGTGCGAACGCACGTGCAGCCGCACTTTATTATGGCCGTAGTAGCAGCAAATGACTGCCAATGACGGACAATATACGAAGTACGGCTGCACGAAAGTTCGGCCGCGCAACGCAAGCGGCAAAGAAATGCATTTTTTTGAGAACGTAGAACCGCTAGTACTGACGTACAGAGTGCGCTGCGTCCGCTAGTGGCGTGTGTGAGTGATTAGGAGACGTCAGACGCTGCACATGTCCGGCCAACATCACGTCCATTTGTTTTTAATAGCTCCGTCAAAAATCACGGCCGAAATTACGCATCGTATGACAGCTGTCGCGTATTCCGTGAAAAAATGCGTTCGGACGCAGCGACGCACTTTTTGACGGTAGACGGGAAAAATGCGTTCGTCTGACCCTAGCCTTGGCCCTGAAATGTAACCAGACGCTGAAATTCAGCGTACGGTGCCATTCGGCTATTCAGATAGCAGGCAGTTCGCCAAAGTTTGGCAAATTGCCCGTGCGTACAGTGCCTGTTTGACGACAGTGAAATCCCCCATAGAGAAGCAATGGTTCATCTATTCAGAGAACACCGAACAGCAGTGAAAAGTTGCTGAAGTGCCCTGCTGTTCGGTGTTTTCATTCGGCAGGTTTATTCAGGCAAATCCCATACAGGGTTATTCAGAGAGAGGTGAAAAGCAGGAGAATGACTGGAGAATGGAAACTTCTAGGTCAAAATAGTCAATTTGGAAAGTGAGATAAATGGGAGAATTTTTCTGGTTTGGCTATTTTGACCTAGAATTTTCCATTCTCCAGTCATTCTCCTGATTTTCACCGCTCTCTGAATAACCCTGATAGGCTTCAATGGTAAAAAAAAATCCCCTTTTTTAATCCAAGATCTAATAAACCATTTGTTATTTTATTCTGCAGTAAAAAGTCTCTTTATAGATTTATTCATAGATTTTTTAAGGATTCTTTAGGCATTTTTTGGAATTTTTTTTCCCCATTTTTCAGTAACAGAAAAACAGTCTGCCCTTCCCAACGTTGCCTCCCATTAACCCATAGGTGCTGGATTGAAATTTGGCACCAATTGGTGCTGGATAGCAGTCCTCTCCCAGAGGTGGCTGACATCTGATGTCAGCCAAGCCTCCAGGATCTCCCCCTGCCCACTGACATCATCGCGCATGGATGCGATGACGCAGCTCGGGAGTTAACCCCTAGCTGCCACCTATGGTGGAGTTAGGGGTTCCATAGGACCCCCCTATTTCCTGATTGGGGCAGCTAGAGGGTCATGTTTAGTATCATTGCAAAGGCCAGAGCATGGCCTTTCCAATTATACCAAACATGACCAGGTTCAGTTTCAAATAACAGTTTTAACAATTAATATATAAATAAAAAGATAATCAAAATTTATTTTTCCTTTTTTTTTTAATTTATTAATGCATCAATAGTGTTCACTTTTAAATTATTATGTGATCAATGATGCTGCACTAATGAAAAACATATTTTTTTCACTTAGCTAAAATCACGTATTTTCTATGAAAAATACAGTAACGGTTTCCCATTTCTAAATTAATTTTTTAAGAAGAGTCCCCACAGAATATATAACCCCAAAGGCTTAGATAATAAAACATGAAAAAATAACTTTACAAGCCGTAGATGTTTGAAATTTTATTGGAAATTCTAATTTTTGTACATTTTTTGTTACAGCATTTTGGCAGGGCATGATGTATACATATAATAATGATATATTATGAATCTGCCGAGTCTGCCGTCAAAAAGGATATATAATTTGTCTGGGTCGTACAATAAAACATGACTTAAAACTGCGTTTAAACGTGATGAGCAAAAACAGCAAAAATGAGCTCAGCACACAGAGGAGAAATGGCTCAGCAGTGAAGGTGGTAAACCTGTCGAACTGAAGCACTGAAATTCTGGGAATTTCTCCAACTCTTACAGGGTAATTCAGAGAAAGGTGAAAACCAGGAGAATTGTCAGAAGAAGAGAACAATCTAGACCAAATAGCCGATTTGGAAAGTGAGATAAATGTAAGAATTTTTCTGGTTTGGCTATTTTGACATAAAATTTTCACTTCTCCAGTCATTCTCCTGAGTTTCACCTTTTCTTTGAATAGACCTTTTAGGTGCAGTTTGTCATTCTCTGAATAGATTAACCATTACTTCTTTATGGGAAAATTTTATTGCTGCTGAAGATCACTGAATTACGGCGATCTGATGCGAACTGCATTGTATTTCGCTGGCAATTTTACAATATTCGGTGAATTGCCAGCTTTCCGTATAAATTAACTGTCAGAAAATTGCACCATGCGGTGAAATTCACCATTCGGTGCAATTTGGTGGCAGATTTGTCTCTTATTGAATAACCCCTATAGTATAATCTAGTTTCACAGTTGACATTATATAGTAGATCTCATTATTGGGAATCGGTCCCATGTCATGCACTCCCATCCCGAGATCCAGATGGATGTGGATTAGGGTTGCCAGGTCAGCCATGTTTTCCTGGACACATAATACTGATTAATCCCAGGTGACTTGTCTCAATTACTTTTTTATTTCTTAGGTTGGGGTCAGACGAGCGCACTTTGTGCGCCCGTTGCAACGTTGTGAGGCTGCGATGGTGCAGGCCACACGCTGTTGGGCGTGCACAAATTGCGCACGTGACAGCGGCTGTGCAGCAAGCCTCCCCGTTCGAAGAGCTAGGATGTGCGTTTAACAGGGCTGCAAAGCACGATCCTCCTAGAGTTGCTAGATTGGCCATGTTTTCCTGGACACATATAACTAATTCATTTGGAGAGTGAGTGCCTATAAATGTGCTGGGCTGCAACATGTATAATTCATATACTGCAGGTAGAATATCGAGGCAGATCACCTGGGATTCCTTTATGAATTCTTACCTGCAGCATATAGATTATACATGCTGCAGGGTGACATTTTAATGCATTGCCCATCAGCATGAATAAATTACAGTATATGTGTCCAGGAAAACATGGCCGACCTGGCAACCCTAGATCCCCACCATAGGAGAATCGAGACTTGGAGCTCTGAGAGCACTAACTGCGCTCCGTGAGATGGCCAGACGGATGTCCGAGTGGAAGGAACATCCACTCTCATGGACTTTACTTCCACTCTTAAAAACGCTCGTCTGACCCCAGCCTTAACCTGCAGCATATGGATTCTACATGCTGCGGGGTGGCATTTTCTTCATGCATTGCCCATCAGCATGAATAAATTATTTGTGTCAGGGAAAGCGTGGGTGATCTGACAACCCTAATGTGGATATGTTATAAAAGTGTTGGTTTATCCTTCTTCCTCCAACATCTGCCTGCAGGTGGAGATTTCATTGTGTGAAGGAAATTTCATATTCTGTTCCTGATAATCACTTGGTGAGTCTTCGCGTTTGGAACTGCTTTGTTTACCCTTCTCACCTGTCCCTTCCTGCAGGTTATTCTTCTTTCTTACTGCAGGTGTCTCCATCTCCTCACACTGCAACAAAAAGGAGTCCATGAAATACATTGTTGTTATAGCAAATTGTTCGTAGCTCTCCATTATCTGCTCTGAATGTTATTAAATTACCTGTAATCAGTATTTAATGTCTGTTGCAATTCTTATATATTTTTTTTTGGGGGGGGTCCACTTGAGGATGAGCTTTGGGCTCTGTAATTAATTATTTCATTTAGAGTCCTAAAGCATTGCTTCCCAAACCTGTCCTCAGGACTCTCTAAAACAGTGGTTCCCAACCGAGGTCCTCAAGTCCCCCTAACAGGACAGGTTTTGAGGATTGCCTTGTAGAAATGCAGTCTGAATCCTGCAATCACTGAGCAGCAAATCATATCACCTGTGCTGCTTCACATATCTGGAAAACCTGACCTGCTGGGGGTACTTGAGGACAGAGGTTGGGAACCACTGCTCTGACAGGCCATGTTTTAGGCTGGGGTCAGACCAGCGCACTTTTAACGTGCGTTCTGGCGCACATAATTACGGCCGCACTAGCAGCAGATGACGGGCAATGACGGCCAATATACGAAGTACGGTCGCACGAAAGTCCGGCCGCGCAACGCAAGTGGAAAACGAACGCATTTTTTCGAGAACGCCGAACCGCTAGTACGGACGTACAGAGTGGGCAGCTGCGGCATAGCGGCATGTGTGCGTGATTAGGAGACGTCAGACACTGCTAATGTCCAGCCTACATAACGTCCAGACGCAAAAAGAGTTTTATTGACGATCTGAAAAAATCACGCACGAAAAATGCGCATCGTATGACCGTTTTCGCGCACTCCGTGAAAAAATACGTCAATTCGTTCGGACGCACTTTTTTACGTTCGCGTGTAAAAATGCTTTCGTTTGACCCTAGCCTAAGGCTAGGGTCAAACGAACGCATTATTCGCAGCGACCGTCAAAAAGTGCGTCTGAACGCATTGACAGATTTTTTCACGGACTGCGCACAAACGATCATACGATGCGCATTTTCAGGCATGATTTGTTACGGATCCAAACCAGGAAACTTTGGGTGTCAGAACATTATGTTGGCCGGACATGAGCAGCGTCTGACATCTCCTATTCATGCACACACGCCGCTATGCGGACGCTGCAGACGCAGCGCACTATGTACGTCATTACTAGTGGTTCTGCTTTCTCGAAAAAATGCATTCGTTTGCTGCTTGCGTTGCGCGGCCGCACTTTCGTATATTGGCCGTCATTGCCCGTCATTTTCTGCTACTGCGGCAGCGATTAAGTGCGCCTAAACGCACATTAAAAATGCGTTAGTCTGACCCCAGCCTTAGGCTCGTGTCAGACGAGCGCAGTTTTCACGTCCGTGTTGCCGCACATTTTAACGTCCGTCGTAGCATACAATTATGATCAATAGAGACCCACACACGAAGTGCATCCGCACAGAAGTGCGAACGGACGCGGCAAATAGAAGCAAGTTAGGCAAGAACGTAAAACCGCTAGAACGGACATGCGGAGTGCGCAATCCCTGATCATTAAATCATATCACCTGTGCCGTGCTTCATATATCTGGAAAACCTGGTCTGTCAGTGGGTCCTGAGGACAGGGTTGAGAAACACTGGTCTAGGGTGTGTAACTATTTCCTTACTAACCTTTAGCAAATAAATTACACAGCACCATTGTGTGGGATGGAGAGGGATGTAGCTTTAGTATTTTTCATTAATAATTACATTGAAATGTTCAGGGCATCATAGAGCACATTGTCTTCCAATCAGTTATGTAAATATAGATATGAGCTCCTTTCTTCTTAGTGACCGTATGACAAAATGTGCTTTCCCCTGTCAGTTTAACCCTTTTCACATTATGAGCTGTCATATATCCAAGCAATACTAATTAAACTAGACAAATTTAAGTCAAACCAAAAACAATTCATATTGTTAATATCAAGATCTCTATATCTTACAAAGTTTACTGATCTATCACTTATCTAGGGTTGCCAGGTGACCTGTCTTGATTTCCTTCCTGCAGCATATAATTATACAAGGCAGCATTTTTCCATGAAATAGTAACGTGTCCAGGAAAACATGGCTGACCTGGCAGCCCCATCCGAATGACCCCTCAAATCTTATCACGGATAGCAAATAATAGATATGGCAACAATTTGTCCCAGTCTCTGTTCTCCCCATCCACAAATTTCCGCAACATTTTTTTGAGCGTGCCATTAAATCTCTCTACCAACCCATCCGTTTGAGGGTGGTAGACTGACGTTTTAAGGGACTGTATGTTTAAGAGAGCACAAACCTCACTCATAAGCTTTGATGTGAAGTTTGTACCCTGGTCTGTCAGTATCTCTTTAGGAATACCCACTCTCGAGAACAACTTTATCAATTCATTGGCTATTGTCGAGGCTGAGGTATTCCGGAGAGGAATCACCTCTGGGTACCGGGTTACATAATCAACTATTACCAGGATATGATGGTTACCTGCTGCAGTTTTCTCAAGAGGACCAACTAGATCAACCCTAATCCTTTCAAATGGCCATTCCACTAATGGTATCGGTATAAGTGGGGCTTTGACTTGTCCCTTTGGAGCCACTAGCTGACATTCCGGGCAGGACTTACAATTTTTTTTTACCTCCTTATATACACCAGGCCAGAAAAACCTGTACAATAAATGGGCAAGAGTCTTCTCTCTTCCCAAATGCCCTGCAAGGGGAATAGAATGAGACAGCTGTAACACTTGTCTCCTATAGCCTTTTGGTACCAATATCTGCTCACATAGGTCTCCTGTATTAGGGTGTTTGCAAACTCTGTATAGCAATTCATCCCTTAGCATAAAATGGGGAAGCTGACTATGCTTGAGTGCATCCAAATCATGTCCGTTTGCAACAGCCAGACTGTCGTATGCTCCCCTCAGTGTGGGGTCATTTTTCTGTGCCCTTTGCACATACCTAGGACTTGTCCCCAACTCAGGTATAGGGTCCCCAGGGTCCCCTAATGCATCAGCAGGTTTGGCATTCCCTGCTTGCTGTCCCATGTCTTCCCCAGCTATCAGCTGCTGATCATGGCATTTATGTTCCACATCCTGTATGTCTGCCCATTCTCTTTTCTCCAGTTTCCTTTGTGTTTTTGATTTATGAACCCTAGCTCTTGTAGAAAACAAGTCTGGGTCCTTAAAAGGGAAGAGTTTTCCTATGTCTGCACTGCATTCCTCTTCCTTTCTTAGTTCCACATCTTTGACCTGAACTTTGAGGACTCTGCCAAAGTGTTCCCAATCTTTCCCAACCACCACTGGATAAGGCAACTTCTCAGCCACCCCTGCAACAACCTGGGATGCATATCCATCTATCTGAAGGTTAATTTTCGCTGAGGTGTAGGGTTTTACATCGCCATGTATGCACATTATGAGCACAGGTTCTTGGGAGTCCAAGAAGCTGAAGTTAACAAGATCCTGTTGTACCAGAGTTCTCCTACAACCTGAATCAACAAGGGCCCGGACTTCTCTGCCATTCACCCATGCTGGGACTACAAAAGCTTCCAGGTCATTTACTTCAGAGTTAACTGCATAACACTGGCCAACATAGTCACACTCCATAGAGTCCACAGAGGAACAAAATTTTGCAATATGCCCACTTTCTCCACACTTAAAGCATACCAGCTGCCTTTCTTGTACCTGATCATTGCTTAAAGTCCTCACTTTATTGCCAGAAGGCCTTTCTGTACTGGCCTTAGACCAGGGACCTGCTAGAGTTGAGTTCTCCTTAGAGACTTTCTCCCTCCCTGATAGAGGGGCATTTAAAACAAAAGATTGCTTCCCTAATGTTTCCCACTTTTCTCTTTTACTCTGCTTTTGAGCAACCTGATACCCATGGGTATCCTCTGCCTGCAGAAACTCTTCTGAAATTTGGACAGCATAATCCAAGGAACTGCGTTTGTGTCATGAAACCCATTGGGACAGACCCTTTGGGAGCTGTTTGATGTATTGTTCCAGGATTAGCAAATCCATAATTTCAGAGACTGGGCGAGTAGCAGGCTTTAACCATTTATATGCCAAATCTTTAAACTGCTGAGCAAAAGCCCTAGGGGGAGTGCCCAAAACAAATGTCTTATTCCTGAACTTATTTCTATAACATTCATCAGAAAGACCAAGACGATTCAGGATAGCAGATTTCGGTATATCATAGTCCCCTGCTTCGGCTTCTCCCAAACACTGTTAAGCAGCCTGCGCTTCACTGGTTAAAAAGGGAGCCAGTCTTATAACCCAGGTACCTTTCTTCCACTGGGCCAGGGTTGCAAGTCTCTCAAATGCAGTCAGGTAGGCTTCAGGATCATCCTCTGGTCCCATCTTGGTCAGGGCATGGGAGAAGGACTGGTTAGAACAACCGTCTGTTGCACCTTGTTACCTTGTATACTCCAGAAGCTGCTGTATAAGTGCCACTTGGAACTCCTGCTGTTGCTGCTGCGTCTCAGTCTGTAGTTGTTGCTGCTGGGCATGTTGCTGTTTCTGAATGGATTGCATCTGCTGCAGTAGCTGAAGTTGAAACTCCTGTTGCTGCCTCTGCTGTTGCTGTTGCTGTTCCATCATCCACTTTAACAGCTTGTCAGAATCCATTTTCCTAAGAAACAGAAACACAATCCTAGTGCAGACTGCCTGTACTTTGCGCACACCCAGGTAATGTCACAAATGAGGTACTCTTACCAACTGCCAATGTGAATCAGGCACATCTCCACGCCAGGGTTTATATTGATCCCACCACTGCCACCATAATGTAATGGAGTGGACCTTGTCACGTGAACACCACAGCAGGGAAAGTGTTTCATCAAGCAGTCTTTATTCCATGTAGCACAGGTGTATACAGGCACAGCCGCTTGGTTCAACCAAATAAAAAAAAAGAAGAAAACCTTTCTCTACTATTCAGCAATCAATGTAAAAATAACAAAAGATTGTGTCCTCAAATCACAGGCCTTTAGGTGCGGTGTCTGTCTGAGGGGAGATCCACCAAAAAATGAACCTCCTGAGCCTGTATAGGTGTGTCTCTTTTAAAGCCCCAGCAATCACAACATCAAGCCATTGTGTGTGTTGCTGGGCTGATCAACCCTGCCAAGTTAACCCTTTCCTCAGGGAACCTTATATACACCCCCATCACAGGGTCCCACATACTTCTAGCAGATTTCTGCAAATTGTAATCTGTGTCTTGTCACTGTTGCCAGCTATCAGGGGGTCCTATCAGGGGGTCTCACTGACTTGTAGGTGGTTTCTGGGAATTGTAAATTGTGTCTTGTCACTGCCACCAATCAGGGGGTTTCACTGACTTATAGGAGGTTTCTGGGAATTGTAATCTGTGTCTTGTCACTGGCTGCCAGCTATCAGGGTGTCTCACTGAGTTATACCAGAGTTCTGGAAATCTTTAAACTTTATACCAGAGTTGAATCAGAGTTCTGCAGCATATCTCCAATTTTTATAACATAGTTGAATCAGAGTTCTGTATTTCTTTAATCTATATTTCACTCACCATGTCAGAAAGACCAAAAAGGACAGGCAGACGCTCCCAGGCACAAATAAGAGGGCAAGCAGCCTCTGTGTTGGGAGGCTGTGCCTCTGGTCATCGTGGATGTCGTGCATCCTCTGCTTGAGGCGACATATGACCACCTGCCACTCATCCAGTTGGCGCAAAACTTTGTGTAGTTCCTCCTCACCTGTCTCTACCCCCACTATATGTCCTGCCATAGTGCCATGTCATTGACTCCAACCTCCACTGACAGGGATGATGCTACAGTAATGGATGTACCAAGTCCTTCCACACAATGTGACAGCATCCCATTAGCTGAAGATTTACGCAGTCAGATTACGTTGCCCCAGCTGCTGCAGCGTAAGAAAAAATATAGTCCCAACCATCCCCAAGCACAGCGTCTAAATGCCAGCTTAGCAAAATTACTTGCATTGCAGCTGCTGCCTTTCCAGCTGGTGGACTCTGCTCCCTTCCGTGAATTTGCTGAATGTGCTGTACCACAGTGGCATGTTCCAAAACGCCATTACTTTTCAAGGAAGGCCATTCCAGCACTATACCAGCACATGGAAGACAATGTTATGGAGTCATTGGGAAAGGCAGTCAGCAGCAAGGTGCATGTGACTTTAGACACGTGGTCCAGCAAGCATAGACAAGGCCGTTACATTTCCTTCACGGCACACTGGGTAACTCTGATTGCAGCTGGGAGGGATCCAAAATGGGGCTCTGTGCTGGAGCTTGTTCATCCACCATGCCTCCAGAAAGCTGCTTGTATGAGGTCTGTCTGCTCCACCACCACCTCTCCCTCTTCCTCCACCTCCTCCTCCTTCTCTGTCTCTGGCGAAGTGGCAGTTAAACTGAGTTTAAGTGGCAGGGGCTACGCAATGGCTCAAGCAAAAAGATGCCATACTGTGCTTGAGCTGGTTTATTTAGGGGACAGGAGCCAAACCGGGCCAGAAATTCTGTCAGCTCTGGAGGGGCAGGTGCAGAGATGGTTAACACCACGCCAGCTTGAGCTGGGAATGATCGTCTGTGATAATGGCAGCAACCTTCTCTCCGCCCTACGCCTGGGTAAATTGACACATGTACCATGCCTAGCACATGTCCTAAATCTGGTGGTACAGCGTTTCCTAACCAGGTACCCAGGGCTGGCAGAGCTTCTCAGCCAGGCCAGAAAAGTCTGCAGCCACTTCAGATGGTCATTCCCAGCAAGTGTTCGCCTGGCAGAAATTCAAAAGAATTCCACCTTCCCACAACCCGTCTGATCTGTGACATGCCCACCAGGTGGAACTCGACATTAACAATGCTGCAGCATCTGCACAAGCAGCATAGGGCCATCAACGAGTACCTGTGTGAGTATGGCACAAGGACAGGTTCAGGTCAACTTGTTTCCCCCCCCCACAGTGGCTGATAATCAAGGATGCATGCACTGTACTGTCACCATTTGAGGAGGCAACGAGGATGGTGAGCAGGGACAGTGCATGCATCAGTGACACAATTCCTTTAGTGTTCCTGCTGGAGCACACTCTGCGGGGAATTACAGATGTGACACTAGAGGCAGAGCAGCGGGAGGAAGAGGAGGCCTTCCCTAGCTCTCAAGGCCCCAGTCTTTCCGCAGACAGCATTCCAGTGGGTCCTCCTCAGATCAGACAGGAGGAGAATGAGGAGGAGGAGGAATAGTTAAGTAGTGGGGGCATTGAAGGTGGGGATTCCTCAAGGGAGGGTTTTGTGTGCCCAGAAACACAAGGACTAGTATGTGGCTGGGAGGAGGAAGTCCACGATGGGGTCATCCTCCTCATTGACCAGGAAGACTCGGAAACTAATGCCACCTCCAACCTATGCTGCATGGGCTCCCTTATCCTGCAAAGCCTGGTAAAGGACCCCAGGATTCGTGCTATCAAGGAGAGGGATCAATACTGGTTGACAAGCCTTCTTGATCCACGATACAAGGGTAAAGTTGCAGAGCTCATCCTGCCCGCACAGAGGGAGGACAGGATGAAAAAGACTTGAGGACGCTCTAAAGCGACACTTGTGTAACATCTTTCCAGGCACTGGTAGGTTACCAATTGATGACACAGGTGCTTCTGAGGCTGCGGATGATCAGAGGAATTGAGGTGAAGGCCAGGGCCGCTTGACTGATGCCTTTTTAAATTTTTTTAGTCCACGACACCCAGGGACGTCAAATGTAGGCACCCATTGCCAGCGTCTTCACCGTATGGTGCAGGACTACCTAGGGGCAAGGGCAGACCTGGATACCTTTCCAGCAGATGATCCACTGGCTTACTGGGTGTTGAGATTGGATCACTGGTTAGAATTTAGCCAATATGCTATGCAGCTACTAGGTTGCCCTTCATCTAGCGTGCTTTCTGAATGGACGTTCAGTGCTGCTGGAGGTTTTGTCACAGACAAAAGAGTGCGTCTGTCCACCGACTCTGTAGACCGGCTGACATTTATAAAACTGAATCAGTCCTGGATCAGCAGCTATCAGTCCCCTGATGCTGACGTAATAGAATAGATTGGGGATCTCTTCTGCATTCACAAAACCTCCACCACTGAACTCTTCCACAATACCACAAAAGGGTTACGGTGTGAAGGCACTTGCAGCCATGAAAGGCATATTATTTGGGTGCACTGACGCCTCTACCAGATTTATATCATTTTAATATTTTGAACCGCAGGGTCCAACCCTGCACTCTTCCACAATACCACAAAAGGGTTACGGACGGTGTGAAGGCATTTGCTGCCATGAAAGGCACATTATTTGGGTGCACTGACACCTGTACCAGATTTATATCATTTTAATTTTTTGAACTGCAGGGTTCAACCCTGCACAATACCACAAAAGGGTTACGGTGTGAAGGCACTTGCTGCCACCAAAGGCACAATATTTGGGTGCACTGCCACTGACGCCTATATTACCAGATTCATATCATTTTAATATTGGACCGCAGGGTCCAACCCTGCACTCTTCCACAATATCACAAAAGGGTTACGTGTCAAGGCACTTGCTGCCACCAAAGGCACAATATTTGGATGCACTGCCACTGACGCCTATATTACCAGATTCATATCATTTTAATATTGGACCGCAGGGTCCAACCCTGCACTCTTCCACAATACCACAAAAGGGTTACGTGTCAAGGCACTTGCTGCCATGAAAGGCACATTATTTGGGTGCACTGACGCCTGTACCAGATTTATATAATTAACCCCTTAATGAGGTTTTGTTGGAAAGAGTAGAGTCTGTCCTTTGCAAGAATACCTTACATGAATATGAGTATTGTAAAAGTAAAAAAAATTGTTTTTTTCTTTTGCTTCTGGATTAATTCACTTTCCCATTTCCCATGCTGGGAGCACATTAGTGTTTGGATGTGTAAGCATTGCCGTCAGGATAAGTGACTTTAACCCCTTCACTGCTGGGCCATTTCACCTCTGTGTACTTAGCTAATTTTTACCTACCGTTTTTGCTCATCATGTATAAACGCGATTTGAAGTCACGTTTTATTATACGACCCAGACAAAGTTATATATAATTTTTCTCAGCAGATCCATAATATATAATTATAATAGGTATACGTCATGCCCTGCTTGACTGTTATTACTAAAAATGTAAAAAGAAAAGTAAATTTCCATTAGAATTTCAATCATCTATTCTACAGAGTGTAATGTAATTTTTTCACATTTCATCATTCGAGTCTTTGCGGTTATATATTCTATGGGGTACGCTTGTTAAAAAATTCAAAAATGGGAACCCGTTACTGTATTTTTCAGAGAAATTATGTGATTTTAGCCAAAACTCTAAAACAAAATTGTTAGTGCAGCATCATAGTTCACATTATAATTGCAATGTGAACAATACTGCTGCATTAACACGCTTTTATTTATTGAAATTATATTTTTTATTTTTTTATACTTTTAACATGGTCATGTTTGGTGTCTTTGGGAAGGTCATGTTCTGGCCTTTCCAATACCAACCATTAACCTTTAGCTGCCACAGATTTGGAGAAAGGGGGGTCCTTTGGATCCCCCCATCTCTACCATAGGGTTTCCATAGGGAAACCACTTGACAGCTAGGGGTTAATTCTCACACTGACATTATTGCTCCATGTGCAATGACTTCAGTGGGTGGAGAGAAGCCCTGGAGGGAGAGGAATTCAGACCTACGCAGTACCCTGGAGGGAGAGGTAAGTATCGTGAGTCAGAGCCCCATTAACAGATGACATGTGGAGATCATCCTCTGCATATAGCGGGGAATTCCCACGACGTTCCTCAAATGTCTCCTGCAGGGAAGGGGTTAATGAATTCCCCCTATATTACATTCCTGACGCTAAACCCGTAATAAATCACTTAGTGCATCGGTGCTTGCGTGAGTTTACTGTACTTGGCGTGTCCTATACTTAACATGGGAGCACAATCATTAATTAGCATTTCGATAAGCTATTACAAAGTGCTAGCGCTAATGATCCGCAGGGAAGCGCAAGCCAATATATTAGCTACACATTCCCAGTCTGTCAATTCCATACACTTTCCCAAAACACCTGCCGCAGTGCCTGACAGGTAAGTAAAATAAGACTTGCAGGTTAAGTATTCATTATATTTACTTGGGGATCAGTGAAATAACTAGAATTTCACTTGTACTGGAAGGTGTTATTGTCCACTTTTTGGACTGGACAGCAGTTCAAGGAGCTCTGATATAACAGTGTGCTAGAATAAAAAGGCAGGCAAGGATAAATGGGCACAAAGGGTGTGTAATATTAAGGCTGTTGTCAGACAAGCACTTTTAAGAGCGGAAGGAACGTCCGTGAGAGTGGACACTCTGACGCCTGTCTGGCCACCACGCTTATCGCAGCGTATTTTCACCAAAAACAGTTTACTTTGCTCTTTACCAACTCTTGTCAGTGAATGACACTCTGGTTAATCTAAGTAGTATTAATTAAATACCAGGCCAGGAGTGGTCTTCAAGGAACCTGAGCAGATGCATGAAAGAGCATAATGGTCAGTCACCAAGAACCAACAAATCATAGAAACATAGAAAATGTCGGCAGATAAGAACCTTTCGGCCCATCTAGTCTGCCCAATTACATGGATACTTTACCTGGATTTATCTTTTGTTTAGGATAGCCTTATGCCTATCCCATGCTTGCTTAAATTCAATTACTGTTTTGGCCTCTACCACTTCTACTGGAAGACTGTTCCATGTATCCACCACCCTCTCAGTAAAATAATGCTTCCTGATGTTACTAAAACTTTAATGCCGTGACCCGGAGTCGAACCGGGGTTGCTGCGGCCACAACGCAGAGTACTAACCACTATACAATCACGGCAGACTAGTTTAGCCAGGTAGGAGTCAAACCTACAATCTTCTGATCCATAGTCAGACGCGTTATCCATTGCGCCACTGGCCCACCTAAATCAAGATCCACAACTCAACTGAGAATATTCAGCACCTACTGAGTGTATCAGAACTTTGTTGATTGCTTGCCTGGGCAGTACTTTCATAAATAAAAAGCTGACAGATCACTCAAGATTGATATGCTTTGGAAATGCAGACCACTACCACCTTCTTGTGACCTTTCCCAAACCTGACCCTGCTCCCTGGCCAAGTCAGTCATTTGGTCCTAAACCAAAAATTCTTGCATTTAGTTTTTTATGGTTTTATTATTTATCACGACCTTTAAATTTTTATTTTTTACTTTTAATAGTAGCTTTAATACCTTTCTTTAATTAAAAAATATTTTGAATAGCGCTATATATATATACTGTATTTACAATAATAAAAAATTCTGAACATTGTTCCGTGAATATCATTTTTATTGATCCTCATAGGGAAGCAGCAAAGTTTGTATTTACATCAGAATCAGTCTAACTGCAGAAAGAAAAGGACTGGCACAAACATTTGAGATTTTGCAAGAAAGCATGTAATCTGTGAGCACCACATATAACAATATAGAAGATTAATGATGTATTGCAAGTATTTCACTTAAGGGATGACATACAGGTCTTCTCTCGCTCTTTAGCAGTGTCCAGAGCTGTGTTTGCTTTTTGAAATATGGCTGAAGCTTGCCCCGCTGCTGGAGCTGAATCCTCCTCTCTGATGATGACCACTTGTACCTTGGGACTTTCCTCCTGAGCTATGTTTTCCTCCAGTGCTGGAGTGAAGCACGGCTGTAACATACAAATTTATTGCTTAAAAAGGCTGCATTGTGATCATTGAACCCCAGTAAATTATTTTAAATCTGTTTTTAGTAACTAGTAACTAGACATTTCATGCAGAGGGGAACACAGGGAAAAATGCTGCCCTGCAACATGTATAATTTATACGCTGCAGGAGGAGAATCAAGGCCGGTCACCTGAGATTCAGGGATGTGAGGTGAGGTCAGTGGCTGGTGAGGCACTGGCTAGTATCAGAGCCAGATATACACAGATTCATTGCTACCCAGGATCTGGCTGCTTGGTGTACCCTGGATCTGGCTGCTCTCAGTGCCCCCAGGATCTGGCTGCTCTCAATGCTCCCCAGGATCTGGCTGCTTGGTGCACCCAGGACCTGGCTGCTCTCCGTGCCCCCCAGGATCTGGCTGCTCTCAGTGATCCCAAGATCTGGCTGCTTTCAGTGCTCCCCAGGATCTGGCTGCTTGGTGCACCCAGGATCTGGCCACTCTCAGTGCTCCCCAGGATCTGGCGGCTTGGTGCACCCAGGATCTGGCTCCTCTCACTGCAAAATATTTTTAAAATCTTTGAATAAATATGTTAAAATGTTAACTTTTGTATTCAGAACTTTAAATTTCACTTACATATATTCACTGAGTCATGAGAAGACAACCTGAAATCAAACACACTGCATTAAATCCTTTATCATAAAACAATTGCTTCTAATTTGTATACACGTGTTGTAATTGGTATACACAATTACAATTTTAACTATGTTTTAAAAAAAAAATCTATTTCACAACTTAAATATATGATAATTACAAATGGGGTATGAAGAACTTACAGAAAAGGAGGGAGAGATGTTAAAGGCTTATACATTAATATGATTTTTGTAGAACAGTGAACATATTCTGTGTAATGTGATTAAAAAATAATTCTATTTTTTATTTTAGAATCATATTTATCAAGTGAAAAATAATATCATAACATTTATTTCAATCATGGATTGTGAAGTTAACATTTAAATATATAGTTCCTTTCAAAGAGAGGTGAAACTCAGGAGAATCACTGGAGAAGTGAAAATTTTAGGTCAAAAGAGCCAAACCAGATATTTTTTCCCATTTATCTCACTTTCCAAGTCGACTATTTGGTATCGATTTTTCTCTTCTCCTGCCAATTCTCCTGATTTTCACCTTTCTCTGAATAACCCTGATAGAGTAAATAGAAATTGTGCACAGAGACGGCTTTTCTGAGATTGTTAAAATAATGTAAATTTGCTCATCTTTAGTTTTTCATGTATATGTTTATCCTTTACAGCAGTGGTTCCTAACCACGTTCCTCAAGTACCCCCAACAGGTCAGATTTTCCAGATATCTGAAGCACAGGACAGGTGATATGATTTGCTGCTCAGTGATTGCAGGATTCAGTCTGCATTTCCCAAAGGCAATCCTTAAAACCTGGCCTGTTGGGGATACCTGAGGACCGCGGTTGGGAACCACTGCTTTACAGAAATACTGTTGGAATTAAATATTTTGAACTCTAGATCGTGTCCCATATCGCGCACAGTGTCACATTACATCTGCATTATCAGCATACAGGCAGAAATGGCCTTTGTGTCGAATACAGTAAATGTGATAAAAATAAATAATAAATATATACAGAATTTTTTTTGTGGCGCTAATAAGTTGGATTCGCCCTAGGTGATACTTCCCTTCACCAAAAACTTAAGCTACTAGAAAAAACATATGTGAGGGAACAGCGCTTCCTAGAAACAGGTATATATCATAGACCCTTTAAACAGCTGGTACCTACTGTATATTGCACATGTGCTGTAAGCATGTGTGCAATATACATACCATCTATTTAAAGGGTCTGTGATATATACCAGATAATAAAAATGGTGTGATATCCTGCTTACGGGGATTTGTAGCGATCATAATGAAACTTTAGCAATGCAGTTTCCAAAAAATACAAGTAGTACCTTATAAAAATAATATATGAATGTGGCATAATGCCTGTGTATGGAAATTACAGTAACACCTTGTATCTGTACTATATAGGGATTTTCCATCGCTATAACCCACTGAATCTTATCCTTGTACAATAGTAATCGACCCCAGATATCTCCCTGTATTCTGCCCTCTCCTTGGATGTTGAAATGCAGCAGCAAAGTTGAACTTTTTGTTACATGTGAGGTGTGGGGCTGCTCTTTGCAGCTTGTTTTACAGTAGGACAGGAGTGAATTAATTTTCACAGTGACTTTCATTTCTCCATTCAGGGGATTCTGATATTAACTGATTTGTCATAAAATTTTTAACATTGTTGTAGAGCAGTTGCTTGTTCAAAGAAACTGCTAAATGACATAAAATATAATATTAGTCAGTACAAAACATTATACCTCAATTAAATAAGAATTAAAAATATAGTAATGCTTAAAAGGTTATTTTACAAAATGTTAGATATAACAGGAAAACTGAGTCTTGGATTAATGGAATAGATCGAGTTGGATAATCAATAGAATTTTAGATGGATGTTGCACTCACCTGCCCTCCTCTCCTTCCAGCATCTTCTTGTAGGTGGTGATCTCAATGTCCAGAGCAAGTTTCACGTTCATCAGCTCCTGGTAGTCTCGCAGTTGGCGAGCCATGTCCTGCTTGGCTTTCTGTAGAGCAGCTTCCAGCTCAGAGAGTTTGCCCTTGGCATCCCTCACAGCGGCTTCTCCACGTTCCTCAGCCTCATTTATAGAGGATTCAAGAGCAGAGCGCTGGTAAAACATTGTATTTTAAGTGAGCACCTCATCATGTAAAGACTAGCAGACACTTAATTTGTTTCTTTTAGATCATTTTCATTTCAGTCCTCGCTATCTAATGTGAACCATGGGATTTTTATTTTAATATCACCTGAGCCTTCACGCTGTCAATCTCTCCTCTCAGTCTCTGGATTGCTCGGTTCAGCTCACAGATTTCATTTTTGCTGCTCTGCAGATCATTCCCGTTTCTTCCTGCTGCTGTCTGGAGCTCCTCAAACTTAAGTTTAATTTAAAAATTGTTTAAACACATTGAAATAGCAGAGTTATTTAAAAATTTTCTTTTGATATTCAAATGTGACTCACCCGTGACTGGTACATGGTCTCGGCCTCGGCTCTGCTCCTGTTAGCAATGTCCTCATACTGAGATCTGACCTCACCAATGATTCCATCCAAGTCCAGATCACGACTGTTATCCATGGACACGACCACTGAGGTGTCTGAGATCTGAGACTGGAGCTGAGATATTTCCTATAATGAAAGTGCAAAGTTTTGATGGATATATTGCTTAATTTAATTAACTTTATAATATCAACCATTCAAAGGCATTTTTTTTATTCCAAATTCAATTATAACACCCTGCATTGTTATACAATGTAGTTATCCACCTCCCAGTTGCTCAAAAACACTGGGTTGACATTGAGAATGATATACTGCTGCCTGATATGCTTCCATTTTTTTATGTGGCTCCCAAAAACAGCGAGAAGAGACTGGTACGCAGAATGCCCACTGGTTTCCCACCTCCTTCGAACCTGGGATACACTATTACGAAAAGTCCCACTCTGAACTGATATTTCCCCACTTCTCCTGCTGTACTGCAACCTTTGGTTTATCCCCGGTATGGCTCCCCATGACTTAAGTGCATTTGACCAGAGGGATGTCTCCCTTATTGCAGATTTGATAACGGATAGACGCTTTCTTTTGAGGACCTTACCGCCAACCTACCATTTACCACTCGAGACTTTTTCCACTACCTTCAACTCTCAAAGTTTGTCTCTCAGAATCATATCAAACAGGCAGCGGCCTTGAAACCTATGTGGTTCAAAAAATTGTGCGTCCGTGGAGTGTCTTTCAAGGGTGCGATATCCTCTATCCATCAATCACTGGTTCTCCATGGTCACCCTGGTCATTTCCCGTATATGCTCAATGACAAATGACAAACAGACATCGGAGAGGAGCTAGATTTGGAAGACAGGTCTGAGATGTGGGAGGCCAATTTTAAATCATCTTGTTGCATAACGCACATGGAACAAGGAGTTAAGATGCTCTTTTGCTGGTGCCTCACCCCAGTGATGTTGCATCACATGCACGCTATCCCAAATTGTCTGTGTTGGAGAGGTTGCGGTCAACTCGGGACATACTACCATTAATGGTGGTCATGCCCTAAACTTCGTTCGTATTGGACCACACTGGTCGACTAGCTTCACCAGGCCCTTCAGCGGCCAGGGGAGGTCAACCTGTGGACTTTTCTACTATCCAATCCCCATGAGGGATTACGACGGTGCGAGAACAAACTGATCGCTCGTGTCACCTTGATTGTGCCCAGAGCTTTGGTGAGGCACTGGAACCAACCGATGCTCCCTTCCAATCGGGAACTCCTTGAAATGTTTACGGATGCATGCATGATGGAGTAACTCACGGCCCAGCTCCATGATACTCCTCATATCTTCCTGAAGATCTGGGCTTCCTGGCTTGGTTGCCCAGCCCTACCGTGAGTGATGGAGCTATGCAGAATACACCCCATTACCTGAGGCTGCCTTCTTCTCCCCTCCCCCTTTTAATTTATTCATTTATTGTATTTTTTTATTATTTTACGCTTTTAGCATTTGTCTTGTACTTTTTTTGTTTCATGTCTATTGTGCTGCTCTGTTTTACAATTTAATAAAATACAGAATTTAAAAAAAAGTAGTCATCCATGGACATGACCACCGAGGTGTCTGAGATATGAGCCTGGAGTTGAGCTGTTTCCTCTAGAGCAGGGGTGGGCAATTACAGCCCTCCAGATGTTTTGAAACTACATTTCCCTTGAGGCTCTACAAACCTAATGAGCAGCCGAGCATCACGGGAAATGTAGTTTCAAAACATCTGGAGGGCAATAATTGCCCACCCCTGCTCCAGAGAATAGATAGATGCATAGATATACAATGATACAAGTGCATTTTTCTTTTAAATATTATCTTACCATTAGACAATTCTACTTTTATACACATGTGTATGTGCATTTATTGTTTACTCTTTTTCTGAAATGTCAGAACTTATGTAGGAATTTATCAATGACATGATCAACAACAGACGATCAATAATTCTATATTCACCGCATCATAAAGAGTCCTCAGGAAGTTAATCTCATCAGACAGGGAATCAGCCTTTGCTTGTAACTCAGCTTTGTTCATAAAAGCCGCATCTACATCCTGGGGGAGAGAAACAAACGTCCAGTTAAATGATGCTTGATTTCAAGCAATACCTGTTCTTTGTCCAGTGGTGCACCTACATAATTTCCCACTTACCCGCTTCAGCCCAACAAATTCATTCTCTGCAGCTGTGCGTCTGGTCACTTCTTCTTCATACCTGTATTGTAAAGAATTTTATAAATATGTAACATGTTAGGAAACAAAAGAAATTATTATTTATATACAGTGTATATATATATATATGTGTTTAAAATTCTCCTTCAAAAATGTGTTAGGGAATATAGATTTTAAGTAAGAGCAAAACAAAAACAAAACATATGAAAAATAGCTGAACACATAAATTAGCAATAAAGAAGTGTAGAATTCTAATAGACTTCAAAAAACCCAACAGAGTGATTATTTTATCTGATTTAGAACTACATCTGTGGAAAGTCTGTTTGCGGCAGACATGCATATACAGTGTATCCAATTATCTTTTTTCAAACACAACCAAAATAGTTTTCATACCTTCTCCTTAGTTCCTCTACTGATTGCTCCATATTGTTCCTTTCTCCTTCCAGGCGCTCTCTTTCACACCCTATATTCTGCAGCTGTCTCCTGAGGTTACTGATAAATGCCTCAAACAGAGGTTCAATCTGACAGCGGGCAATTTTCTGTTCTTGTAGCAAAGACCACTTAGTCTCCAGCATCTTGTTCTGCTGCTCCAAAAACCTCACCTATATTGAAATACAACATATATACCTAAATGAGCTGCCATGTACTTGTGCTAGTTGAACTTAAAATAGATTTAATACACATCAACTAGGTTAACCAATTTTCTTTGGTTATCAAGGTACACCATGTTCTGGTATTTCCCACTCAACACTTATGAAGGAAAAAGTCTCACCTTGTCAATAAAAGAAGCAAATTTGTCGTTGAGACCCCTGATCTGATTCTTCTCTTCAGTCCTCACTCGTTGGATGCTTGGGTCAATCTCTAGGTTGAGAGGAGCCAAGAGACTTTGGTTCACTGTAACTTCAGCTATGCCTCCAGAGCAACCAGATCCTCCAAATCCCTGGCCGGATCCTCCAAATCCAGATCCATGTCCACTTCTTCCAGAATGAAAACTTCCCATTGAGATTTTTTGACTTGTGGAGCCCACACTTTGAGCGCTTCTGCTGCTAAAGCCATGAAATAGCTTGTGTCCACCACGAGAAGCAGATTTGGAGGAGTGCGAGAGAGTGTTGTGTGAGCTGCCATGTTTGGGTAAAGCTGCGGAACATGAGCTAAAGTTTTTGTGCCCAGAAAGCCCATGGATGGAGTAATGAGACATGATGCTGCTTCTTACTGAAGAGATGTAGAACTGTTAAGATGCTGTAATGTCTGTACAGGAGATTCACATCTCCGAGGTGCAACCTGACTGCTTTTATATTCAACTTGGGTGTTAACACACGCAGTCAAAATAATGTTATTGGCTGCTTTGAGCATTACTTGGGAATATTATTACTTTGATTTCATAGGAATAAAGCATCAACACACCTAGATCATCAAAGCTAAATGCATTTACTGTTAGCTTCCTTAGGTTTACTGTTGTTTGGATGACTAAGTGTCAAATTATATTTTTATAATATTTTTTCCCATACATTGCAAATCTAGATTTTATGAATGAATAAAAGCATAAAATGTTGCTTGTTGTCCGGTAATAAAACATATTAGTTGTTTAACCTCTTCTCTTTCTTATGACGTAATTACTATATGTGTTTATGCTTGTCTGGAATGCCGTGCCCCTTGTCATACTGATTTCCCTTGTAACTTTTAAAGTTATGTTTTTAGACACATTAATTTAGAATTTTTGGCAAGAGAGACTGAAAATATTGCAAAAGTGCATCTGATAGGATAGAATCCTGAATTTGATGGTGCCTAAGCCACATTGGACTTCTACCAGTGCCCTTTCACTATGCAATCGACTGTGTCCTACTGGTTCCGGTGGTTGTTCAAATATGTATACTCAGGTGTACCTCGTCCACTTTACCTGGTTAATTAAAAAAGCCACTCCTGGAACCCAGCGTCATGATCTTGGTTTTGATTTGTTCAGTTTCCTGTTTGAGTCTAATGCTTTATCAGTCCTGTTTAACCCCTTCAATACCGAGATCAAGATATCTTGGGCTTCAAAGGCACCATCCGATGCCCCAATAATGAGAGATCTCGATCTGCAGCTGTTCAGCCCAAAAGAAAACAAATTTGCTTCAAACTAATTTTGTATGCTTTTGGGCTGCCCCCAGTGGTTTAGCCCTGTGGGCATAATGCTCAAAGAACTAAAACTGTGTAAAATCAGCTATCTGAATGTCCTGCCACCAGACATTCAGCAAGCCGATACAGTTGCAGCCCGTGTTTTAGTGCAAAGACTGCAACTCAATTTGTCAGTAGATGGCACCATCTACTGGCCAACTAGATTATTTACAGTAAGAAATTCATTGGGAATGTACCCAAATATTTCTTCCAGTATAATTGATGAAAAATTATTTCTTTAAAAACACACTGGTTCCTGACATTGGTTTTTTGGAAAATCACTTGGTAGCGAAGGTGTTCTTTGCTGATTTCCCCCAATCCCTGGATTTTATTTGCTATTTGGACTCTTCTGCTTTTTCCAGTCCTAACTTTTGGTACTTAGTGTGTTATCCCTGAGCCTGCACTCAGTACTGCTTTACCTTGGTCCCAAAAAAATCACAACCCAGAACCAGGAACTGTCAACACAAGATGAGAAGGATATGACTAAACAACATGTTATAGGCTTAGGAAACTTGGAATAAGGGTGTTGAGGTGTTTATGTCTAGAGAATGTTTGGAGTAGGACTAAGGATTAAGACAAATTTAGGGTTTGATTTCACTTGGCTCAATCACTGAAATTTAATGATTTATTTTTTTGTACCGCAATTTGGCTAGTTTTCACTTTGACAGATTTAATTAAGGCCATACCAGCATTTTGATTGCCGTAAAAATTCAGATCAGTTATTGACACTCGCATCTATACCTGCTGATGGAAATTTTGGCTTTTGTGACGACCACCCACTATCTACCCAGTTGTCACATGCGGAAGGAAAGTGTACAAGGGTTTAACAGCTCCAAGCCTCTGGACTTTCTAACTCTACCCCCTCTCAAGGCCCCAAGTTATGCCAACCTAATGACCCAAAACCGTACACACCCTTCCAACTGTACGCTGCCACCACAAAAGTAATAGGGCACTTTTGAAGCCCCCTTAACTGTATATGAGTATGACCCCAGTTAAGGAGCCTAACCATGTACAGCTAATATGTCTACCAAATGTTATATTCTACAGTAACGCTAAACCAAGCTATGAGAACGCAAATTATCTAGAGCATAGACAGTACTGGGTTACAAAGTTTTAATGGAAAAAGACATACAGGGTTATTCAAAGACATCCGAATTGCTGGCCAAAGGTAGCCAAATGCTGAAATTCAGCGTACGGTTACCTTTCCTGACCATTCGGCTATCCAGAGAGCAGGCAGCTCGCCAAATGTTGGCTAATTGCACATACGGTGCCTGCTCGGTGCCTGTTCGAGGCCAGTGAATCCCCATAGAGTAGCAATGCTTCGGCTATTCAGAGAAAAAAAAACAGCAGTGAAAAGTTGCAGAATTGCTGTGCCATTCGGTGGTTTCAATCGACAGGTTCATTCAGGTGAATCCCATAAGCTTCAATGTTAAAAACATTCCCGTTTTAATGAAATATCTAATAAACTGTTGATTATAATATTCTGCAGTAAAAAGCCTCTTTATTTTTTGATTTTGTTCAGATCTTTTCGGCATTTTTTGGGATTTTCTTGCAAACATTTTTTTTCATTTTTTTTTTTAAAATCACTTTTTCTTTTTTCTGTAACTAACCTTTTTATTATCATTCATTGGACCTTATATGGAAATTCCAGATATTTTCGTTCTGTAGTTTCTTTGCAATCAGCGTTTCACTTTTCAAACATTCAAGCGTGCAGTTTTTTTGTTTTCACACCATTCGTCTGCAGAGTCGGGTTTTTCCCGGTGGCTGCTCTGTGCTGTGATCGGCTCCTGCTTGGGTTTCTCTGGCGTGTTCGGCGGTGTTAATCCAGATGTTTTTGCGGGTTTCGGTGTGCATTCGCCTGGGTTTTGCGGTGAGTGTTCGGCAGGTTTGCGGCGGCTTTTCCATGCACTACGACGGCCCTGTGGTGCTTGCTGAATACACCGCAGGGTCGCTGAAATGGGATCGCCAAATCACACTGAATTAAAGAGAACGAAAAGTCCCCTAACGTGCGGTGACTTTTCGATTCTCTTTGAATAACCCTGATATAAAACTTAGCACAGTGCCAATATCACATAAACAAGACATATAAAATATAATAAAACATGCAAATACAGTTCTTGAAATAAAATGGGACTTACACTGAAAACCTAACTTGCATTAGGTAGCTCTTCCATGGGTATTTCAGATTTTAAATGTCCCAGGACAGTTCTTTCAGAGATGTTCCTCATACTCAAGTCCTTGAGAAATTGGACTAGTGAGTGCTGGCTCTTTGTCTGTCCAACACCCCCCAACCCCCAACCCATTTGGTTCAGGGTATGGGCCCCCTGATCAAGTTTCCATTCAGCCCAAGAGTGCAGATCAGATAAATGGTCATAAATACCAGAGGTGCCTTGCCTAATCCTTTGGGAAGACAGGAAAAAAGAAAACAAATTATGCGTTTAAATCTGACACACCATGCAGAAGCGATGCCTGTGCGTGACAGCTTCAGTGATTCAATTTGAATTTATTGGTAGCTGATTTTCGAAAAGTTTCAAGAACTGAAAGGGCATGATAACAACTTTTTCAGTCAGGGAAAAAGGCAAAAGCAGACTGAAACTGTAATTAAAACATTGGATTTTCAAATAGGCATGCTTATTAGCATACATCAATATGATGCTGGCCGAAAGTATGCTTCCACGTCAAGACTTTGAAATTTTATCCCACACTTCTTTGTAAGAGGGTTCAAGTTCCTTCAAACTGTGAGGGGATTTCCTGTGCACAGCTCTGTTCAGGTAATTCCACAATGCAAAGGCAGAAAATTGTGGCTACCACAGTGGGAGCACACCTTTCGTATGGTAATCCTCTGGGTGCTCCACCAAGGGGTCCACCATCCCGTACCAGACTTTCACAAAAACAATGGACCACACCAAAGTAACCATAGAAAAAAATCTTTATTCACCACCCAAGGGGGCTAATATTGCAACGTTTCGTCTCTAGTAGGGATGAGCCGAACACTCCCCGAGTTCGGTTCGAGCCCGAACCCGATCTCGAACCCCATGCAAGTCAATGGGGCTGAAAATTCGGTTTTTTAGAGTGCCCTCCAAGAGGGCATATATGCTACATATTTGCCATAAAAGGTGTATGGGGGTCCGGGTAGTGCCCTGGGGGACAGGAAACAAGGACAAAAAGTTTAAAAAAATTTTTTAAAGGGACAGTGAGTTTTCCATGAAATAAGGGTTAAAAATAAAAACCAAAAATTCCTTCAAATATCGTGCCTAGGAGGTCCCCATAACCTGCCCGTGAAGTGGCGGATTTCTAGGATGTATAGAAACATTGAAAAACAAACAAAATGATGTTTTATATGACGGTAAATGCTTTTCCTTTAATCTATCCATAAACAACTGCTTGGGGCGGCAGCCTGTATGAAAAGACATTTTAGGACGCGCAGAAAAAGTTTAGTGATTTTTGGCTAAATTATTGTGAAATTTATGCAGGCTTTGGATGAAAGTAACCATAGGTGCTTTAAAATTGGGCTTTTAGAGTCAGCAACAGTGCCGTCACACCGTAACCCCTCTGAGGATATGAATCTGATACAAGCGTCAGTGGCAGTGCACCCAGATATTGTGCCTTTAGTGCCAGGCATGCAAGTACTATCATACAGTAACCCCTCTGTGGTATGGTGGAAGAGTGCAGGGGTGGACCATGTTGTCCTATATTGAAAAGTTTTTGATCTGGTAATGGGCATCAGTGCACCCAGATATTGTGCCTTTAATGCCAGGCCAGCAGGTATCATCATACAGTAACCCCTCTGTGTTATTGTGGAAGAGTGCAGGGGTGAACCTTGCGGTCCTATATTGAAAAGATTTTTATCTGGTAATGGGCGTCAGTGCACCCAGATATTGTGCCTTTAATGCCAGGCCAGCAGGTATCATCATACAGTAACCCCTCTGTGGTATTGTGGAAGAGTGCAGGGTTGGACCCTGCGGTTGCAAAAAATAAAATGATATAAATCTGGCACAGGCATCAGTGCAGCCAAAAATTGTGCCTTTCATGGCAGCAAGTGCCTTCACACCGTAACCCTTTTGTGGTATTGTAGAAGAGTTCAGTGCTGGAGGTTTTGTGAATGCAGAAGAGGACATCCCCTATCTATTCCATTACTTCAGCATCAGGGGATTGATAGCTGCTGATCCAGGACTGATTCAGTTTTATAAATGTCAGCCAGTCTACAGAGTCGGTGGACAGACGCACTCTTTTGTCTGTGACAAAACCTACAGCGGCACTGAACGTCCTTTGGGAAAGCACGCTAGATGAAGGGCAACCTAGTAGCTGCATAGCATATTGGCCAGTGATCCAATCTCAACACCCAGTAAGCCAGTGGATCATCTGCTGGAAAGGTATCCAGGTCTGCCCTTGCCCCTAGGTAGTCCTGCACCCTATGGTGAAGACGCTGGCAGTGGGTGCCTACATTTGACGTCCTTGGGCGTCGTGGACTAAAAAAAATTAAAAAAGCATCAGTCAAGCGGCCCTGGTCTTCACCGCTATTCCTCTGATCACCCACAGGCTCAGAAGCACGTGTGTCAGCACTTGGTAATCTACCAGTGCCTGGAAAGGTGTTACACAAGTGTTGCTTTAGAGCGTCCTCAAGTTTTTTCATCCTGTCCTCCCTCTGTGCGGGCAGGATGAGCTCTGCAACTTTCCCCTTATATCGTGGATAAAGAAGGGTTGCCAACCAGTAATGATCCCTCTCCTTGATAGCACGATTCCTGGGGTCCTTTAGCAGGCTTTGCATCATTAGGGAGCCCATGCAGCATACAGTAGGTTGGAGGTGGCATTTGCTGCCGAGTCTTCCTGGTCAATGAGGATGACAGTAACGTGCACTTCCTCCTCCCAGCCACGCACAAGCCCTTCTGTTTCTGGGCACACAAAACCCTCCCTCGAGGAATCCCCACCTTCAATGCCCCCACTACTTAAATAGTCCTCCTCCTCCTCATCCTCCTCCTGTCTGATCTGAGTAGGACCCGCTGGAATGCTGTCTGTGGAAAGACTAGGGCCTTGAGAGCTAGGGAAGGCCTCCTCTTCCTCCCGCTTCTCTGCCTCTAGAGCAACATCTATAATTCCCCACAGAGTGTGCTCCAGCAGGAACACTAAAGGATTTGTGTCACTGATGCATGCACTGTCCTTGCTCACCATCCTCATTGCCTCCTCAAATGGTGACAGTACAGTGCATGCATCCTTGCTCATCAGCCACTGTGGGGGGAAAAAACACAAGTTGACCTGAACCTGTCCTTGTGCCATACTCACACAGGTACTCGTTGATGGCCCTCTGCTGCTCGTGCAGATGCTGCAGCATTGCTAATGTCGAGTTCCACCTGGTGGGCATGTCACAGATCAGACGGTTTGTGGGAAGGTGGAACTCTCTTTGAATTTCTCCGAGGCGAACGCTTGCTGGGAATGACCATCTGAAGTGGCTGCAGACTTTTCTGGCATGGATGAGAAGCTCTGGCAGCCCTGGGTACTTGGTTAGGAAATGCTGTACCACCAGATTTAGGACGTGTGCTAGGCATGGTACATGTGTCAATTTACCCTTGCGTAGGGCGGAGAGAAGGTTGCTGCCATTATCGCAGACGATCATTCCCAGCTCAAGCTGGCATTGTGTTAACCATCTCTGCACCTGCCCCTGCAGAGCTGACAAAATTTCTGACCTGGTGTGGCTCCTGTCCCCTATACAAACCAGCTCAAGCACAGTATGGCATCTTTTTGCTTGAGCCATTGCGTAGACCCTGTCAGGCGTCGGTTTAACTGCCACTTTGCCAGAGACAGAGAAGGAGGAGGAGAAGGAGGAGGAGGAAGAGGTGGTGGTGGTGGAGCAGACAGACCTCATACAAGCAGCTTTCTGGAGGCGTGGTGGATGAACAAGCTCCAGCACAGAGCCCCATCTTGGATCCCTCCTAGCTGCAATCAGAGTTACCCAGTGTGCCGTGAAGGAAATGTAATGACCCTGTCCATGCTTGCTGGACCACGTGTCTAAAGTGACATGCACCTTGCTGCTGACTGCCTTTCCCAATGACTGGATAACATTGTCTTTCACGTGCTGGTATAGTGCTGGAATGGCCTTGCGTGAAAAGTAATGGCGTTTTGGAACCTGCCACTGTGGTACAGCACATTCAGCAAATTCACGGAAGGGAACAGAGTCCACCAGCTGGAAAGGCAGCAGCTGCAATGCAAGTAATTTTGCTAAGCTGGCATTTAGACGCTGTGCTTGGGGATGGTTGGGACTATATTTTTTCTTTCGCTGCAGCAGCTGCGGAAACGTAATCTGACTGCGTAAATCTTAAGCTACTGGGATGATGTCACATTGTGAGGAAGGACCTGCTGGTACATCCATTACTGTAGCATCATCCCTGTCGGTGGAGGTTGTAGGCAATGACATGGCAGGACATACAGTGTGGGTAGAGACAGATGAGGAGGAGGACCTACACAAAGTTTTGCGCCAACGGGATGTGTGGCACTTGTTCATATGTCGCCTCAAGCATGTGGTACCCAAGTGTCCGGTGTTTATCCCACGCTTCAGCCTCCTCTGACATAGATTACAAATAGCAACGGTGGGGTCTGCTGCACATGTCTTAAAGAACTCCCAGACAGCAGAGTTCCTGCATGTGTTCTTTGAGACAACAGCGCTCTGCACCGGAGCAGCTCTGACATCTGATGACTGGCTAGTGCTATGGTTGGTCACAGAGGATGTTGTGCCTCGTGTTTGCTGTGCCTCCTCCTCCTCCCCCTCCTCCTCACTTGATTCCTCAGTTCGATCTGGCACCCAGGTGGAGTCAGTGACCTCATCATCAATGTCATCTTCACCCCCTATCTCCTCGTCAATGGAGCCAACTTGGCAGTATGCTGCAGCTGCTGGGGCAACATGAGTGCCAGTTATTTGTGTGTCATCCCTGGCACCCCCTTCCTCTAGGTTGATTATACTCCCTTGCTCAACCTCAGAGATTGAATCAGAGCATTGTACTTGCTGCACATCCTCAAGCAGCATGTCACTCTCATTGTAGTCAAACAATTCAGCTGACTCCTCCATGTGTGATAGCGAGGCTACGGCAGGAGTAGTTGTGGACATGGAGGCTGCATTAGATGCTTTGGCAGCTGAGGTGGACTGTAAAGCACTAGATGCCTGGCTGGCAGAGGACTCGGAGGATGAGGATGGCCTGGCTAGCCAATCCACCAAATCCTCTCTATGTTGCTGCAGGTTAAGAAGACGGCCAGCACCAGTTATAAAGGACAAGCATGCCCCTGCAGAGGATGCACCACGTCCACCATGACCAGAGGCACAGCCTCCCGACACAGGGGCTGCTTGCCCTCTTATCTGTGTCTGGGAGCATCTGCCTGTCCTTTTTGTTCTTTCAGACATGGTGAGGGATATATAGATTAATATATACAGAACTCTGATTCAACTCTGGTATAAAGATTTAAAGAACTCTGGTATAACTCAGTGAGACACACTGATAGCTGGCAGCCAGTGACAAGAGACAGATCACCTCAATTCACAAATGTTTTGTAGAAATTAGTGAGCCCCGAAATACAGCGTGGTACTGGATGTGTGACGAGACACAGATCACCTTAATTCACAAATGTTTTAAAGAAATTAGTGAGCCCCAAAAAACTTGCTGGCTGTGTGACGAGACACAGATCACCTTAATTCACAAATGTTTTAAAGAAATTAGTGAGCCCCAAAATAATGCGTGGTACTGTTTGTGTGACAAGACACAGATCACCTTAATTCACAAATGTTTTAAAGAAATAAGTGAGCCCCAAAAAAAACTTGCTGGCTGTGTGACGACTCGAGACACAGATCACCTTAATTCACAAATGTTTTAAAGAAATTAGTGAGCCCCAAAAAGATTTGCTGGCACAGTGACAAGACCCAGAAGATCACCTCAATTCACAAATGTTTTTAAGTTGTAAACCCCAAAAAAAATTGCTGGCACAGTGACAAGACACACATCACATAAATTCCCTGATATTTGGTAGAAATGAGACCCAAAACGACTTGCTGGCACAATGAGAAGACCCAGAAGATCACCTTAATTCACAAATGTTTTAAAGAAAGTTGTAAACCCCCAAAAAAATTGCTGGCACAGTGACAAGACACACATCACCTAAATTCCCTGATATTTGGTAGAAATGAGACTCCCCAGACCCCCCCAGTAGCGTGGCAGACCGGCAGTAACAAGACACAACTATCTCCTCTGAAATCTCCTCTGAAATGCGTGCAGAAGCGCTGCGTGGAAACGTTATATAGTGTGCTGCGGGACTTAGCTCTGTGAGCCCATGATTGGGCAAAATTTGCCCAATCAAGACTCTGAGCAGTGATTGGCATAGTGTTGAACCAGTCTTGCACCAGACCTGTGGTCAAGTGCAAGGCTGTAGCCAATTACGAGCTTCAGGCCAGTGGGAAAATGCATTGTGGTCGAACATGCGGCGAACACCCAGAAATGTTTGGTGTTCGCGATCTGCTCGAACAGGCTAAGTTCGGGTCGAACCCCGAACCGTCCGAACCCGAACAGCTCATCCCTAGTCTCTAGGCCTTAGTCATGCATGCAGGCTTTTAATGAGATTGATGTCTGGACTGTGGCCAGGCTTTTTAACGATTTTGAATTTCCTTTTCTTAAGATATGCCTTGGTTGACTTGTTTGTGTGCTTTCAGGACACATTGCTTTGTTGGAATGTGAAAGCACTCCTCATCTTCGTCTTCCAGACAGAAACTTTTCAGGATGTGTCAAAATATCTTTATTCATAGGAACGCTGCCACCAAAAAGTGAAATGTCCTTATTTTGTTTACTTAGGCTGGGGTCAGACGAGCATCATTGGAGAGCGGAAGGAACGTCCGTGAGAGTGGACATTCCTTCCACTCAACGCCCGTCTGGCCACCTCGCTGAGCACAGTTAGTGTACTCAGGCTCGATCCTCCGTCAAAGCTCCGCATCCTAGCGCTTTAATGGAGAGGCTTGCTGCATGGACGCAGCACGGGCGCTGCTGCGCACACAATTCGTGCGCGCAACAGCGTCTGGCCGGCCCCGTCGCAGCATCACAATGCTGCGATGGATGCCGGAAGCCACGTCCGTACAGGCGCACCTAGTGTGCTCGTCTGACACTGGCCTTAATGTTGCTAATATTGTACATGTACTTTGTTTTTCTCTTGTATGTTTAGTGAAGAGAATATTTTACTCAATATGTGTCACTTTGTGCATCCAATTTGTGATAAATTTGTATTGTAATCTGCCCCCCAGTATCTTTACATCACTGGCTCCTCACTATGTGGCATTGAGCATAGAATGGAGTGAATTGGTCTCTAGTAGGGATGAGCTGTTCAGTTCGATCTGTTCGGTGTTCGATTCGAACATCGCCGGTTTGGCTGATCGTCGAACTCCGAACATTTCCACGTTTTCGCCGCATGTTCGCCCACAATGCACCACAATGGACCACAATGTACTTTTCCACTGGCCTGAAGCTTGTAATTGGCTACAGCCTTGCACCTGACCGCAGGTCAGTGGTGTATTTAGGTTTTATGCTGCCCTAGGCCTGACTAAACTCGTGCACCCCCTAATTTAAATTTGAGGCACCCCTTCCTGTCATGGGCACACCTCTTCCTGGTTAATCCCCACCCTTCCTCTTGAAGCTCCACCTTTTCCTCTTAGAGCTCCGCCTTTTCCTCTCTTTATATTAAAAGTGGATACCAAGTGCCTACTTGTATATTTTGTATACCATTTCAAATGTATCTATTGAGATAAATAAAATTATGAAATGTTTAAATTCAAGTATTTTTACAAAGAACTGCCACGCATGTCAAGTATACTTGACGCCAACAGAATGTTGGCGTCATTTCGGTGCTCTGTGACTATACCATTTAGTGGTGAGGTTTTCTGCTGCCCCCTGGAAAGTGAAAGCCTAGGCCTTGCCTACCCAGGACATACTTGAAAATTAGTGAAATCTCAATGTATCCTTCCTGGTAAAATCCTTCCTGGTAAAAAACTTTGCAAAAGTAAAAAAAAAAGAATTTTTTTTTAGGGGTGGGGCCACCTGGTGTGGGCCGCCGTCCCCTGGAAAGTGTCGGCCTAGGCCAAAATACACCACTGCCGCAGGTGCAAGACTATGCCAATCACGGCTCAGAGTCGTGGTTGGGCAAATTATGCCCAATCATGGGCTCACAGAGCTAAGCCCCACAGCACACTATATAAGGCGTCCCTTGCAGCCCCAGCATGTGTTTTTTGAGAGGAGATTGTTCTGTTAGTGTGTCTTCTCAGTGCCAGAAGCTATTGGGGGGGTCTCACTTCTAGCAGATATCTGGGAATTGTTGTAATCTGTGTCTTCTCAGTGCCAGCAGCTATTGGGGTGGTCTCACTTCTAGCAGATATCTGGGAATTGTTGTAATCGGTGTCTTCTCAGTGCCAGCAGCTATTGGGGGGTCTCACTTCTAGCAGATATCTGGGAATTGTAATCCGTGACTTGTCACTGTTGCCAGCTATCAGGGGGTCCTATCAGGGGTCTCACAGACTTGTAGCAGATTTCAGGGAATTTTAATCTGTGTCTTGTCACTGCCACCCATCATATGGTCTCACTGATTTATAGGTGGTTTCTGGGAATTTTAATCTGTGTCTTGTCACTGGCACCCATCAGGGGGTCTCACAGACTTGTAGCAGATATCTGGGAATTGTAATCTGTGTCTTGTCACTGTTGCCAGATATCAGGGGGTCCTATCAGGGGGTCTCACAGACTTGTAGCAGATTTCTGCAAATTGTAATCTGTGTCTTTTCACTGGCTGCCAGCTATCAGGGTGTCTCACTGAGTTATACCAGAGTTCTGGAAATATTTAATCTAGATAACACAGTTGAATCAGAGTTCTTAATATCTCCAATTTTTATAATAGAGTTGAATCAGAGTTCAGTATATCTTTAATCTATATATCACTCACTATGTCAGAAAGACCAAAAAGGACAGGCAGACGCTCCCAGACACAGATAAGAGGGCAAGCAGCCTCTGTGTCGGGAGGCTGTGCCTCTATTCGTCGTGGGGCACACTTGTCCTTTCTAACTGGTGCTGGGCGTCTTAAGCAACAACAACATACAGAGGATTTGGTGGATTGGCTAACCAGGCCATTCTCGTCCTCTGCCAGCCAGGCTTGTAGTGGTTTACAGTCCACCTCAGCTGCCAAATCATCTATTGCAGCCTCCATGTCCACAGCTACTCCTGCCGTAACCTTACCAACATACGGAGGAGTCAGCTGAATTGTTTGACTACAATGACAGTGACATGCTGCTTGAGAATGCACAGCAACTACAGTGCTCTGATTCAATCTCTGAGGTTGAGGAAGGGAGTATAATCAACCTAGAGGAAGGGGATGCCAGTGACATACAAATAACTGGCACTCATGTTGCCCCAGCAGCTGCAGCATACTGCCAAGTTGGATAGGGGGTGATGACGATGATGAGGTCACTGACTCCACCTGGGTGCCTGATCGAACAGAGGAGTCAAGTGAAGAGGAAGAGGAGGCACAACAAACACGAGGCACAACATCCTCTATAAGCAACCATAGCCAGTCCAAGGCATCAGAAGTCACAGCTGCTCAGGTGCAGAGAGCTGTTGTCTCAAAGCACATGTTTTTTAAAACTTTTTGTTCTTGTTTCCTGTCCCCCAGGGCACTACACGGACCCCCATACACCTTTTATGGCAAATATCTAGCATATATGCCCTCTTGGAGGGCACTCTAAAAATCGAACGTTCGGGTCCCTTTGACTTACATTGAATTCGGACCGTGTTCGAGTTCAAACTCGAACTTTTGAAATTGTTCGAGTTCAAGTTCAAATGCAAACCGAACACAGGGGCGTTCAGCTCATCCCTACTTCTGGCCTCTGATAGCTGCCTGTACAGATAGAAGACCTAATCACAAGGCACCTTACTGTGGGTTTGACTATCATGCTGTGAGTAGGGATGAGCGGAACACCCCCGTGTTCAGTTCGCATTCGAACTCGAACAATTTCAAAAGTTCGAGTTCGAACTCGAACACGAACCGAACTCAATGCAAGTCAATGGGACTCAAAAGTTTGATTTTTAGAGTGCCCTCCAAGATGGCATATATACAAGATATTTGCCATAAAAGGTGTATGAGGGTCCGGGTAGTGCCCTGGGGGACAGGAAACAAGGACAAAAAGTTTAAAAAAATACGTTTTTAAAGGAACAGTGAGTTTTCCATGAAATAAGGGTTAAAAATAAAAATGAAAAATTCCTTCAAATATCGTGCCTGCATTCCATGATGGCTGATCGGCATCTGAGGGGGCAGGGCTTGGTGTGGTCATGAGGTGCCGCCAGGTTTAAAGCAGGGCGCGAGGAGTTGCCACATCGCCCTGATATGGAGTTTACTTCCCGCATCGCCTGTTTGTTATTGAGACTTATTGATTTGTTGCCGACCCATTTCTGTCTGACTACCTTGATTACGTATTTTGACCCAGCTTGCTACTTGACGATTCTCTGGTTTATCCCCTTATGTTTGTTCGTTCGATTCGATGCTGCGCTTTGGATATGCATGTATGAGACCTGCCTGTCTCCTGGTACAATCTTACTCACGCTTCTGGCCTCTGATAGCTGCCCGTACCGATAGAAGACCTAATCACAAGGCACCTTACTGTGGGTTTGACTATCATGCTGTGAGCTCTGCATATACTATTTACGTTCCGAAATCTGTAAGATCCGAAAGACTTACGAAAATAAGGTTTTTCTCTAAGGTTACTGCCCTGCAGTCTGCACAACTCATATGCCATGGTAAACCTTTATATACAAACGAACAGAAAATTACTACAGTTACGATTTCATTCACCGTTTTTAATTCCCAGATCGATTATGATTATGTTACAGCACTAAGTTGTCCTCTGGTCACGAAACCAATCGAGCTTAAGTGTGATTCTAGACTGTGTCTACTCCCTGGTTTAGGAGAATAGCTTTGTTTTCACTGTCTCTGGTTGTCTGAAAAATCTGCTCTCTATAATCCAAACAATGCTACTTCAGTGCGAGCGTTATACAGTTCGTTACATTAGGGCTTCAGAGATACAGTGGTCTAAATGATTGTAAATGATTGTAAATTGCAGAGCAAGGCGCCCCATTTTGGCAGGCGCCTGTAGGCACATGCCTACTCTGCCTAGTTTTAAATCTGGACCTGCTAAGAGGAGAGGGATGGCACACTCTAGGTAAGGGTGAATAGAGAACCTGTTATTTGTTATTCTTTGTGCAGGTTTCATGCTTTGCAACTTCATAGAAAATCTAATAGAAGTGTATTTTGTTTGTCATTTCACTGCATGGTGTGCCACAACAAGAGATACTTGCTTGTGAATAATTATTCTACTTAAGCACTTTATGATATTTAATGTCTTATATATTTTAAGATTGTTATAGCGTGAAGACTACTGAATTTATATCTTTTTGTTTTAATTAATACTGATAAGTGGATATCAGAGTGGTTTTTGCTGAGTAACTAGTGGGTTATCTTGTTATTATTTTAAACAAGGAGAAGTGACCTTTGTTTTTTAGCAGTAACTAAATCATTAGTCACCTTGATCAGAACAGTCTCAGTGGAGTGCTGGTAGCGAACGCCGGATTGGTGTGGATCAAGTAGAGAGTTACAAGTGAGAACACCGATGAGCTGGTTATGGACCAGGCATTTTAAGATTTTGGAGGCAAAGGGGAAAAGAAAGATGAGGGGAACAGAGAGAAGACTGGAGGAAAGGAAGACACAGTAGAAGAGGGGGCAGGGAGTGACTGTCTAAATGAAGTAGAATGGTTAATGGAGGAGGGCAGTGAAGAGATTTCTAGTCTAACAGGGTTATTCAAAGAGATTCGAAAAGTCACTGCACGTTCGGTGACTTTTCGTTCTCTTCAATTCGGTATGCTTTGCCGATCCCATTTCTGTGACCCTGCGGTGTATTCAGCAAGCACCACAGGGTCCCCGAATTGCAGGGAAAGGCTGCCGCAAACCCGACGCAAACGAACCGCAAAACCCACCGAATGCACGCCGAAAACCCTCAAAAACATCTGGATTAACCTGCCAAAACCACAGAAAAACCCGAACAGGAGCCGATCCTTCAACACAGCAGAAGAGGCAGTGAATAAATTAGGAAAACAGTTTGTATGAATGTGTGAAAGTGAAACGCTGTTTGCAAAGAAACTACTGAGCGAAAATGTCTGAAATTTATATATGAGGTCCAGGGAATGATAATAAAGAGGGCTGGTACAGAAAAAAGAAGAAAACTTTAAAAAAAATCAAAAAAATTCAGACTTTTAAAAAAAATAAAAAAAATAAAAATGCTTAAAATATCATAAAAAATCTATAAATAAAGAGACTCTTTACTGCAGAATTTTATAATGAATGGTTTATTAGATATTGAATTAAAACGGGAATATTTTTAACATTGAAGCCTATGGGATTCTCCTGAATAAATTTGCCGCATGAAACCACCGAATGGCAGGGCATTAAGGGAACCTTTCACTGCTGGTTTGTGTTCTCTGAATAGCGAAGCAGTGCTTTTCATGGGGTTTTCACTGCCCTCGAACAGGCACCGAACAGGCACCGTATGTTCAGGCAATTCGCTAAGATTTGGCGAATTGCCTGCGCTCTGGATAGCCGAATGGCCAGGAAAGGTAACCGTACGATGAATTTCAGCGTTCGGTTACCTTTCTCCAGCAATTCGGAGCTCTTTGAATAACCCTGTAAGTTTAGTAATCTTATCGGTGAAGATGTCAGCAAAGCTTACAGCTGTGAGGTCTATGGAAGGTTGAGTGGAAGTGGGGTGCATCAGAAGAATGAAAGTATGAAACAGACGTCTAGAATCAAGAGAAAAGGAGGAGATAAGGGATGAGAAATAAGATTGTTTAGCGATGGATAGAGCGAGACTGTAGGAATGGAGCATGAATTTGTAGTGCAGGAAGTCAGCCGATGTGCGAGACTTTCTCCAACCACGTTCAGGTGCCCTAGAACACCGCCAAAGATAGCTTGTGTATTTAGTATGCCACGGTTGGAGGTTAGGCCTGCGTGTAGGATGGAGAGAGCTAGGACCAAGTTCATCAAGTGATGTGGAGAGGGCAAAGTTGTAGATATCAGTGGCTTTGTCAGTGCAGTTGGAAGTTGAGATTGGAAGGAGAAGAGGATGGATAGCGGTGGAGAGTAGCTTTAGGATTCAGGGCACCGAGGTGCCTTTGTGGTAGAAGAGGAGTGGGGATAGAAGCAGGAGTCTGGGTTGGCAACAGGAGAAGATCCCAGGAGAGGAGGTATGATTGGAAACCGGGAGAGGTATGCTGGAAAAGTTAGAAATAGTACAGATGTTCGTGAAAATAAGGCCCAGGGTGTTGCCAGCTTGGTGGGTAGGAGAGTTGGACCACTGTGTAATGTCTAAGGAAGAGGTGATAGAGAGCATTTTGGAGGTGAGGAGGTTGGAGAGATAGTCGATGGGAATGTTAAGGTCTCCAAGGATGAGAGCTGGAATGTCAGATGAGCGAAAGTGAGGGAGTCAGGCTGAGAAATGTTCTAGAAAGGTTCCAGGATAACCAGGGGGGTGGTAGATTACCACACTTCATAGGGGTGTGGGGTGGAAGAGGGTGTGGGGTGCCCGAACCTGGTGCGGTGTCAGTCATGTCCATTCGTGGCGGGAGACCAGTTGTCATGTCTGTTCCTGGTGGGATGCCAGTCATGAGTTCTACTGGCGAGATACCAGATTTGTCTGGTTCAAGTAACGAGATGTCACTTATACCTGATCCTGTCAAGGTGCCTTCCATGTCGAGCTGCGAGGCAGCTGTTACCACTTTGTCGAGCCACATGACCACTGTGCCCATGTCCCAGAGTGGGTCCACTTATGTTCAACCTAGTTTTAAGGCACAAATGGAAACGTCTGGTAGTGCCTCCTCCAGTGCCATGTCCTGCGGTATGGTTATTTCTACAAAGTCTCGGTCAAAAAGGAGACGCAAGAGGGTGACCAGCTCTAGTCCAGCTAGGCCCGAGGAGGTCAAGCTCTGTTCTAGGTCTGAGGTTGTCACGCTCTGTTCTAGGCCCGCGGAAGCCACATTCTGTGCTGCACCTGATGAGACCAAACTCCGTTCCCTTTATGAGGAAATCCAGGATTCTGGTAGTCTGATCGGTAAGAAGTTTCCCAAATCGAGCCCTGTGCCCAAGGGTTATGTACGAACGCCTTCTGGGGTCTTGGTTCGTGAGGCACACTTGGCTGTGCTCCGGAGAAACCCCAACATCTGGAGGGTGATAAAGGAGGATTCTGACTCCGATGAGCGCCTGTATGATTCTGATGGGGACCTGTTGTGACTGTTGTTCATGTCTAGTTTCCTGGCTTCCTGGGGGCTTGTTTATTGTTGTTGTTTAAGGGTGCCAGGGGTCGCCCTTTTGACGGGGGATACTGTTACGTTCCCCCAGCCAGGCCCACTGGTGCTGAGAGCGATTCTCAGCCCTTTTGGTTTTTAGGGTTAATCTGTTTAGCTCTCCGTCCTGGAGTCTCAGCGTCTGACCAGACCTGTGGTCACGTGACCTGCACTACTCTATTTAATGGCCATCAGTGCACTTGTTCCCTGATCCAGTATATGGTCTTCCTTGCTGAGTTCCTGTATTCTGCATTTTGTATTTTTGATATCTTGGTTTTTAATTCCTGGCTACGTATCTTGACTATTCTTGTGTTTAACCCCTGGTATTGTATTTTGACTTCCTGGTTTATGACTTTTGGCTTTGCATACTGACTATTCTCTTGCTTGATCCCATTTGTGTTTTGTTTGTGTGGCATTCAGGATTCTGGTTTATGTTTGAACCACACTACAGTCTCTGTTGTTTGTTTATCTGGTGTGAGTCCTAATCATAGGTATCCAGTTTTGTTGTATGTCCCTGCTGGTTGCAGTTCTAACCTCAAGTTCTATATGTGAGTCCTGCCCTGCATGTTGCTGACTATATTTCTGTCAAGTCTGTTTTTCTGGTTTATGTTGATTGTATCTCGTGCAGCAGCTCATTGTTCTAGTATATAGAGACCACCTCAAGGATCTCTTTCTTGTTCAGTTGTTGCTAGATATTTCTTCCTGTCAAGTCTAGTTGAAACCTGTTGTTTCATTGTGTATTTTCCCACCCTGTACTCTGTATAGTCAGAAAGACATTCAAGGACCTTACCCCAGTGCAGGGCTTTCCTTGTGTGTGCATACTGTCTTGTCTTGTCTGGTTCTGTTGTATCCTGTGTTCAGGGTTCTGCAATATGCAGAAGGACACATACCTGCCTAAAGGGCTTAATAAACACAGCAGCAAGGACCCCCCTTTGGCTCCTGAGGGGGGCCACCGTAACAGTCTGCTACAGTGGTAGAAAAGCAACCCAATACTTTCCCTACAAAGGACCTTCTGACCCAAAGTGTTCTCTGTCAATTTAGTTCAATACTCATTGACATGCCAATACTAACCGAAAACCGAACATCAATTTATTATTGGCATATCGTTTTTCAATTAGCTGAACAAATATATTTTAAATAAACATCTACGCTAGAAGTGGCACCAATCATATGTATCCGATCGATCGCAATATGTGTCCATTTCTGACAGCGCTTCCTTCCCCTTACTAGTCACATGCGATGTACCCAAGGCTCGATACTCGGCCCTCTGCTATTCACGATATTCATAAATGATCTGACCAACTGTACCCATGTACGCAGACACCATAATCTATACCAGCAAACCAAATCTCCCGCAGCTGGAGGCCGTGCTGCAAGAACAACTCACAGAGGTAGAAAAGTAGATCAAAGATAACAAACTTTTTATAAATACTGACAAAACTGTTACGATGCCCTTAGGAACGGGTTTGGGTCGAAATCCCTACAAGCAGGTTCCCTAATGCCAAAATCCCGACGGCCAACTTCCCTAAACGACCAACTTCCCTACACAGACAACTCCCTGACGGCCAACTTCTAGACATCCAAAATCCCAGCGGCTACCACTAACCCTACTCCCTAACCCCCTAAACCTAACCCCCTAAACCTAGCCCTAACCCCCTAACCCCTCTAAACCTAGCCTTAATCGTAACCCCTCTAGCCCTAACCCCTAAACCTATCCCTAACCCTAACCCCCTAAACCTAGCCCTAACCGTAACCCACTAAACCTAGCCCTAACCCTAACCCCCTAAGCCTAGCCCTAACCCTAACCCCCTAAACCTAGCCCTAACCCCCTAAACCTAGCCTTAACCCCCTAAACCTAGCCCTAACCCTAACCCCCAAACCTAGCCCTAATCTAGCCTTAACCCTAACCTAGCCTTAACCCTAACCCCCTAACCTAGCCCTAACCCCCCTAAACCTAGTCCTTACCCCCTTAAACCTAGGGTTAGGCTGTTAGTATTAGGGTTAGTCGCCGGGATTATGGATGTCTGGAAGTTGGCCGTGTAGGGAAGTTGGGATGTCCGGCACTTGTTCTGTCTGGAAGTTGGCCGTCGGGATGTTGGCATTAGGGAACCTGGCTGTAGGGATTTTGTCCGGCACCCCTTAGGAATAGCACCTAAACTACATAAATTGCAAACTCCCCATCTATGTGTCAGGACAAAATTAAATGACATGTTGACCACAGTCACTTCTCTCAAATATCTAGGTATGTGGTTAGACCCAAATCTATCCTTTGGCCCCCACATCGAAAAACTCTCATCTAAACTTAACCCCAAAGTAGGTGCCCTGTACAGAAACAAATCCTGCCTGAGCCCCGTGGTAAGAAAGCAGATTGTACAACAATGACGGCTATTGAATACGGAGATGTAGTGTATGCAGCTGCCCCGCTAACGCACATTCAGAAACTTACTACATTTGTATAACTCATTCTGCCGCTTTGTGCTACAATGTAACTACATGACCCACCATTGTGATATGTTAAAAGAACTAAACTGGCCGTCGCTGGAATCCAGACGCACCCTTCACCTTTCCGTCCTTGTGTTTTTAAGAGCTTTTCTGGGAAGCTACCTCCCTACCTGAATAGACTGCTTCCCCCAGCAGATCCCTCGTCCTATAACCTCCAATCCAGGACCAGCACCTTACTTGCAATACCACACTACAAAAAGAAAGTGGCTCGATCCTCATTTTCCTACAGAGCACCGCAATTATAGAATAACCTCACAGACGCCATCAAATCTTCCCCCAGTCTATAGTCACTTAAGAGATCTCTATTAACATACCTCGATACAGAATGCACCTGTAAACATGTAACATAGTGAATATATTTCTTACATATTTATTTTCTGTTAATCTGTATATCTTGCATTTTATTACTTTGTATTTCTGTAACAACTGTAACAATTCAATGTTCCAGAACCCAGGATATACTTAAAAACAAGAGAAATCTCAATCAGGGTTATTCAAAGAGATCCGAATTGTGGCCGAAAGGTAACCGAGCAGTGAAATTCAGCGTACGGTTACCATTCCTCGCCATTCGGCTATTCAGAGAGCAGACAGTTTGCCAAATCTTGGCGAATTGCCTGCACATACGGTGCCTGTTCGTTGCCTGTTCGAGGGCAGTGAAATCCCCATAGAGAAACAATGCTTCGTCTATTCATACAACAAAAACCAGCAGAAAAAAGTTGCCGTAATGCCCTGCTGTTCAGTGGTTTCATTCGACAGGTTTATTCAGGCAAATCCCATAGGCTTCAATGTTAATAAATATTCCCGTTTTAAATCAATGTCTAATATCCTGTTGATTAGAATATTCTGCTGTAAAAGGTCTCTTTATACAGAAAAAATGGCGTCACGCCCATACTCACCGGAGCGGCTGCAACAGCCAGGAGTAACAGCCCAGTTAATGTAACAAGAGAGAAAAATGTCATCTGAGCTCGTTTCTATGTATTCCATGTACAACAAAGCACTATGAGGTTTTAATTTGTTTTAATGGCCATTGCAACGTAAGCTCACTCGCCCCTTCAAGGCACCTCTTTATAGAGTGAGTAACTAACCAATGTAACTAAAAAGCTGCTCTACTGAGCAGCTCCAAGCCCCTCCTGCTGCTTTTCAGCTAAGGAGAGGCAGAAAGATGGTGGGTTTTATTTATACACGCACCAAACACTCCCATTTGGGGTTAAAAACAAAAGCATGGAAAGAGGAACAGCAGCAAAATGACGAACTGGTGTTACAAGCATAATATACATACATACAGAAAAAATGGTGTCGCGCCCATACTCACCGGAGCGGCTGCAACAGTCAGAAGTAACAGCCCAGTTAAAAATGGGCGCGACGCCATTTCTTCTGTATGTATGTATATTATGCTTCTAACACCAGTTTGTCGTTTTGCTGCTGTTCCTCTTTCCATGTTTTTGTTTTTAACCCCAAATGGGAAGTGTTTGGTGCGTGTATAAATAAAACCCACCATCTCTCTGCCTCTCCTTAGCTGAAAAGCAGCAGGAGGGGCATGGAGCTGCTCAGTAGAGCAGCTTTTTGGTTACATTGGTTAGGTACTCACTCTATAAAGAGGTGCCTTGAAGGGGCGAGTGAGCTTACGTTGCAATTGCCATTGAAACAAACTAAAACCTCTGTTGTATTGGATCTGAGCTGAATAAAGAGCTGCTCTATGAACATGTCACAAACTGGTGATTGCTCCTGTTAATATGCACACAGAAAACACTACATGGTGTCAGAAGTAATGGACCTATCACTTGCCTGAAGAAAGCCATCGTGATAAGGATCTTGTTTGCAGTTTATCCAGCATCAGCATGGAGATTTTCAGACCGCCAGAAGCTCTCCAGTTCACTGGAAATGTGAGTGAAAACTGGAGGAGATGGGAGCAAAGCTTTTTAATTTATGCTGAGGCAGTTGAGCTTCATAAAAGGAGCAGAAAACCCAGATTGCCATAGTCCTGCATGTTCTGGGGGAGGAAGGCCAAGAAGTTTACCACACACTGGAATCAACCATTACTGCTGAAAGGACTCTCATGAAATTAGAAAAAGATCAGATCATTGCTAGAGTACACACCCCCACTGATTGGGTGAACAGCCTCGTTGTTACAGAAAAGAAGAATGGCACTTTGAGGGTATGTTTGGACCCTCGTGACCTCAACAAGGCTATAAAGCGGCACCACTTCAATATCCCTACCGCAGAGGACGTACAGAGTCAACTTGCAGGCAAAACCGTATTCACCATCCTTGATGAAAAGGATGGTTACTGGCAAGTTAAATTAGACAAAGAGTCATCTGAACTGTGTACTTTTAACTCCCCATGGGGGCGATTTAGATTTTGCAGGATGCCATTTGGTATAAAGTCAGCCAGTGAAGTATTTCAGCAGAAGAATATGGAGATTTTTGGGGACATCCCAGGTGTACATATCATAGCTGATGACATGATTATTGCTGCTACATCACATGAGGAACATGATCAGATTCTCCACCAGGTATTGAATCGAGCATTAGAAGAGAACATCAAGTTCAACCCAGACAAAATTCAATTCAAAGTATCAGAAGTCCGGTATATGGGACATGTCATCACCCCTGTTGGTGTTCAACCTGATATGGAGAAGGTCCAGGCAATTAGCAAAATGCCCGACCCTGAGGACAAAAAAGGGCTACAGAGATTTTTGGGCATGGTCCGGTATCTTGCACAATACATACCTGGGGAGGCAGAGATTACAGCGCCGTTGCGGAAGCTTCTTTGCAAGGATATTTTGTGGCAGTGGGGTCCGGAGCATGCTAAAGCGGTACAATCTTTAAAACAGGCACTGATTGAGGCTCCAGTATTGCGATTTTTTGACCCAACAAAAGCAGTGGTGATTCAGGCAGATGCGTCTAAGTCAGGTCTTGGAGCGTGCTTACTTCAGGATAACTGCCCCATAGCTTATGCATCTAGAGCAATGACTACCACAGAGCAGAATTATGCCCAGATAGAGAAAGAACTATTGGCCATTGTGTATGCAACAAAAAAGTTCCACCAGTTTGTATTCGGCAAAACAGTCACAGTTCAGTCTGACCACAAGCCTCTTGAAGCAATTCTCACTAAACCATTGAGCAAAGCGCCAGCAAGGCTCCAGCGTATGCTCTTACAACTGCAACGATATGACCTAGAGATTGTTTACACTCCTGGACGTGACATGCATATTTCTGATGCCCTTTCTAGGGCTACTGTGGATCCGCCAGAGCAAGAAGAGGACATGCTATCAGAGGAAAGGGTTGTTTATACGCTGTCAGTATCAGAAACTATTGGAGCTGATATGCTATCTTATTTACAGACTTCCACAGCAGAAGATGCAGACCTATCTGCCATTAAAGAAATTCTATCTCAAGGTTGGCCACAAAGGAAAAAGCAGCTTCGTCTAAGTCTACAGCCGTTTTGGCAATGTAAGCACTTGCTCCGCATGGAGGATGCTCTCCTATTGCTTGGTGACAAGATTGTGGTACCTCAGAATGCTCGCAGGAAAATTCTGGACAGTTTGCATGAATGCCATCAAGGGATACAGAGAACCAAAATGCGGGCTCGGATGATCCTGTTCTGGCCCAGCATGTCCAAGGACATACAGCACATGGTAGAGACCTGCAAGATTTGTGCTAGCCACCAACCAGCGAATCAAAAAGAGCCATTACTCTCACACACAATTCCTCACCTTCCTTGGCAAAAACTGGCAGCGGACATTTTTGAGTGGCGAGGAGCCTCATTCCTTGTGGTGGTGGACTATTTCTCCAAGTACCCAGAAGTGTTAAAGCTGTCTGATAAATCAGCATTGTCGGTGATTGGTAAACTGAAAGAAACCCTTAGTAGACATGGCATCCCAACAGAAATCATCTGCGACCATGTACCCTTTGCGAGTGCTGAGGTGAAGGACTTTGCTGCCAAATGGGGTATAAAGTTTACTCATTCTAGTCCTGGCTACCCCCAGTCTAATGGACTAGCTGAAAGGACTGTAAAAACGATCAAACTCGTGCTCCAAAAGGCATGGGAATCAGGAGTAGATCCTCATATAGGGCTTCTGGAGTTGCGCAACACCCCAGTCACTGGTATGGCCTACTCTCCAGCACAACTTCTAATGGCCGGGTGCTGAGGACCAAGTTACCGGTTGTTGCTGCTGCATTACAGCCACGGATCCCACAGCATGCACACCAACAACTGAGAGAATTGCAGCGCAGGCAGAAGGTGTATTATGACCATGGTGCCAAGTCACTACTACCCTTCCATAAAGGGGATGCAGTCCTAATGGAGACAACAGCTGGTTGGCAGCCTGCCACAATATCATCCATAGGTCCTGAGCCAAGATCATATGTGGTTGCCAGACCTGATGGCAGAAAGTACAGGAGAAACCGCCGTCATCTCAGGAGGGATACCACAGGTGATCAAGACCACATAGAGCCCCAGCTGCTTGTACCTGTGCGAGGAGCGGAAACAACAATGGCAGAACATACAGACTCAGAGACTGAAGTGTCAAATTTAGATGGAGACCAAGGAGCCCTAGTCCCTGTAAATTCTACAGAATCTCAGCAGATAACAACAAGAGCTGGAAGAGTGACACGCCTTCCTGAAAGACTGAAAGATTATGTCATGGGATAATGTGTATTTTGCATTCTTAACACCTGTTTATAGTTTTGTTTATTGTTCAGTAATGTTGCTTGTTTAAAGGGGGGATTTGGAATTAGTTGGGGAGATGTGGTGTACTGTCACTTTAAGAAAGGACACTCTGGAACTGTTTACAGAGAACTCTATGATCGGCAGCCATTTTAGGTCCTGTTGTCAGTTATTCAGTTAGTGTTGTATTGGATCTGAGCTGAATAAAGAGCTGCTCTATGAACACGTCACAAACTGGTGATTGCTCCTGTTAATATGCACACAGAAAACACTACAACCTCATAGTGTTTTGTTGTACATGGAATACATAGAAACGAGCGCAGATGACATTTTTCTCAAAAAGTCTCTTTAGGTATAGATTTTTTAGGATCTTTTAGGGATTTTTTGGGATTTGTTTTGCAAAATTTTATTTTCCGTTTTTTTTATTAAATTGTTTCTTCTTTTTTCTGTAACAGCCCTTTTTATTATCATTCATTGGATCTTATATGTAAATTCCAGACTTTTTCATTCTGTAGTTTCTTTGCAAACAGCGTTTCACTTTTTAAACATTCAGGCGTACTGTTTTTTTTTTTACTCCATTCATCTGTGGTGTTGGCTTTTTCCGGCGGCTGCTCTGCGCTGTGTTCAGCAGCTGCTCGGGTTTCTCTGGCGTGTTCGGCGGGGTTAATCCAGATGTTTTTGCAGGTTTCGTGTACATTCGCCGGGTTTTGCGGTGAGTGTTCGTCGGGTTGGCGGCGGCTTTTCCCTGCACTATGATGGCCCTGTGGTACTTGCTGAATACACCGCAGGGTCGCCGAAATGGTATTGCCAAATTGCACCGAATTGAAGAGAACGAAAAGTCATCGAACGTGCGGTGACTTTTCGATTCTCTTTGAATAACCCTGATAGTATCCTTCCTGGTAAAATCCTTAATAAATAAATAAATACTTTATCAAGTACAAATTCAAGTACAGAAGAACAGCCATCTGCGTGTAACATCGCGATTTTATTTGGTGAATTAACAGTATATACAGAAAGTGACAACCGATTACATAGCAGTGTCCATTTAAAATGATCTTAATCACAGAGATATAATCATAATTACAAATAATTACAAAATAGTCATGTGACTTATTATTAACAAATTGTATCTTAAACAGAGTTTTATTAACATATTATATTGAAATAACGATAGAGCCAAAAAGGGATAATCTAACTCCGATTTTTAAGTTATAAAAATACAAGGGTTATACACATAATGAAAGGATAAATCCAGACCATTAAAAAAGTAAACGGAAAACAAATTGAAGCGAGTTTCTTCAAACTAGTGATTTCTTTTTCAGAAATTCTCATTGTGAAACATTTTTCATATAGTCAAATAACCTCTTGACTATTGACCTATGATAACAAAGAATGCAGTCGCCACCAGACATTGTTTTTTGTATTTTCTGCAAATTCTTGTTAATCCAATCATCTTTAAAATACCCGACTGAAAATTGACAAAGCTAAAAAAATTGTTTAATTTCTCACAACATTGTCATTTCTATCCTCAGGCTGAGAGCCTCTTCAATACTTATGTTTTTAATTTATAATGGAGAGCAGCAACAAATATAATTCATTTCAAACCGTTTACTTCTCCCTTTTTTTCTTTCACCGATTTCATTCTGAAAGGAAGAAATGACCCGTCGCTTTTCTGTACCTTAATGTTTCTGCTGAGGGACTGAAAACAAGAATTCCCTCCTTTGCCCTACATTTCCAGTCTAGCACAGAAACAAAGGGAAGCTCCGGGCTCAGGAATCCTTGCCTGCAAATTTTTACATTTTGTTTTAGCATTCCACCTTCCCTATAAAGTCACCGCAACTATTACTAAAATCCATAAGCAATTTTTGCCATTTTAATCTATTATATTATTATCACATACTCTGGTCTGTCATTTCAGCTTCCAGGATACTTTTTTTAAATAAAGAAGCATGGGAATAGTACAGAAATTGTAAAAAAAAAAAAGTTTGTCTGCCTCAAAATTCCGTTCCAGGATACAAAGTAAATGAAAGAAAAACCTACATTAAAAAGTACACATAATTCATATTGCGCCCATTCCTCAAAAAACAATATGTCCAGGAGAATGCTGTTTTATTAAAAACGTATAGGCTACCCAGATTCCCACGCTTTATATGAACATTGCAATTTTCACCCCAACAAATAAAAAATACTAATGGAGAGGCTTATAAAGATGTGTCTTTTAAGCGAACACAACAACTACTTCTTCTCTGTGAAAGTATTTATATACAGTGAACAGAACATAATATTAACCCTTTTACTGTGGGACGCACTATGCCGCCCTGCGGCAGGGGGACTCAATTCTGCAGGGCAGCATAGCATACCCCATTGGCGTCTATGGGCGCATCAGTACCACCCACCAGTTGTCGAGAGACGCACCTCATTCGCTGCTGCGAGGAGGCCTGAACTCAAGCCATCCCCCTGCAGCCAATGATGCACTGTACATGTCAGCTGCGTAGGCGAGCCTGAGGAGGAGTCCGCTCAACCCGCCTGGTGGTAAGGGGTTAAATAACTCTAAAATAGCTTTCATTTTTTATTAATGATCTGGATACTCGCATGAATTTTAATAAATACATACATCATTTTGATCAATAGGTGCATTATAGATAAGCTGTGAAGTTCAATCTAAGAAAATACATTAAATTTCTATTTCTTTTATTTTGCAAACTGAAAGCGGGTGCGGATCCATAGCATCAAGTGTAAGTAAAGCAGCTGAAGCTATCATTTCTGGCTAAATATCCCCTTTAGCAATGGTGACCATGTCCAGAGCTGTGTTTGCTTGTAGAGAAATGGCTGGAGCTCTTCCCACTGCTGGCGCCGAATCCTCCCTTAGAATTATTGCCACTCACACCGTGGGACGATCCACCTGAGCAATGTTTTCCCCCAGTGCTGGAGTGAAGCACGGCTGTAAAACATAACAACTAATTAGAAAACTAATTAAAACTACTAATAAACAATTATCAGGCTATGAAACCTCCAAAAATTGCTGCTAAGATCTTAATACTATATATATATACATTAAAATTTATTTTATGCATGTGTAATTGTATAATCACGTGGTAACGTAATTTTTTCTCTGCATTGTGTTGTATGCAAAGCATTTCAAAGCATATCACTATGATATGGAATTAAAATATTAAAGAATTTAAAAACAACACTATTTTCTTGCTTTGTTATTTTTTAGATGAACTGCCCAAGAAAAGATGTTTTTCAAACTCTAAAGACTTTTTATTAAGTGGTAAAAATATTACATTACTTACATATATTAACAGAATTGTGTGATCCCAGTCTGAAATAAAACATAAGTGACTTAATGATTGTTTTACATTTACGGTAATAACAATAATTAGAGATTGTTTGATTAGAATTTAAATTAACATGGGCTCTATTCCAACCTTGACGTAAACTAAACCCCTTCACTACCAAGTAATTTTCCAAAAAAACTGTGTCAGAAACCAGTGTTTTTTTTGTAAAATAATTAACTAGAAATATTTGCACTTATACCTATTGTAGTCTTACTGTAAATAATCAATCTTTGGCCTGCAGACGGCGCAATCTACTGCCAAATTGAGATAGAGGTTTGAGCGGCTGGTCTATTGTCTACTATTTATCCTGCATCGGTTGCTGAAAGCCCGATATTTCAGAGCTTTGAGCAGCTGATTTTACAGTTTTATATCTTTGGGTATTATGCCCACAGGACTAAAACTTTGAGACACCTTCTGCAGCCCAAAAGCAAAAGAAATTTGTTTTCAGCAAACAAACTTCATTTACTTTTGGGCTGTAGATCAACAGATCGTGATATCTTGGTATCGGGGCTCCAGATGGTTCCTTTAAAGCCTGAGATATCTCGATATTGGTAGTGAAGGGGTTAAAGAGACACTACCACTTACATGAGCTGTAACTAGATTAATTGTGCAATACAAATAAAACAACATTATATTACACATGCTGCTGTTTTTTTTTTCTTTGAAGTAATTTCTTGTTACAAAAGGAAAAATAAATTTAGGGGTTTTATCTCTATTTTTCCATTTTGTAGATATTTCCCATGATGTAACAGTTAACAAAATCTATTTAAATGGTTTACTTTGTGGCTGTGCTTTATATTATACAGTAGTTAACAGTTAATGAGGTAGAGGAGGGAATGTTTAATTAACTCAGCAGGAGGTATATTGTTTTGTCGGGGCTACTCAAGGTAAGAGATGACAGCTGAATGAGATATGAAAGAGATCTTAAATTACTTATCTATCCCTGATTGTGTCCTTTGAATACATCCCACACAATACAGATTTGCATCAAGCGATCTACCCATAGACTCCACTCTATGGCCAAAGCCACACAGTGAGGAGCAAGGGATGTAAAGACACTGTAGGGGGCTATTTAAAACACGAAATATCACTCAATGGATGCCTCCAGTGACACATATATAGCCAAATAATTTCTTAGCTATACATACAAGAGAAAAACAAATCACATGTAAGATATCAGCAACATAAAATAAACACAATAGGACATTTCATTTTTTGGTGGTAGTGGCCCTTTAATCAGAGCTGCTGCAAGCTGACCCGTACCATTAAAGGGCTAGATCACAGCTGAGCCGTTAAGCAAACAGAGGCAGCCGCTATATCATTCAGCTCCTCCCAAATGCTTAGCAGATCCTTCCAACCCGGTGACAGGTGATTTTTTTTGGGTGGATTGTTTGATATTCTGTCTAATATGGTAAATATGCATCTTCAAGAGAACTACTGTATATGGTATCAGCTTTATTAGATAATGACCCAGACTAGCCACTGGGAAAACTCATCAAATCCTAGGTTACGGCTATGGATGGAATGCCATTTGGGAGCTTAAAAGGTCTGACAGAGTGTTTCAGCACCATTTCTTTTTTAATTTTTTTTTTACACAAATCTCGACAAACGCTACAGGTTGCTTTAATTCCAAACCTTTCAAGCTGCCTGAAAGTGCAGGCGTCATGCTCATTGCTGGGTGCCACCACTGTTCGACTTATTTTCTGAACTCACATAACCGTTAAAAATTGGCAGCCCTGATTGAAACTCAGATTGCTGTGCCAATGTTATCAAGAAGATGTAAGTGCCCTGTACATACGTATGAATTGTGAACTTTCTACATACTGTACCATCACAATAATACATTCTGAAAGCAGTTGATTGTTTTCATACAGAGTAAGAAACCTCTTTGGGATGTTGCACTCACCTGCCCTCCTCTCCTTCCAGCATCTTCCTGTAGGTGGTGATCTCAATGTCCAGAGCCAGTTTCACATTCATCAGCTCCTGGTATTCTCGCAGTTGGCGAGCCATGTCCTGCTTGGCCTTCTGCAGTGCACCTTCCAGTTCAGAGAGTTTGCCCTTGGCATCCCTCACAGCGGCTTCTCCATGTCCCTCAGCCTCGTTTATAGCAGATTCAAGGCCTGAGCGCTAGAATAAGAGTGAGTGTGATAATTAAATAGGTTGCAATTAAACATGTGTTTTTGACCATCATGGGTTAAAAACTGGCTTATTCACGCTCATAGTTTTTGAAATAAAGCACTTCTGTCACGCTATCCCAGAGTTCCCAAAGTATTCTTTCTTATTTGCATTGTTACCTGGGCATTCACACTGTCAATCTCTCCTCTCAGTCCCTGAATGGCTCTGTTGAGAGAGCAGATCTCATCTCTGCTGCTCTGTAGATTGTTTCCATTTCTCCCTGCTGCTGTCTGAAGCTCTGCAAACTAGATAAACATTGAGGACACATGTGGTTATTCAATATTCACTAATAACATTAGTCATTTGAGATTTCCATTTCGTCCTCTCACCCGTGACTGGTACATGGCCTCAGCATCTGCTCTGCTCCTGTTAGCAATGTCCTCATACTGAGCTCTGACCTCACCAATGATTCCATCCAGATCCAGATTACGACTGTTATCCATGGACACGACCACCGAGGTGTCAGAGATCTGACCCTGGAGCTGAGATATTTCCTAGGAATATCAAATAACAAATCTATTGTAATCGCAGTTTTCATCTACTAATATTACTTTGCTCTGCAGACACATTTGACATGTTATTAATTCATCAGATTAATTGGAAATTAGTAAATATCAGTTTAAAACTACTGCTATAGATTATACAACAGAAACTTGTCAGGAGATAGTGAGAGTTATAGAGAATAGCACGGATATATTGAAACACGTATTACAACCTGCAATACACATGGGAACAATTTAATGGTTTAACATTATAGGGAACCACAATAAAGTTCAGAAGTGGGATTAGATAGTCACGTTTCGCTTCCTTCCAAATCGCAATCCGGACGAATTTATGCCAATTCATATTTTAAAAGCACTTCCAAAATAACTAATCAATTTTGTCCGAAACTAAAAGAAAACGAAACAGTATATAACGAATTGAGTTCGTTTTTACAAATCAATTTGTTATATCGTTTAACTCAGATCCAGAACTGTGTCCCTGTGCATTGGCTGTGGTGCTGATCCTGAATCTGTTTTATTCAGCACCACAGGCCAGGAACAGTGACGTATGGTGCTGTTTGGTATGTTTCGGCAGTCGTCGGCAACAGCGAAGTAAATGATCCAGTTCGACAGGAGAATCACATCGATTTTTTTATGTAAGATAATATTTTTGTTTCTATTTATTTCTTATTCAACCATTTGTTCTTTTCCGTTGCAGCAAAAAGCTTTTTTATTTTTTTATTTTTTTAATTTCTTGTGTATTTTTTGTATTTTTTTAGATGACATTTTTGGATTCCCAATTATTTTAAAAAGACAAGGCTTTTTTTCTTTCCTTCAGTCTGGCTGCGTTCGGCAGGTGCTGTCCTTGGTGCTAAAACCTATTTTAGCACCAAGGACAGAAGGTTTGTTCCTTTGGAGCCTGCAGTGCTGATTTATTTGGTGCTGAAATAGATTTCAGCACCAAGGACAGAAGGATTTTTTCCTTTGGAGCCCAAAGTCCTTGGTGCTAAAACCTAGGACAGGAGGATTACTGTAGTCTGTAACCCTAATTTTTTTAACCCTAGTCTAAAAATAATTATTAATTCACCTGTTTCATCATTCCTAAATAACTAATCAAAACAAAATAACAAATCAAACCTAAATAACAAGCAATACAAAATACGAATTACTAATCTCCCAAAATAACGAATCGATACGAAATATGAATCAAGGTAATATAATGAACGCACTGAAACTATTTAACAAACGTAACTAATGCATCCTAAACGGAACAATTTTTATTGTTGTGCACATGTCTAGGTGGGATCACCCATATCATTTATTTAGTGTCCACACATCTATTACTTTTATATTGCAGAATATTGTGAAGTAAAGAACAGGTATTTTTAGAAAATGTATTTACCGCCTCATAAAGAGTCCTCAGGAAGTTAATCTCATCAGACAAGGAATCAGCCTTTGCTTGTAACTCAGCTTTGTGCATAAAAGCCGCATCTACATCCTGGGGGCGAGAAACAAATGTCCAGAAAGAGAAAATTGAAAACTTACATTTTAAAAATCCTATACTACATCTCATTGGATTTTCCACTCACCCTCTTTAATCCAGCGAATTCATTTTCTGCAGCTGTCCGTCTGTTCACTTCTTCTTCATACCTACATAATAAATATGAATAATAAAAAATACATTCAGTAGCATATAATATAACAAAGGATACAGAAGAATTTTCTTTAAAACAGAGTAGATTTACTTTCCAAACAGCATCTGAATAATTATAATTTTAGATCATCTGGTAATTACGATGTCAAGTAACAATTATATGATTGAATTCAGATCTAAAAATATTTAAAAATACAAACAAAACATATTGCTTCTCTACACAAAGAGGTTGCATCTTTATTTTCAACTGAAGCCCGCCTCCCGCCAATGCTCACCTCTCCCGGCGGTTCCAACGCAGATCTGGCTTCTATGAATCCAGGTCAGTGTTTTAATATCTTCCCAGTGCACTGACATCATCGCGCCGGGCGCGATGACATCAGTTTCAGATGCACCCCCCCCATCAGAGTAAGGGGAGTGCCTGAAGGGGAGGGGTTGGATCATTTAGATCCCTCTATCCCCCCATCGCCAGGGGGTAGAGGGTAATGCCAGGCATCCCTGGAAAGGTCACAATCTGACCTTTCCAGCGATGCATTGGGTTAACCCCTTAGGCGCCAGGCCGCAATCAGGCACCAATCGGCACCAGATTGCGGCTTATTTCCAGTGGGAGGGTGGCAGCGCCCGTCATCGGACGTGGCACGATGATGTCAGTTAACTCAGAAACCCCTAGCTGCCCAGGGATTGCCTAAGGAAATCCTGTAGTGGAGATAGGGGGGTTCTTTGAACACCCATATCTCCAGATCGGTGGAAGCTAGAGGGTGATGTTTACCATGTTTACTATCAATGGAAAGGCCAGAGCATGGCCTTTCCAATGATACCAAACATAACCATGTTACAAATAAAATTTAAAAAAAATAAAACTAAAAAAAATAATAATAAAACCAAATTAAAAATAAAAACATGTTTTTTTGTTTTGTTTATTATTACTGCAGCACTATTGTTCACACTTCAATTATAATGTAAACAATGATACTGCACTAAAAAAAGTTTTGGGGTGTTTTAGCAAAAATTACATAATTTCTCAGAAAAAGAAAGTAACGGGTTCCCAGTTCTAACAAGCGTACCCCATAGAATATATAACTGCAAAGGCTTGGATAAAATGTTAAAAAAAATTACTTTACACACTGTGTATGATTGAAATTTTATTGAAAATTTCCTTTTTTTTTCATTTTGTTGTTATAGCATTCTGTCAGGGCATGACATATACATATAATAATGATATATTATGAATCTGCCGAGTCTGCTGAAAAAAAGGATATATAATTTGTCTGGGTCGAACAATAAGACTTAAAACCACATTTAAACATGATGAGCAAAAACGGTCAAAATGAGCTCAGCACATTTCTACTTTTAGAAGAGTGCCGAACTTATAATATTACCCCCGTCCTTAAGGGATTAAATACATATATAATTAGTATCATACCTTCTCCTTAGTTCTTCTACGCTTTGTTCCATACTGTTCCTGTCAGCTTCCAGACGTCCTCTCTCACACCCCATACTCTCCAGTTGTCTCCTGAGGTTACCGGTAAAAGCCTCAAACAGAGGTTCAGTCTGAACGCGGGAAGTTTGCTGATCTTGTAGTAAAGACCACTTTGTCTCCAGCATTTTGTTCTGTTGTTCTAGAAACCTCACCTAAAATAATAATTTCTAAATATTTTAATGGTTTAACAGCATTTAATTTTGTTGTTCCAAAAATCTCACCTGAATCAAAATTGCATTCAAAATTTCCTTTTACACAAATGTATAAGAAACATTTGCAATAAAACAAATACATTTGTAAGTATTTTATGATACAAAAGTAAATTTGTATATAAAAATACAACCTAATTTAGGTAAATTAAATTTGCCTTCCTCATAACAAAAACAGCATCATATGGCTCAAAATGGAAAGGTAATTATTAAATACTAGAAGTCCTATTCTTCTATTCAGGAGAGGTGGGAGGGGCTTGGACAGGTCAGGTGGAGGTGTCCTAGAACAGGTCAGGTTCTGGCTTCTCCATTGATATCAAACTAAGGCACGACCAAGTAATGTGTAAAAATAAATATTTCATTTTTCTTCTGTTCCTCGGCAGTGACATTGTCTGCTTTTCACATATAAAGCGCAAAAGAATAACTCACAGAATACATAACCACAAAGGTTTAGATCCTAAAATGTGGAGAATTTTTTTTTTAGGCTGCTAATGATTGAAATCCAAATGGAATTATACACTTTATACACCTCTACATTGTTTGATATATTATTCTGACGAAAAAGTCATATACACATAATAAAGAAATATTTTGAATCTCCTGATTTTGAGTCCATTGAGAAACAGGATATATAATTTGTCTGGGTCCTACAATAAAACATGACATCAAATATCATTTAAATATGCTGAGCAAAAATGGATAAAAGGAAGTCAGCACACAGGAGTGATAAGCTCAGGAGTAAAGGGGTTAAATTAAACATTTGCTTATGTACAGCTGAATGAGCATGGAAATTACATTTCTCTCCTTTACATCCCTGCATAACTGCTGGGGAGTTACACGTCCTCTATATTCTAATCAAAATAATATTAATATATACTGTATATTTATAGTTAACCTATGGTGCATAAATCTCACCTTGTCTATAAAAGAGGCAAATTTGTCATTGAGTCCCATAATCTGATTCCTCTCCTGTGTTCTCACTCGTTGGATGCTTGTGTCAATATCCAGGTTGAGAGGAGCCAGGAGACCTTGGTTGACAGTAACTTGAGTGATGCCTCCAGAGCAACCAGATCCCCCAAATCCGGAGCCAGTTCCTCCAATACTATGTCCAGTTCCCTGTCCAGATCCGGTGCCAGATCCATGTCCACTTTTCCCACAGTTGCCACTTCCCACTGAGATCTTGTGTCCCTTTGAACCCACGTTGTGGGCGCTTTGGCTGCTAAAGCAATGCGTTGTCTTGTGACCAGCGAGAGCCGAATGTTTGGAGGAGAGAGAGGACGTGTTGTAGTTTGAGCTCCCGTGTTTAGCTGACGCCACTGAACAGGAGCTGAAGTGCTTGTGTCCAGAAGATCCAAGGATGGAGTTATGAGACATGATGCTTCTTCGTATTGTGAAGATGACGTGGAGATGTACAATCTGTGCAAGAGATTCACGTCTTCTGGACTCACAATGGATACTTTTATACTTCATTTGGGTGGTAAAATGCTACCAGAACCAATGTTATTGGTGGCTATGGGCAGCATATTAATGTATGATTTCAAAGAAATAAAACATCAACACACCTACAGCATCAAAGGTAAATGCATTTACTGTCAGCTTCTTTCATTTTAAAGATGCGGAGCTGAATACGTTGCAAATTACTTACTGTATGACTTATTATACTGGAAGATGAAAATTTTAACTTTGTCCTGGAAATTTTCGAAAACTGCTTATTACTTAATATTGAGGTGATTTATTTATTTAAACTTGAGGAAGCTTAGGAAAGTGAAATAATTTACTGTGTGAATGTATATATTTATATATATATCTATATACCCAGTTGTGTGAAAAAGTGTTGGCCCCCTTCCTGATTCTTTATTTTTTTTGCACTTTCGTCACACTTTAATATTTCAGATCATCAAACAAATTTAAATATTAGTCAAAGATAACACAAGGAAACACAACATGCAGTTTTTAAATGAAGGCTTTTATTATTAAGAGAAAACAAAATCCAAACCCACATGACCCTGTGTGAAAAGTGCTTGCCCCCTAAACCTTATAACTGGTTGGGCCACCCTTAGCAGCAAGAACTGCAATCAAGCGTTTGCAATAGCTTGCAATGAGTCTGTTACCGTGTTGTGGAGGAATTTTGGTCCACTCATCTTTGCAGAATTGTTGTAATTCCACCACATGGGAAGGTTTTCGAGCATGAGCCACCTTTTTAAGGTCATGCCACAGCATCTCAATTCAGGTCAGGATTCAGGTCAGGACTTTGACTAGGCCACTCCAAAGTCTTCATTTTGTTTTTCTTCAGCCATTCAGAGGTGGACTTTCTGGTGTGTTTTGGATTATTGCCCTGCTGCAAAACTCAATTTCAGCTTGAAGTCACGGACAGATGGCCGCACATTATCCTTCAGGACTTTTTGGTAGACAGCAGAATTCATGGTTCCATTTATCACAGTAAGTTTTCCAGGTCCTGAAGCAGCAAAACAGCCGCAGACCATTACACTACCACCACCATATTTTACTGTTGGTATGATGTTCTTTTTCTGAAATGCGGTGTTACTTTTACGTTAGATATAATGGGACACACACCTTCCAAAACGTTCAACTTTTTTCTCATCAGTCCACAGAGTATTTTCTCAAAAAACTTGGAGATCATCAAGATGTTTTCTGGCAAAACTGAGATGAGCCTTTATGTTCTTTTTGCACAGCAGTGCTTTTCGTCTTGGCAATCTGCCATGCAGGCCATTATTGCCCAATCTCTTTCTTAAGGTGTAGTCCTGAACACTGACATTAACTGAGGCACATGAGGCCTACAGTTCTGTGGATGTTGTTGTGGGGTCTTTTTTGTCCTCTTGGATGAGTGATTGCTGCGCTCTTGGGGTAATTTTGGTCAGTCGCCCACCCCTGGGAAGGTTTACCACTGGTGAGAGAAAGGGGGATCCTGAGGATTGTGAGGATCCTGAGCACGAGCAACAGCACTAGTGGCCTGCTCTACGGTGGGGCCCGCTCAAGTCTCACAAGGTTTTAGCTTGCTTGTGCCATTACAGGGATGAATTCTCCGCATGCAAATCAGCCTGCTCTCACCTGCTGCTGCTTGTCCTCAGGACCCTCACAAACCCCCCCTTCTCTCACTATAAGTTTACAGGGTCATGATTCCAGACGTGGACCCCTTGCTTGATGTGCCTAGAGGGGTGTCAACTATACCCTCCTGATGAGGCCTAACAAGGCCGAAATGATCATCGGGAGTTGCTGCACCTCTCGTGCAGGGATGACGTCCTTGGCAGTCAGTACTGGCCACCCTTCTTGGGTGAGAGCAGGCTGATTTGCATATGGAGCATTCATCCCTGTAATGGCACAAGCAATCCAAAAGCTTGTGAGACCTGAGCGGGCACCCACCTTAGAGCAGGCCACTAGTGCTGTTGCTCATCCTCAGGACCCTCACAAACCCCCCTTCTCTCACTAAAGGTTTACCACTGTTCCATGTTTTCGCCATTATGAATAATGGCTCTCACTGTGGTTCGCTGGAGTCGCAAAGCTTTAGAAATGACTTTATAACCTTTTTCATACTGATAGATCTCAATTACTTTCTTTTTCATTTGTTCCAGAATTACTTTGGATCTCGGCATGGTGTGTAGCTTTTGAGGAACTTTTGGTCTATTTCAGTTTGTCAGTCAGGTCTTATTTGTGTGATTTCTTGATTGAGAACAGGTGTTTCAGTAATCAGGCCTGAGTGTGGCTATAGAAATTGAACTCAGGTGTAATAAACCAGATAAGTTATGTTTTAATGGGGGCAAACACTTTTCCACTTAGGGCCATGTGGGTTTGGATTTTGTTTTCCCTTAATAATAAAAACCTTCATTTAAAATCTGCATGTTGTGTTTCCTTGTGTTATCTTTGACTAAGGGGACCAACATTTTTTCACACAACTGTACATACACGTATGTAAAGATGTAAGAAGCACTTAGGGACTTCCAATAAGCCTTTGGACTTTGGAGAGTGCTGGACTAAGTGCGAAGGTATAAATACAGTTGCAAGAAAAAGTATGTGAACCCTTTGGGATTACGTGGAGTTTTGCTTGAATTGGTCATAAAATGTGCTCTGATCTTCATCTAAGTCACAACAATTTGAAAAACACAGTCTGCTTAAAATAATACAACACAAACATTATCAGGGTTATTCAAAGAGATCCAAATGACTGGAGAAAGGTAACCGAACGCTGAAAATCAGCACTCGGTTACCTTTCTTGTCCATTTGGCTATTCAGAGAGCAGGCAATACGCCAAATCCTGGCGAATTACCTGCACATTCGGTGCCTGTACGGTGCCTGTTCAAGGGCAGTGAAATCCCCATAAAAAAGCACTGCTTCATCTATTCAGAGAACACAAACCAGCAGTGAAAGGTTCCCCTAATGCCCTGCCATTCGAAGGTTTAATTTGACAGGTTTATTCAGGAGAATCCCATAGGCTTCAATGTTAAAAATATTCCCGTTTTAATTCAATATCTAATAAACCAATCATTATAAAATTCTGCAGTAAAGAGTCTCTTTATTTATAGATTTTTTAGGATATTTTAAGCATTTTTCTTTTTTTTTTATAAGTCTGATTTATTTTTTATTTTTTAAGTTTACTTATTTTTTCTGTAACAGCCCTTTTTATTATCATTCCCTGGACCTCATATGTAAATTTCAGACATTTTCGCTCAGTAGTTTCTCTGCAAGCAGCGTTTCATTTTCAATCATTCAAGCAAACTGTTTTGCTTATTCATTCACCGCCTTCTTCTGCGGTGTCGGCTTTTTCCGGAGGATTCGCTGCGTGTGATCGGCTCCTGCTCGGGTTTTTCCGGCGTCTTCGACGCTTTAATCCAGATGTTTTTGCGGGTTTTCGCCGTGCATTCGCCGGGTTTTCGCCAGGTTTTTGGCGGGTTTTCGGCAGCTTTTCCCTGCACTTCGGCTGTCCTGTGGTGCTTGCTGAATACACCGCAGGGTTGCCGAAATGGGAAAGCCGATTTGCACCGAATAGAAGAGAACGAAAAATCACCGAACGTACGGTGACTTTTCAAATCTCTTAGAATAACCCTGTATATGTTTTCATGTTTTTATTGAACAGAACATGTAAACATTCACAGTGCAGGGTGGAAAACGTACCTTTGGACTTAATAACTGGTTGACCCTCCTTTGGCAGCAATAACCTCAACCAAACGTTTCCTGTAGTTGCAGATCCGACCTGCACAACGATCTGGAGTAATTTTGGACCACTCCTCTTCACAAAACTGTTTCACTGTAGCAATATTCTTGGGATGTCTGGTGTGAATCGCTCTCTTAAGGTCATGCCACAGCATTTCAATCGGGTTGAGGTCAGGACTCTGACTGGGCCACTCCAGAAGGCGTATTTTGTTTTGTTGAAGCCATTCTTTTGTTGAATTACTTGTATGCTTTGGGTCATTGTCCTGTTGCATCTCCCATCCTCTGCGGAGCTTCAGTTGGCGGACAGATGGTCTTACGTTTTCCTGCAAAATATCTTGATAAACTCTGGAATTCATTTTTCCATCAGTGACAACAAACCGTCCAGGCCCTGAGGCAACAAAGCAGCCCCACACCATGATGCTCCCTCCAGTTTTACAGTGGGGATGAGGTTTTGATGTTGGTGTGCTGTGCCTTTTTTTCTCTACACCTACAGGGTTATCCAAAGAGATTCGAAAAGTCACCGCACGTTCGGTGACTTTTCGTTCTCTTCAATTCGGTTCCTTTTGCCGATCCCATTTCGGTGACCCTGCGGTGTATTCAGCAAGCACCATAGGGTCCCCGAATTGCAGGGAAAAGCTACCGCAAACCCGACGAAAACGAACCGCAAAACTCACCGAATGCACGTCGTTTGTATGAATGTGAAATTGAAACGCTGTTTGCGAAGAAACTACTGAGTGAAAATGTCTGCAATTTGCACAGCAGGTCCAGGGAATGATAATAAAAAGGGCTGTTACAAAAAAAATAAGAAACAGAAAAAAAATCAAAAAAAAATCGGACTTTTAAAAAAAAAAAATCAGAAAAATGCTTAAAGTATCCTAAAAAATCTATAAATAAAGAGACTCTTTACTGCAGAATTTTATAATGAACGGTTTATTAGATATTGAATTAAAACCGGAATATTTTTAACATTGAAGCCTATGGGATTCTCCTGAATAAATTTGCCGCATGAAATCACCGAATGGCAGGGCATTGGGGAACCTTTCACTGTTGGTTTGTGTTCTCTGAATAGCCAAAGCAGTGCATTTTCATGGGGATTTCACTGCCCTCGAACAGGCACCGAACAGGCACCGTATGTTCAGGCAATTCGCCAGGATTTGGCGAATTGCCTGCTCTCTGGATAGCCGAATGGCCAGGAAAGGGAACTGAACCCTGATTTTCAGCGTTCGGTTACCTTTCTCAAGCAATTCGGATCTCTTTGGATAACCCTGATAGTGTTGTATGTTTTTTTCCAAACAACTCAATTTTGGTTTCATCTGTCCACAGAATATTTTGCCAGGAGTGCTGTGGAACATCCAGGTGCTCTTTTGCAAACTTCAAACGTGCTGCAATATTCTTTTGGACAGCAATGGCTTCCTCAGTGGTGTCCTCCCATGTACTCCATTCTTGTTTAATGTTTTCCTTATTGTAGATGTGTCAACAAAAATGTTAGCATGTGCCAGAGATTTCTGTAAGTCTTTAGCTGACACTCTACGATTCTTCTTTACCTCATTAAGCATTCTGCGCTGTGCCCTTGTAGTCATCTTTACAGGACGACCACGCCTAGGGAGAGTAGCAACAGTGCTGAACTTTCTCAATTTGTAGACAGTCTGTCTTACCGTGGACACTTGAACATCAAGGCTTTTGGAGATACTTTTGTAACCCTTTCCAGCTTCATGCAAGTCAACAATTCTTGATCGTAGGTCTTCTGAGAGCTCTTTTCTGCGAGGCATGGTTCACATCAGGCAGTGCTTCTTGAAACCAGTAAACCCAAAACTGGTGTGTGTTTTTAAAGGGCAGGACAGCTTTCAGCAACACATCCAATAATATCACACTGATTGGACTCAAGGTTGGCTCACTCCTGGCTCCAATTAGCTCTTGGAGAAGTCATTAGGCTAGGGGTTCACATAGTTTTTCCACCCTGCACTGTGAATGTTTACATGTTATGTTGAATAAACACATGAAAACATATAATGTTTGTGTTGTATTATTTTAAGCAGACTGTGTTTTTCAAATTGTTGTGACTTAGATGAAGATCAGAGCACATTTTATGAGCAATTCATGCAAAACTCCACGTAATCCCAAAGGGTTCACAAACTTTTTCTTGCCACTGCTTATAGCACCAACAGTTTCCGCAGCGCTTTACAATAACCAAAGGGAACGAAATACAAATAAACGGACGTAAGATGGAAACAAGAGGTGTAGAGGGCCCTGCTCGTAGGAGCTTACAGTCTAGAGGTATATGCAGGGCCGGCCCGACAATGGTGCAGAGCGGAGCAGCGGTGCCAGGAGGCAGAAATTCGGGGACGGCGAATTTCAGCCCCCGGCACCGCTGCTGCACTCTGCACTTTATTGAAATTCAGTGTATGGTTACCTTTCCTGGCCATTTGGTTATTCAGAGAGCAGGCAGTTCGCCAAATGTTGGCGAATTGCCTGCACATATGGTGCCTGCTCGTTGCCTGTTCGAAGGCAGTGAAATCCCATAGAGAAGCAATGCTTCGTGTTTTCAGAGAACAAAAACCAGCAGTGAAAAGTTGCCGAATGTGGTTCCTTTGGGCTCCAAAGGAAAAAATCCTTCTGTCCTTGGTGCTGAAATCTATTTCAGCACCAAATAAATGAGCACTGCAGGCTCCAAAGGAACAAACTTTCCTGTCCTTGGTGCTAAAATAGGTTTTAGCAACAAGGACAGCACCTGCCTAACACAGCCAGACTGAAGGAAAGAAAAAAAAAACACTGCATTCAGCAAAGAAAAAAAGCCTTCAGGGTTATTAAAAGAGATCTGAATGGCTGGAGAAAGGTAACTGAATGCTGAAAATCAGCGTTCGGTTACCTTTCTTGGCCATTCGGCTATTGAGAGAGCAAGCAATTCGCCAAATCCTGGTGAATTGCCTGCACATTCGGTGCCTGTTCGGTGCCTGTTGGAGGGCAGTGAAATCCCCATAAAAAAGCACTGCTTTGGCTATTCAGAGAACACAAACCAGCAGTGAAAGATCCCGTTTTAATTAAATATCTAATAAAACGTTGATTATAATATTCTGCAGTAAAAAGTTTCTTTATTTTAAGACTTTTTTCATATCTTTTAGGCATTTTTCGTGATTTGTTTTTCCCCAAATTTTTTTCCGGTTATTTTTTTTAATCGTTTCTTCTGTAACAGCTCTTTTTATTATCATTCATTGGATCTTAAATGTAAATTTCAGACATTTTCATTCTGTAGTTTCTTTGCAAACAGCATTTCACTTTTCAAACATTCAAGCGTACTGTTGTTTTTTATGTTCACTCCATTCGTCTGCGGTGTCGGCTTTTTCCGGCGGCTGCTCTGCGCTGTGATCGGCGGCTGCTCGGGTTTCTCCGGCGTTTCTCGGCGGGGTTAATCCAGATGTTTTTGCGGGTTTCGGTGAGCGTTTGTCGGGTTTTGCGGTGAGTGTTCGTCAGGTTTGCGGCGGCTTTTCCCTGCACTGCGACAGCCCTGTGGTGCTTGCTGAATACACCGCAGTTTCGCCGAAATGGGATCGCCAAATCGCACCGAATTGAAGAGAACGAAAAGTGACTGAACGTGAGGTGACTTTTCGATTCTCTTTGAATAACCCTGATAGTGTAGATTAGATAAACCGTGTTAGTCCAGATGCCAAAATCACTTGAGTATAACAGTAGTAATGACACCTTTTTTATTTTACTAACATTACATTTAAAAGACAAGTTTTCTAGAGTATACATCTCTTCTTCAGGTTTAGAAGCTATATTGAGCAAAATCTTAGAATTGAACATCAAAGGGCACACAGGTGGGAGGTTGGGATAGGTGTTGTACGTAGTGAGAGTGAAATAGTATGTCAAAAGAGGCAAACAAACAAATGAATGAGGGCTCTTAGACCCATAAAACAACACTGATAAGATCATGATATACATTTAATGATAAGACATAGAGAGGGAGGGGTCAATAAGACAACTTGAAAAAAACAGGGAAGAAAGAAAAAGAAAATAAGAAACAAGGTAAATACAAAACACAAGCCGGGAATTCTGATGTTATGTGACATTATGGTAGTGAGTTAAAAAGCAAGAGTCTACATTGAGGCCCTCCTTTATGGTGTTAAAATATGTGATCATTTTTACTTTGAACGTCTTACATTCATGGGAGTCTTTAAAATTTCCTTTGAGGATTTTAATATTGAGGTTTTGGATGGAGTGGCCTGTCAGATTAAAGTGATGTCCCACCGGGGTATGGTTCTTGTTGGAGTGTCATCCCAAGATTCATCCTAAGATTCAGTTCAAGGCCAGTTTCTCCAATATAGCAGCCATTTTTTCAGGCAGTGCACTGCATCATGTACACCACATTGCATATATGCAGAGGTATGAGACCTTTGTTGTATGTGGTGTTATTGTGCTGGGCAGTGCTGCTGACACATATAAACAAGAACGAATTGAAACGATCCAAATTGAATCGAAATTATCCGAATCGATCCGAAATGATCCGAAACAAAAAAAGCTATTCAAGACAAAGCAATAGGTTAATGGACATTAGGCACCTCACAGGGCACAGCGTATGTCCCAAGCAAAGGGTTAATGGGCATTGGGCAATGGGCATCTCACAGGGCACATAGTATGTCCCAAGGAAAGGGTTAATGGGCATTGGGCATCTCACAGGGCACAGCGTATGTCCCAGCAAATGGTTAGTGGGCATTGAGCATCTCACAGGACACAGCATATGTCACAGCAAAGGGTTAATGGAAATTGGGCATCTCACAGGGCACAGCTTATGTCTTAAGCAAAGGGTTAATGGGCATTGGGCATCTCATAGGACACATTGTATGTCCCAGCAAAGGGTTAATGGGCATTGGGCATCTCACAGGGCACAGCGTATGTCCCAAGCAAAGGGTTAATGGTCATCGGGCAATGAGCATCTCACAGGGTACAGCGTATGTCCCAAACAAAGAATTAATGGGCAATGGGCATCTAACAGGGCACAGCCTATGTCCCAAGCAAAGGGTTAATGGGCATTGGGCATCTCACAGGGTCCCCTGTATCCTTTTTTTCCCTTTTACACTTACATTTTGGTTTGTTACTGTAAAGGGATTCTACATCTATAGTAACCAATATAGGGCTCTATTAAATTCTCTGCGCAATTGCGCTCACGCAACTCAAATTTTTTTGCGCACAAAAAAAAAGTGATCGCGCGAAAATTTACGTGGTATTACGATCCGAGTGCATTTTTTCATCCTTCAAGATTTTTCGTGCGCAAATCCGATGCGCAAAGCCGTTCGCAAGTACCAGCTGGGTGGAGTAGAGGTAATGTCACTGCTCTGCATGGAGAGCCTGTGGAGTCATGGGCTCAATCCCAGCAAGCGACCTCTCCAGTAAGTGTCCTTGGCAAGACACCCAACGGTACATACTCGCCACCCAGGACATACTTGAAAACAAGAGAAATCTCAATGTATCCTTCCTGGTAAAATACTTTCTCAAAAAAAAAAAATGAACGTTGCGTGCAGGAATCGGTGAGCAGACTGTTTTTCTAGTTAAGAATTCAAAGACCATTCTTTCCACGGCCGCTAGATGGCAGCAGTACAAATGTACTCCGAATGATCTCAGAATGTTGCTGTTGGAGCTGAATAACTACAGTTAGCTATGTCTTATGAATCGATCTCTAATTCCAACAGCTTCGTATCTGCATCATACAGTATAACATCATTAGCAACTTTGAGCAAGCCACATTATAGAATGTTTTATCCACATTTGTGTGCATCCGAGAAGCTAGTGAATCCAGACAGGATTGCCAAACATGAGGCTGCATGCACTGTATGTTCAGGATATGCATTTGGAGTGCGCACATTTCACTGACAACGATGTAAATGTGACAAAATAAAATATTTTATAGTTTTTTTCAACATTTTATTAAGATCTTGTTTAACAAATATATGCTCAGAAATGCTGCAACTATGAGCCATAAGACTTCATTGCACGAAGTACGTACAATATAAATGGATTTTAGGATTATTGTAACTGCATGACAGGTTGTTGACAACACGGGACTGGGCCTAAAAGGTAAACGTGGTTGGAAAATTGCTTTAAGTCTCTGCAGTAAAACCTGACCCAATTTCAAAATGAAATTACAGTACAAAAGGCATAAAAAAACCCAAAAAACACTTCAAGTCATTCATACAATAATTAATATTTAACAATAATAATAATATTGGAAGAACTACAGACACGTGTTTTTTTTTTGCATATCAAGTTTTCCCCTGCCATGCCGTGCTATTACGATGGGAATACAAACATGTGAAGAGTTCGCACAATATTGGGGGGGGGGGTTTACAGAACTGACAGATGCTCTTTGTTAGAGTCCAGCTTTACACAGAGCTCTCTGACACATGAAAGATCAGATAAAATGGAATCCTTTTCATTTTGTTCAGATCTGAGCTTGTCTTCTAGTTTGGATACAGATTTTGCCATAGAGGAAACCTGAGATTCATATGCTTGATGAGCATTCAGGTGTTCTTGGATCTCATTTTCCAAAAGGTGCAATCTTTCTCGCAGATGTCTTCGATCTGTGTCCACAGAAAGCAACTCCAGCATGACAGAACTGTTGTCACTCTCTGCGTTTTGTGCTTTGGTTTCCCATTCTTCAGCCTGGCTGTGGACAAACTTGAACGGTTCTAGAAGTTCACGGTTCTCTTGCTCCTTGGCAGCGAGTAGTGTTTCAACACGAGTGATTTCAGAAATATAGCCATAGACTCTCAGCTTTATCTAGTTCCATGGACACAGTCTGATTCTCTCTTGTCATAGTTGCCAAGTCGCCTTGAAACCTTCTGTTTTCTTTAACTGTAACTTCAATCTGTCTCACGCTTTCTCCCATTTCAGTTTGGACGGAATCAAGCTGTAGACGCAGACTTGACACTTCACGGTCCTTATTGCTGAGGGAGTCCTTCAAATAGTCTAGTTTGGTCTTTTTTCTTTATGTGTATGTCTTATATATGTATTTTTTTAAATTACAATAAAAGTTACATTTTAATAGTTCCCAAATTGACACAGCCGCTTTTATTGGCTCTCTTCTATCTGTTCCCTATGGGGTGCATGGGGGGGGAGGGATTTGGGAGAGTTATGGTTTCAGCCTGGGACACTCTGAACTCTATCTGCCGCCACATAGTCAGAGTTCAACAAGCATAAGAAGCCTCTTACAGGTGACATTATGTGGACGGTCTCCGTACCAGCTGCTGTAAGCTTTCAGAACATGTTCAGTATATATGCTGCAGCAATAAACAAAAAAAAACACGCACAACATCTCAATTTATTGTTTGGGTATGCGTAGAATGTGTAACTATGCGTTGCTGCGTTTTTTTTTATGGGCTGGTGTATTTCTGCTCAGCCAGGACGTTCAGATTTGCCTTTAACACCAGGTTTTCAAAGACGTTAAAATTATGCTGCGTGTTAAATTTTGCGCAAAGATTGTAATACCGTGCGTGCAAACGCATTTGCGCTCACAATGTTAAGTATAGGACATGCACAGTTCATCACGCTCGTGCAGCTCCATCCACGTGTAGCGCTCACTCCCGCTGAATTTAACCTCGGGTCAGTCTCCCTGCACTAGGGAATAAATATACACCAGCAGTGTTGTGGATTTTATAAGTTATATAGTTTACTGGTCCCAAATAAACTGGCATATGTAAGGCAAGCACGGTATATATATATATTTACAGGAATTAGTAATGCGAGAAATGCGCAGCGGTAAAAAAGAAAATTTTAACCCCTTCGTTGCCGGAGTGTAAGTCCCATACAGGTTCTGTCCGAAGAAGGTGTGCGTGTATGCGTGTGTTGGTACCCGGGCACTAGATTCAACTGGCCAGTGAATGAATTCAATGTGTCTTCGACTAGTCACGTTGGGGCCCTGTAGATTTAGACAAACTGCAGCATGCTTTGTTACTTTACTGTGGCCTGGAAGGCCTCTCACCCATCTGCCAGATAATCTGCACCCCTGCTCGACCAAGGACGTCTCTCCGCTCGATTGGGCTGGGACTCTGTGCCACCGGATCCGCTTGTCTTGCTTGTCCGTCTCTGACAGCTCGATTCTCAGTTCACCGCCTGCACTCCCATTAGATCATCGCGGTCTCCTAACTCGGGGTCCAATCTGCAGCTCTGTATCTGTGCAAACCTCTCAGCGGTGGATTACTAGGTCTCAGGCAAGTCACTGAAACCGATCTCCAGCGTCCACAAGGCAGCACCTGCGCTTCGGCCTGGTCACAATCGCTCCTTGTCTCACGTGCGTCTTGCTCTGTTCACCTCTGGGCGCGCACTGGCTCTCCTCTGAACGAGGTTGCGGATGTCTCTCTGTTCTCCCCACCCACTTCCTGTCTCTGACCCAAAGAATGCTGGAAAACGTAGTCCCTAAGTGTCCAGTATAGTTTACACTGCGCTTGTCTCCTCCTGGTGGGCAGAAATGAGTAATTACAGCAACAGAACTAAAACAGCGCTACACACGCTAAACATTAACGCGCATTGTTTGCGTGAACGTCGTAATAGGACGTTCTGCGCAAATGGTTTTGTCCTCGCGCATGTGCGCATTTGCGTGCGCGCAAAACTGATGTGCGAGGAACGTAATAGAGCCCATAGTGTTGGCATGTAGTGTCTTGATATCTCTGAGTTTGTTAAGAAAGTCTGTGGTGTCTTGTATATAGCTGGCAGTGCTGGTTACTAAAGGTTTCAGGATACACTCAATAGGGCCAGAAATATGTCCGGTATGTGTGTTCCTACCTGCGATAATGGTTCATCTTGGGTTAACTGACTTGTGGATTTTGGGCAGTATATATATATATATATATATTTACTACACCCATCCTAACTCCCCCTCACCCTTCTGTTTGGCTCTTTTTTGGTCAATTCTATGATTTTGCTCAGCATAGTCTCCAGTCCAGAAGAAGAGAGGTTACACTCTCGAAAGCTTGTCTTTTAAATGTAACTTTTGTCAAAAAAGGTATCACTACGCACTACTATACTCTATGGGCCCTATTACAATCTTTGCGTTAAAACGCTTGCGCAACGCGTGAATATGTGCGCCAAGTGTTAAACGTTAACGCGTGTAAATCAATGCTGGAACTACAATCCTCGCACATTTTTTCATCCATCGAGCAATAACGCGCGTAAAACGGATGCGCACAAATACGCGCAGCAGCGTTGCGCGCAGAAATCAGTGTACGGACTGTTTTTTTCACGCGATTCAGCCAATCAGAATTAAGAACCACAATTATCTCACGTTAAGTTTTTGCTCCTGTAAAAGTCAATCTGAGTATATATGCTGCATCAATAATAAATGTACACAACTTCTCTATTTTATTGCTTTGGTATGAGTAGACTGTGTAACTATACTTTGCTGCGTATTTTTTTTGGGCTGGCGTATTTGGGTTCGGCCAGGTTGATAGAATTTGTCATTAACACCAGCTTTCAGGAGTTGCTAAAATTATGCGCGCAAAGGCTGTGCGTTACAAATTGCGCATAAATTCTAATACCATTCACGTACCAGCACACAAACGCATTTGCACTCACAATGTTAAGTATAGGACGCACGAAGTACAGTAAGCTCACACAGCGTCCGCGCAGGTTCACCCGCGTTAGATGAATACGCGCGTTTGTTGTGCTGAGATTGTAATACGACGTTCAGCGCAAAGGGTTTTACCCCTCACGTTAATGCGTTTTTGCGCCGGCGCAAACGTTTGCGCGAAGATTGTAATAGGCCCTATATATATATATATATTTCCTTGAAGGTTCCTGCACCCAAAAGGTTAACTTGATTCAATGCCTGGTGTCCTAGTGGGTGAAGATATAGCATACCTTCCTGGGTCTTATTATCAACAACTTACATTTATTGCACAACTATATTGCATTTATTGTTAACTTTTTAATGCCTCAGTTATAAACATGATTGATAAACATAACTTTCTTTTTATATATATATACTAGGTGGAAAGCCTGCCCAGAGGGCAGTCTATTGTTGTTGTCACCAGCTCAGAATTCATGTCCACATATTTTTTTTTCAGTGTCCTTTCCAAGAATATCTCTCTATATAAATGCATTTGTAACGTGTCCATCGCCATCCCATCCGCAACAGGAGGGCCAACTGAGCAGCTGTGATGGGTGCGCGCACAGCTGACAGCGCATTACAAAGGCATTTATATATTAGAGCAGGTTCCTCTTCCCTCTTAGATTGTAAACTCATGGGAACAGGACCCTCTTAGATTGTAAACTCACGGGAACAGGACCCTCAGAATGTAAACTCACGGGAACAGGACCCTCTTAGATTGTAAACTCGCAGGAACAGGACCCTCTTAGAAGGTAAACTCACAGGAACAGGACCCCTTAAGATTGTAAACTCATGGGACCCCTTAGATTGTAAACTCATGGGACCCCTTAGATTGTAAACTCATGTGGCTCCTTAGATTGTGTTGGGCGGGCATTTTCTTTGAAGCGTATACATTATGCGTATATTTACTTTATGCGTATATATAATGGCTCGTGGTATGCATAGCATGTCAGGCTGGTATTTAGGCACACTGGTATTATGCATGACAGACTGGTAATATGGCTGGCAGACTGGTATTATGCATGGCAGACTGGTATTATGCCTGGCAGACTGGTAATATGGCTGGCAGACTGGTATTGTGCATGGCAGACTGTTAATATGTCTGGCAGACTGATATTGTGCATGGCAGACTGGTATTGTGCATGGCAGACTTTTAATATGGCTGTCAGACTGGTATTGTGCATGGCAGAGTGGTATTGTGGCATGGCAGACTGATAATATGGCTGGCAGACTGCTATTGTGCATTACAGACTGGTAATATGGCTGGCAGACTGGTATTGTGCATGGCAGACTGGTATTGTGCATGACAGACTGTTAATAAGGCTGGCAGACTAGTATTATGGCCTGCAGACTGGTATTATGCATGGCAGACTGGTAATATGGCTGGCAGACTGGTATTATGCATGGCAGACTGGTATTATGGCTGGCAGACTGGTATTGTGCATTGCAGACTGGTAATATGGCTGGCAGACTGATATTGTGCATGGCAGACTGGTATTGTGCATGGCAGACTGGTAATATTTTTCATTTTACACAAGTCCGTCACTACTTAGATCAGATACCACAACGTCACCAGCTGATGAGACAGCTGACTTCATTTGAACGTATTTGCGTCCAATCTCAACCCTTTAAACACGGCATATCCCAGACCTATTTGATTCTTCAGACAAGCGCGGCAAGTTCCTTACCATCCTTTATGAGTAAATGGAAATCAATATTGGAGTTGAGACTGACATCATTCACTGACAAACAATGGACTAAAATATGCAATTTGACGCACCAGTGTTCAGTAGTCAGTAAGATACCGCTAGGAGACCGCTTACATTCATCATACATCATACACCATTTAGAATAAATGCATTTTGACCAAGTGTATCCTCAAAATGCAGGCGATGCGATCTTGAATGTGGTACTATGTCCCATATTTGGTGGAGTTGCGCCTTGATAAAACTGTATTTGAAAAGCGTTTTCGAGATAATCTTAAAATTCATAGAACCCCCACCAGATCTTACACCCGCAACGATGTTGTTACATCATATACCTCGTTCTATAAATTGCTATAAGCAATCCATTTACGTTAGGATAATAAATACAGTCAAGGCCATCATCCAGCTTTACTGGAAACAACAGCTTACACCTCCCTTAACCATGTGGTATAAAAGAATGGAAGAATTACGTACAATAGAATATCTACACTTTAGCACTATAGATGAACAACATAAATATGAAGCTATATGATCTAGGTGGTTAGCGCTGACACCTATGCTAGAGTTTCAAGCTTTAATTTAAGTAGTAATCCCTAATATAAATGGGCTCTACTAAGAGAATTAGAGAGATTAGACTGAAAACCAATTTTATTTTAGTTATCTTTATCCCCTTTTTCTCTTTCTTTTGGTTGCATGTGTAGAAATGATGTTTCATGAAATGGAAAATGTACAGAATAAGATGATCCAGAGATAGGAAATGTCTATGTATAAGATTCTGCTTTGAACATCTTTATAACATGTTAATGAATCATGTATATGTTTATGTTATGGAATATAATAAATAAAAATTTATCAAAAAAATAAAATGCACAATATACACCAACGGTCCCCAAACACCTTGACCAACACATGGTTCATGGTGAAATAGCGGAAAGAGTCTTCCAATACAGGGGAAGACTCAACCAATGATGAAAACCCCTTTTCTACAAATATGTACACTTCTCTGAGTTTGCGAGTCCCAAAATTATTTTTATAGAAATAATAGTTATTTTCAACAAAAATAATAAATTTTAACATAAAACAATAATTTTATATTAACCTCTTCACTGCTGAGCCATTTCACCTCTGTGTGCAGAGGTAATTTTGACCGTTTTTTGTGCTTATCACTGCTGACACCACAAAGCATTAGCAACTCATCCACGCCCTTGTACTCTCCCGACTTGACTATTGTAATAATCTTCTTACTGGCCTCCCTCTCTCCCGCCTCACCCCCCTATCCATTCTGAATGCCTCTGCCAGGCTCATCCTCCTCACCCTCCGCTCTGTCTCTGAATTTCCTCTCTGCGAGTACCTTCACTGGCTCCCCACTCACTGCAGAATTAAATTCAAAATACTTACTCTGACCTACAAAGCTCTCACTAACTCAGCTCCCCACTACCTGTCCTCACTAAATACACCCCAGCCCGATCCCTAAGATCAGTGATCTGTGTCTAGCTTCTCCCCGCATCACCACTTTCCATGATAGACTGCAGGATTTCTCACACCATCCAAGATGTCGGCCCCCACCGTGACTAGATCACGATCTGGAGCCGAATGGCACTGGATCATGATCTGGCATGTAAGGGGTTAAAAAACAGGCACCGCTTTAAAGGGCAGAAACTGCCCTTCAAAGCGGTGCCTCTTTTTTTCTGTAAACCCTCCCAATCGGGAGGGAGAGAGATTCAAAAGGATCCCCCCTCCCTTTCAGGCGATCTCCCGGCATTGCATGGCGCGATGACATTAGACATCGGGGGCAAGTACAAATTCAGCATCTGACTTCACTGGAGTCAGAACGCCGTGGGACCCCGGACAGAAAGGTGAGTAGCTCTGTGGGAGCTCCCACCAGTGGAGGACGTGTGGGGAACGTCCCCCGCATATAGCGGGAGTCAATTAGGAAAGTTCCCCACACGTCCTCCGCAGTGAAGGGGTTAAAAAAATGGAAAAAAAATTGCCCGGAAAATTCACGAAAAAATGCCTAAAAGATCCTAAAAAAATCAATAAATAAAGAGACGTTTTACTGCATATTAAAATAATAAACAGTTTATTAGATATTATATAAAAACGAGAATATTTTTAACATTGAAGCCTATGGGGTTCGCCTGAATAAACCTACCGAATGAAAACACCGGACAAAAGGGCACCTCGGCAACTTTCACTGCTGTTCAGTGTTCTCTTAGATTAGATTTACCATTGCTTCTCTATGGGGATTTCTTTGCATCCGAACAGGCACTGTACTGCCTGGCAGTTCGCCAAAATTTGGCGAACTGCCTGCTCTCTGAATAGCCGAAAGGCCCCAAAATGTCACCGTACAGGGATATTCCCTGTTCGGTGATATTTTGGGGACCGGTCGGTTCTGTCTGAATAACGCCTATAGTTAACATTCTTTTATCATCATACACTAGAGTAATCACACTATTAAGTGAGCATTGCCCAGTGTCTTCAGTGGGCTTTCAAAAGCATATGTCTCACTTATATATTTTGGGTTTAACCACTAAAGCATGCATTTTTCTTTGTTTTCATTGGACATGAATGTAATGGCCCAGATTTTCTTTTTGAGAGAGGCATGCGACCTGTAAATCCAACACCAGCTTAAATTACCTGTCTAGAGATGGTGGTAGAAGAGCAACACAATACTTTACCTACAAAGGACCTTCTGAGCTAATTTTTTCTCTGTCAATGTAGTTCAATACTCAATAGAGGTGCGCACAGCTCGAACATTTGTTTAGTTTAATTTCAAATTAATTTCGTTTTTGTAATTTCGTTACGTATTTTGTTTCGGAATTTCCTTTTGTTTCGTTTCGTATACCAGATCTATTAGATAGCTAATATCAATTTGAATTTTGGATCACAAAATAAATCCACAATTAATCAAATCCTGGTATTAAAAAGCAATCTATGGTTAAAAGTTGAGCTGTCCATTGGCCTGTGGTGCTGATATGCGATTCAGCACCGCAGACCAATGGACAGGTACAGGGGTGCTTTGTGTAACAGTCAAACGAATCAGATCTGTTTCATAAAGCCATTTGTTTGCTTTAGTACTGTACTACTTGTACTTGTATGTATTACAAGTTAAGTTCGATTCAATAGTTGATATCAATTCGAATTTCGGATCATTAACTAAAAAAATGCCCAATAAATCAAATTCTGCTGTTAAAAGGCACGTTAGGGTTATATGGTTATTGGTTATATATTGAGCTGTCAATTGACTTGTGGTGCTGAATGCAACAGATTTAGCACCAAAGTCAGTTGAGAGGGAGTGGGTGCATTGTGAAATAGAAAAACGAAATTGATTTGTTTCATGCTGTTATGTTATGTACTGTCATTAGGGAGCGATTCAATATTTGGTATCGATTTGAATTTTGGATCACTATTTGTTATGTACTGTCATTTGGAAACAATTCGATATTTGATATTTACATTCGTGATCTGAAATTCGAATCGATAAGTAAATAACCCAATAAATCAATCCTGCTCATTCAATCATTCAATGGTTCTCTTGTGAAACAGTGAAAACAAACAGTATAATAACAATTCAATTCCGTTATATACCGTTTCATTTTTGTTTCAATTCAGAAGAAATAGTTTACTTATTTCAGAAGTACTTCTGAAATACGAATTAAAGAATTTCGTAACAAATTGCGATTTGTTACAAAAGGAATGCAAAACTCTAATACTCATTGAAATGCCAATACTAACTGAAAACCGAACATCAATTTCTTGTTGGAATATCGTTTATACATTAGTCGAAAAAATATATATTACATTTTCGCTAAAAGTGGTGCCCCAATATTTGATTTTGTGAGAAAAACCATATGAGCTGTGAGTCAAACACCAGCCTAAATTACCTATCAAGAGATGGTGGTAGAGAAGCAACCCAATACTTTCCCTACAGAGGAGCTTCTGAGCCAAAGTGTTCTCTGTCAATCTAGTTCAATACTAATTGACATGCCAATACTAACCAAAAACCGAACATCAATTTATTATTGGCATATAGTTTATACATTAGTCGAACAAATATTTAATAAATAAACATCTATGCTAGAAGTGACATGAATGACCATTATGTTTTATCATGTATAAATTCAAGTACAGATGAACAGCCATCTGAGTGTAATATCATGCTTTTATTTGGTGAATAAACAGTATACACAGAAAGTGGCATCCCACTGCATAGCAACGTCCACGTAAAATGATCTTAATCACAGAGATATTATCATAATTACAAAATAGTAATGTGACTTATTGTTAACAAATTGTATCTTAAACAAAGATTTAGAACATATATTGAAATAACCAAAAAGGAATAATCTATCTACTATTTTTAAGTTCTAAAATACACGTGTTATACACATGATGAAAGGATAAATCCAGACAAGTAAAAAAGTAATAAAAAACACCTTTTTCAACACAAACAAATTGAAATTAGTTTCTTCAAATGAGTGATTTCTTTTTCAGAAATTCTTATTGTGATACGTTTCATATTGTCAAATAACCTCTTGACTCATGAACTACCATAACAAAGAATTCAGTCACCATCAAACAATGTGTTTTGTATTTTCTGCAAATTGTTGTTAATTAAATCATCTTTAAAATACACAACGGAAAATTGGCAAAGCTGAACAAAATTTTCTATTTCTCACATCATTGTCATTTCTATCCTCAGACTGAGAGCCTCTTCTATACTTATGTTTTTAATTTGGAATGGAGAGCTGGGACAAATATATTTCATTTTAAACCGTTCACTTCTTCCTTTTTTTGTTTCACGGATTAGAAAAGAATGAAAAATTTGAAAAGAATGAAATCCGCCTTTCTGTACCTTCAATGTTTTTGCTGAGGGACTGAAAAAAGAATCCCCTCCTTTGCTAAACATTAAAGCAATTTTGATAGATCATAACGTTTCCAGTCTAGCATAGAAACAATGGATGCTCCGGCTCATGAATCCTTTTCTGCAAATCTTTACATGGTTTTTAGCATTCCACCTTCCCTAAAAAGCCACCACATCCATTACTAAAATCCATAAGCAATTTTTGCCATTTTAATCTATTTTATTATTATGACATACTCTTGTTTGTCATTTCGGCTTTAAGGATATTTTTTTTTAAATAAAGCAGCATGGGAATAGTACAGAAATTGTAAATAATTTTGGCTGCTTCAAAACTATGTGTCAGCGTTAGAAAATAAAATAGAAAAAAAATAGTACCCATAATTCAAATTGTGCTTATTCCCCAAAAAAACAATATATCCAGGAGAATGCTTCTTTATTACAAACTTATAGACGAGCCAGATTCCCATGCTTTAAATGATCATTGCAATTTTAGTCCCCACAAAAAGAATTACTTATGGAGAGGCTTATAAAGACGTGTCTTGTAAGTGAACACAACCACTACTTCTTCTCTGTGAATGGATTATTATAAACCAATCAGAACATAATATTAACCCCTTTAAGCCGGGGGCGCACTATGCCTTCTCTGTGGCGGGTGGGACTAAACATAGCAGGGTGGCATAGCAAACCCTGCTGGCATATATGGACTTCGTCAAGCCCGCCCTCCAGTTGTAGCACGATGCGTATCATTTGCTGCTGTGGAGAGACGTGAAGTCAAGCCGTCCCCTGGCAGTCAATGACTACTGCGTAGGTGAGCCAGAGGAGGGGCCCGGCACAGCAGCCGGTGATAACATTCTACCACCTGGCACAACCTGTCCGGTGGTACAGCGTTAAATATCTATGAAATATCTTTCATTTTTTAGTAATGCTCTGGATACTCGCATGAATTTTAATAAATCTGTAAATCATTTTGATCAATAGGTGCATAATAGATAAGCTGTGAAGTTCAATCTAAGAAAAGACATGACATTTCTATTTTTTTACTTTATTTTGCAAACTGAAAGCAGGTGCGTATCCTTAGCATCAAGTGTAAGTAAAGCAGATTAAGCTATCATTTCTGGCTAAATATCCCCTTTAGCAATGGTGACCATGTCCAGAGCTGTGTTTGCTTGTAGAGAAATGGCTGGAGCTCTTCCCACTGCTGGCGCCGAATCCTCCCTTAGAATTATTGCCACTCACACCGTGGGACGATCCACCTGAGCAATGTTTTCCCCCCGTGCTGGAGTGAAGCACGGCTGTAAAAGATAATAACAACTAGTTAGAAAACTAATTAAAACTACTAATGAATAATTTTCAGGCTATGAAACCTCCAGAAATTGCTACTAAGATCTTCTATACTACACTTATATATTTACATTAAAATGTATTTTATGCATGTGTAATTATATAATCATATGGTAACTTCATTTTTTTCTCTGCATCGTGTTGTATGCAAAGCATTTCAAAGCAAGTCATTATGTTCGTATGACATGGTATTTAAATATTAAAGAATTTTAAAAACACGGTTTTATTTGTTATTTTTTAGGTGAACTCCCCAAGAAAAGATATGTTTAACAAACTCTAAAGACTTTTATTAAGTGGTAAAAATATTATATTACTTACATATATTAACAGAATTGTGTGATCCCAGTCTGAAATAAAACATAACAAGTGACTTAATGATTGTTTTACATTAATAACAGTAACTAGAGATTGTTTGATTAGAATTTAAAATAACATCCTCTAAATCCACCTCATCGAGCTGCCTTAGGCTAGGGACAGATGAGCGCATTTTCTGCGGCCACCGTCAAAATGTACGTCGATGCGTGCGCACGCATTTTTTCACAGAATACGCTTAAGTGGTCAGACGATGCGCAATTCTGGACGTATTTCATGACGATGGGGTAAAAAGAAGTCTAGGGAAATCCGGCTGTTTGAACGTTATGTTGGCCGCACACTAGCAGCGTCTGACATCTCCTAATCACGCACACACGCTGCTATGCGGCCGCAGCGCACTCTGTACGTCAGTACCAGCGGTTTAACGTTCTCGAAAAAATGCGTTCATTTTCCACTTGCGTTGCGCGGCCGGACTTTTGTGCGACCGTACTTCGTATATTGGCTGTCATTGCCCGTCATCTGCTGCTAGTGCGGCCGTGATTATGTGCGCCAGAACGCGCGTTCGCACTGCCTCAGTCTGACCCTAGCCTTAAAGTGCAGATATCATACGCATTACTGGGTGCCACCACTACTTGAAACATTTTCCAAACTCAACTGCCAATGTAAGAAACCTCTGATGGATGTTGCACTCACCTGCCCTCCTCTCCTTCCAGCATCTTCTTGTAGGTGGTGATCTCAATGTCCAGAGCCAGTTTCACGTTCATCAGCTCCTGGTATTCTCGCAGTTGGCGAGCCATGTCCTGCTTGGCCTTCTGCAGAGCAGCTTCAAGCTCAGAGAGTTTGCCCTTGGCATCCCTCACAGCGGCTTCTCCATGTCCCTCAGCCTCGTTTATAGCAGATTCAAGACCTGAGCGCTAGAATAACAGTGAGTGTGACAATTAAATAGGTTGCAAGTAAACATGTGTTTTTTACCATCATGGATTAAAAACTGGCATTCATTTTCATAGTTTGTGAAATAAAGCACTTCTGTCACACTATTCCAAAATTCCCAAAGTATTATTTCTTGTTTGCATTATTACCTGGGCATTCACACTGTCAATCTCTCCTCTCAGACTCTGAATGGCTCTGTTGAGAGAGCAGATCTCATCTCTGCTGCTCTGTAGATTGTTTCCATTCCTCCCTGCTGCTGTCTGAAGCTCCGCAAACTAGATAAACATTTAGGAAACGTATGGTTATTCATTATTCACTGATAACACTAGCCATTAAAGATTTCCATATCGTCCTCTCACCCGTGACTGGTACATGGCCTCGGCCTCGGCTCTGCTCCTGTTAGCAATGTCCTCATACTGAGCTCTGACCTCACCAATGATTCCGTTCAGGTCTAGATCACGACTGTTATTCATGGACACGACCACCGATGTGTCTGAGATCTGAGCCTGGAGCTGAGATATTTCCTAGAAGTAACAAAAATATATATATTGTATTCTCAGATTTTATCTGCTAATATTACTTTGCTCTGCAGGCACATTTGACATGCCATTATTTTATCAGATTAACTGAAAAGTAGTAAATATCAGAGAAAAACAACTGCTGTAGATAAAATAACAGAAACTTGTCAGGAGATAGTGAGAGATAAAGAGAATAGCACATAAAATCACCTGGTCAGTATGGGATTAAACCAGGGGTTTTTTTTTAGCCGGTATACAACGGTACGGCGTACCAGCACCTCTCGGCGCGTACCGACACTTCTTGGCAGGGTCTAATTTGTTACTGCCACCCACTTATTACGCCACTGCTCCCCTGTAGTCAGCCGAGGTGCCCCATGCCCAGCCAGCTGCTCGCATAGACTGCGGAGTGCTAACCTGGCAGCGGCGCGCTCCTTCCCCTCTGCCAGCACTGCCTCCAATGCCTGAAAGTCATTGGCCCCGCTGATTAGGTCACGCGGCAGCCACATGATGTCATCAGCGGGGCCGACAACTTGCAGGCATTGGGGCTGTGCCGGCAGAGGGGAAGGTGCGCGCTGCTGCCAGGGTAGCACTACGCAGTCTCTGCGAGTAGCTTGCCTGGCTGGGCATGGGGCACCTCGACTGACAGCCGGGGAGCAGTGGCGTAACAATTGGGTGGCAGTGCAGGTGTTCTGGCTACAGCCAGGGGAGGATCCGGGGGGGCAATTGCCCCATCGAGGAAATCGCCGCCCCCGGCATTCTCTTTCCTTGCGAGGCGAGTTGCCGCTCACCTCGTGGGAAAGAGAACGCCGGCGGAGCCTGGGGCTTGAGGAGGTGAGAGCGGGGGACAAATATACCCATGTGAGCTGGGGGCAAATATATCCATGTTGTGAGCTGGGTGGCAAATATATCCATGTTGTGAGCTGGGGGCAAATATACCCATGTTGTGAGCTGGTCGCAAATATACCCATGTTGTGAGCTGGGGCAAATATATCCATATTGTGAGCTGGGGCAAATATTGGGGGGAATAAATTGATATTGGGAAGAAATTAATTATGGGGAGAAATTAATTGATATTGGGGGAATAAATTGATATTGGGGAGAAATTAATTGATATTGGGAGAATAAATTTATGTTGGGGAGAAATTAATTGGGGGAATAAATTGATATTGGGGGAATAAATTGATATGGGGAGAAATTGATATTGGGGCAATAAATTGATATGCTGGGGGAGAAAGTAATTGGTATTCTGGGGGAGAAATTAATTAATTGGTATGCTGGGGGAGAAATTTAATTGGTATGCATTGGCGTTGAATAAATTGATATTGGTACATTACTGTGAGTTTTATTACTGTGGAGCTCTGACACCCTCATACACACTGCACATTACTGTGGAGCTCTGACACCCTCATGCACACTGCACATTACTGTGGAGCTCTGACACCTCATACACACTGCACATTACTGTGAGTTTTAGTGCTGCATACCCCCGGGGTGATATACAGTATGGCAATGTTTGTGAATGTATGGCTTGGCTGTAATGCATGTATTTGTCTTTAAAGAGGCTGATATGTGTAAAAGTCTGCATCTGTGTTCTTGTTGCAGTCCGGCGTTGCCCCCTTGCCCTGCACCCAAAAGGCTGTTATTGCTCCTAGAATCGCCACATTATCTGCTGCCTGCACTTCACAAAGTAAGAATGACTTGTAAAATTGCCTCTGTCCTTAAAGGGTTCATAAAGGAGTATTTATTAGGACACGAAAAATAGTCAAAATAATCACCGTTTTTATAATAATTTTTATAATAATCACCAAGAGTACCCCCACCTATTTTTCCAGAAAAAAGCACTGGTTTAACCATTGTATTTTTTTTCCATGTGTCTTGCAGGTTGTAATACATGTTGCAATATAGCTCAACACGTATTACAACCTGCAAGACGCTTGGGAAAATACAATGGTTTAACCCCATAGTGACCAAGTGATTTTACCATTGTCTGTCCGAAAGTACCTACTGCTGTTTTTACAGTTCTGCGTTGTACGGGTTTAGCTCTAATCTTCTTCTTACTTGTTTATGGAACCCACACATATTATATACAGTTTTTCTCGCCTTAAATGGACTCTAAAGATACCATTATTTTCATCATATCCTATAATTTACTATAAAAAAATTATGAAAAATAATAAAAAATGGAAAAAAACACACTTTTTTTCAAACTTTGATCCCCGAAATCTCCAACTACCAAAAAAGTCCCTAACTAAATAGTTTCAAAAGTTTGTCTTGAAATTAAAAATACCCAACTTTTACGTTTTTGCACTTTAACCTCTTCGCTGCTGAGCCATTTGACCTCTGTGTACTGAGCTCATTTTGACCGTTTTATGCTCATCATGTTTAAACGTGATTTGAAGTGCTATTTTATTATACCCCAGATATTTTTTTTAAAAGAAACACTCACTTTTTAAAGAATTTTTTTTTTTTATTCTTATTTCTTATTTTATTGTTTTTACACCAAAAATAAATAAAGATGTTTACACCTGGTCTTGTTTGGTATCATTGAAAAGGCCATGATCATGCCTTTCAAAACGATACTACCCATGACCCTATAAGCTGCCAGGGATCGGGAGACACAAGTGTCCAAAGAACCCCCCTAGCTCCACTTGGCAGCTAGGGGGTTAACTGGCCAACTGACATCATCGCACATAAGGTGATGATGTCAGTGGGTGGGTTAACCCTGAAGGCTTGGCTGGCATCCAAAACGTCAGCCACCTCGAGTAGTGGATCGCGATCCCGCACCTAATGGGTTAAAGAGATGCACCCCTGAAAAGGGCATATTCTGCTATCTCCTGTGGTGCCTTTCTTTTTTTTTCTACATTCAGTCGTTGGGGAGGGAAAAGGGTCTAAAGGACCTTCCCTCCTTTACTTTCAGATTCCCCCCTGCAGGCGCCAGGGGCATCTGAAAATGACAACTACGTGCACGGCGATGATTTCATTGCCACAGCTGGGGCCCATAAAACCATTGGGATTGCTTCTAGGAAGCCAGGCCGATGTGGGTTCCCGGCCAGAGAGGTGAGTATAGGGAGTAAGGCGAGTTAAAAGAACAGATGCACAAAATATGTCCTTAGTCCTTAAAGGGAATTTTACCCAGGATGTATTATGTACATCAGTGGTCCTTATGGGGTTAGCAATATAGGGAACCACAACACAGTACACAATTGGGATCATCCTTATCATTTATTTAGTGTCCACACATCTATCTACTTTACAATTTTCTGCAAAATGAAAGTAAAGACAAACATTTTTGGAAAATGTATTTACCGCATCATAAAGAGTCCTCAGGAAGTTAATCTCATCAGACAGGGAATCAGCCTTTGCTTGTAACTCAGCTTTGTGCATAAAAGCCGCATCTACATCCTGGGGGAGAGAAACAAACGTCCAGGAAGAGGACATTGAAAAGTTACGTGTTTAAACATAGAATACTTCATCATATTGGATTTTCCACTCACCCTCTTTAAACCAGCAAATTCATTCTCTGCAGCTGTCCGTCTATTCACTTCTTCTTCATACCTTTATTAATAAGAATAAAAAATATGAATAATAAAAAGTTCACTCAGTAGCATGTAATATATAAAGGATACCGAAGAGAGTTTCATGTAAACCAGAGCAGATTTAATTTTCAAAGAGTATCTGAATAATAATTTTGAATCATCTGGTAAAAAGGACGTCAAGTCACATTCATATGATTGAATTCAGATATAAAAATATTAAATAAAACAACCTTCATTCCTTTATGCTATTTAAAAAGATTTGTTAAATATATATATAAATACTCTCATACCTTCTCCTTAGTTCTTCTACGCTTTGCTCCATACTGTTCCTGTCAGCTTCCAGACGTCCTCTCTCACACCCCATACTCTCCAGTTGTCTCCTGAGGTTACCGGTAAAAGCCTCAAACAGAGGTTCAATCTGAACGCGGGAAGTTTGCTGATCTTGTAATAAACACCACTTCGTCTCTAGCATTTTGTTCTGTTGTTCTAGAAACCTCACCTATAATAATAATTTATAAATATTTTAATGGTTTAACAGCATTTTATTTTATTGTTGTAAAAATCTCACCTGAATCAAAACTGCATTAAAAATTTCCGTTTACACAAATGTTTAAGTAATTTTTGAACTAAAACACATACATTTCTAAGTATTTTACAACAAAAATGTGAATATGTTTATAAAAATATAACCCTAACATATACAGCATCATATGACTCAAAATGGAAACGTAATTATTGAATACTAGAAGCTCTTTGTTGAGCCCGTTTTTACAATTACGTTTGACAAACCTTAGGAACATGTTGAAATGAATTAATAAAGATTTAAGCTGTTTGCTGCGGATGTCCTCTGGTTTTTGCGGTTGTGTGCAGAGGACACTCTCAGCATGTTGACTTGATCCTGCAGATCACAGCTGATACGGCACCGATCTTGGGATCCATCCATAACGAGCTGACATCTTGGATGTCAATGTAGTATTTCCCACCCCCCACACTATCATCCTCATGGAAGGATGTGATGACATCAGAAAGAGGGCTTTCACGCCTCCCAGCGTGGATATCACTCCACTGGAAATACAGAGTTTGACCTTTCGAATGATTCCAAACATGACCATGTTGTATGTAAAACTAATAATTAAATAAACTAAAAATAATCTCCTTAAAAAAATGATTGCCTTTTACTTATAAAGCTAGAAATTCCGCTGCACTAACTCACTTGCACATTTGCTCCCACAGGGAGCAAATGTGCAAATGAAGGTGTAATGCGTTATTACGCATTGTTTCATCTAAAATACAAGCTGCTGTACCGCTTTGAGGAGAGTCAGGGTCTTGCTTGCCTATTGTTATCAAACTCAAACATGACCATGTAATGTGTAAAAATAAATATTTCCTTTTTCCTCTGTTCCTACGCAGTGGCATTGTCTGCTTTTCACAAATAAAACGCAGAAGAATAACCCATAGAATACATAACCAGAGAGGTTTGGATGAGAAAATGTGGAAAAATTAATTCTCAGGCTGCTAATGATCGAAATCTGAAGGGAAATGTACACTTTATGGACATTGTTTGATATAGTATTCTGACGAAACATGTCATATACACATAATAATGATATAAAATGTCCTGATTTTGAGTCCACTAATAAACAGAATATATAATTTGTCAGGATCTTACAATAAAACATAACATCAAATAGCATTTATTATTATTATTCCGCGCACTCCACAATATGCCATCCTCGCTATTGTATTTTGTATCTGCATTTTTTCATTTTTGGCTGATTTTATGTTCTAAAAATCCCTGTGCCCCCCTCCCCCCCATTTCAAAGGCCTCTGATGCCTAACACTTACCTGAACTCATTTCCTCTTCACACAGGGAAACACACAGCCAGGATCCATTCATACACTCAGCAGTCTACAATGGGAAGAGGTGATGCAGGGAGAAGCTAGGCATAGGTCGCAGTTTGACCTTAGGGAGCGGGTTGGGGTCTATTTTTTGATTAGTGAGGACAGGTAGTGGGGAACAGAGTTAGTTGTGGGCTTTGTAGGTCTGGGTGGGGATTTTGAATTTGATTCTGCAGTGGATGGGGAACCAGTGAAGAAACTTGCAGAGAGGAGCAGCAGAGTCAGAGCAGCGGGTGAGGTGGATGAGCCTGGCAGAGGCATTCGGGATAGGCTGTAGTGGAAAGAGAGGCGGGATAGAGGGACGCCAGATAGAAGATTATTACAATAATCAATTTGGGAGATTACAAGGGCGTGGATGAGTTGCTTTGAGGTGTCAGCAGTAAGAAATGACTGAATTCAAGAAATATTATGTAATTGATAATGGCAGGAAGAGGAAAGAGACTAGATGTGAGGGGTGAAGGAAAGGGCAGAGTCAAGTGTAACCCCAAGACAGCGAACCTGATTTGATGGGGAGATTATAATGCCATTGACTGTAATAGAAAGGCCAGGAGATGGGGAGGCATTAGAGGGTGGAAGTAGTAGGAGCTCAGTCTTCGACATGTTAATCTTTAGGTGGCGAGAGGCCATCCAGTTTGAAATGCAGATAATCCAGATAAACAGTCACTGACTTTGGAAAGGACAGGACAAGAGAGATCAGGGATGGAGAGGGAGATCTGAGTATCATCAGCATAGAGGTGGTAATTTAAGACAAAAGCTGTTAATGATTTTGCCAAGGGAGGAGGTTTAGATAGAGAAGAGCAGAGGACCTAGAACAGAGCCTTGGGGTACACCAATTTAGAAAGGCATTGAGGAGGAGGAGTTACCAGCAAAAGACACAGAGAAAGATTTATTAGACAAATAAGAGTCAATTCAAGAGAGTGCAGCGTCACAGAGACCGAGAGAGTGGATAGTCTGTAGAAGGAGTGGTCGACAGTGTAAAAAGCAGCTGAGAGGTCAAGCACTTAAACATGATTTGCAAAAAAATGGTTAAAATTAACTTCTGCACATAGGGATGATAAGCTCAGGAGTGAAGGAGTTAAATAAAAGATTAGCTTATGTGCTATCTTTTCCAATATTATGACAACAATTTGCAACACCAATTTAGTATTTGGTAGGGAAGCTAATATTTATTTTTCATGATACATGACATCTGAAGAATTATTTTGGAAAGTACACATGTAGATATGAGTTAATAAGTCTAATATAATATACAGATGAATGAGCATGGGAATGACATTTCTCTCCTTTGTATCCCTTCATAACTTTCGGGGAATTACACGTACTCTATATTCTAATCAAAATTATAATAATATATTATGTATATTTAAAGTTAACCTATGGTGCATAAATCTCACCTTGTCTATAAAAGAGGCAAATTTGTCATTGAGCCCCATAATCTGATTCCTCTCCTGTGTTCTCACTCGTTGGATGCTTGTGTCAATATCCAGGTTGAGAGGAGCCAGGAGTCCTTGGTTCACAGTAACATGAGTGATTCCTCCAGAGGAACCAGATCCCCCAAATCCATATCCAATTCCACCAATACCGTGGCCAGATCCATGTCCAGTTCCATGTCCACTTTTCCCACAATGGCCACTTCCCACTGAGATCTTGTGTCCCTTTGAACCCACATTGTGGGCGCTTTGGCTGCTAAAGCAATTTGTTGTCTTGTGACCGGCGAGAGCCACATGTTTGGAGGAGAGAGAGGACGTGTTGTAGTTTGAGCTCCCGTGTTTAGATGAAGCCACTGAACAGGAGCTGAAGTGCTTGTGTCCAGAAGATCCGAGGATGGAGTGATGAGACATGATGCTTTTTCTCCCCGCGGAGATGATGTGGAGATGTACAATCTATGCAAAAGATTCACGTTTTCTAGACACACATTGGATGCTTTTATACTTCACTTGGGTGGTAACACTCTACCAGAAATAATGTTATAGGCCTTAAGAGCAGCATATTAATGTATGATTTCATAGAAATAAAACATCAACACACCTACAGCATCAAAGGTAAATGCATTTCCTGTCAGCTTCCCTTGTTTTAAAGATGCTGACCTGAATGAGTTCCAAATATCTTTCTGTATGATGTATTTTTATGGAAGATGTAAATTTTAAATTTATATGTCTTGGAAAACTGCTGGTTTCTTAATGATGAGTTGATTTATTTGTTTAAATTTGAGGAAGCTTAGGAAAGTGAAATAAAATACTCTTGTAAGTACTGATTTTCCCTACGGGTCCAAGTATCTACTGCAACTGGTCATGCCTAGCTCCTAGCTGATGAGGGTCCAATAAACCCAAAACAGCGCTGTCCTAGGAGTGGCTTTGACCAGTTGCATAAACCTGATCTCTGCTAAAAAAAAGCCATGGCATGGCAATGATTTAAGGGTTCTGTGTAAAAACAGACACAGGATGCAATATAAAGAGGTCATTTGCATATCCTACCCAGGGTTCCTTCCTGCATATGGGGAATGCAGCACAGGGGCTCTGGGATGCAGTTCTTTGAATTGCTGGGATGTGCAGATGGCTTCTCAATAATAAACATACATCTATATAGATATATGTACCTGCTGGGTGTAGTAGATATATATATATTGTTTTTACAACGCCCATTCTAACTTTCCACCCTTCTGTTTGGCACTTTATTGGTCAATTCCATGATTTTGCTCAGTGTAGCTTGCTTCCAATCCTGAAGAAGAAAGTTATACTCTCAAAAGCTTGTCTTTTAATAGAGGTAACATCACTGCTCTTTAACCGTGGAGAGAGACTGTGGAGACACAGGTTCGATCCCGGCAAAAGCACCTCTCCCGTAAGTGTCATTGGGCAAGACACCTAACGGTACATACTCACCACCCAGGACATACTTGAAATACTTCCTGGTAAAATACTTTCTAAAAAAAAAGGAAAATTCACTACTGATTGATTTTTGTTGAAATTTATTTTTATCATAACATTTATTTGAACCATGGGTTGTGATGTTAACAATTAAATTTAAGGTAAAATAGTTTCAAACAGAAATTTTTATTCTGAGATTATAATAATGATTAAAATAATGTTAATTTGTTCATTTTTAATGTTTCATTCTCATGTATTTGTTTCTCTTTCACAGAAATGTTGATCAAATGTTGTTGAAATGTAAGATTCTGAGCTCTAGATTGTGTCCCTTGTTGTACACAATTTCATACAGGGTCTGCATTATTATCAAACAGGCAGAAATGGCATTTGTGTCAGATACAATAACTGTGATAAATATAAATAATAAAAATGGTCGGATCTCCTGCTTTTGGGGATTTGTAGTGATCATAATTATTATTAATATTATTAATCTTTATTTATAAAGCACCGGCATATACCGCAGCGCTGTGCAATATGCACAGTATAGACAGGGTTACAATACATTGAACAACATTTGACAAACAGTACAGGAGAAGATGAGGGCCCTATTCCCATAGGAACTCACAATCTAGGAGGGTTGGGGTTGGAAACAGGAGGAGAAGACTGCTAGGTGAGGGTGATTGATGGTTGCGTCAGTGAGTTGGGTGGTAGGCTTCTCTAAATAGGAACGTTTTAAGGGAGCGTTTGAAGGAAGAGAAATTAGGGGAAAGTCTGACCGTACGAGGGAGAGCATTCCAGAGAATGAGGCTGCGCGTGAGAAATCCTGCAGTCTATTATGGGGAGAAGCTAGGCGCAGGTCACTGTTTGATCTTAGGGAGCGGGCTGTGGTGTATTTGGTGATTAATGAGGACAGGTAGTGGGGAGCTGAGTTAGTGAGAGCTTTCTAGGTCAGGGTAAGGATTTTAAATTTAGTTCTGCAGTGGATGGGGAGACAGTGAAGGAGTTCGCAGAGGGCAGCGGCAGAGACAGAGCGGCGGGTGAGGTGGATGAGCCTGGCGGAGGAGTTCAGAATGGATTGTAGGGGGGGAGAGGCGGGAGAGAGGGAGGCCAGATAAGAGATTATTGCAATAGCCAAGTCGGGAGATTACAAGGGCGTGGATGAGTTGTGGAGTCAGCGGTAAGAAATTGCCTGAATTCTGGAAATATTACATAGTTGGTAGAGGTATGAGGAGGAAAGAGACTGGATGTGGGGGATGAAGGAAAGAGCAGAGTCAAGTGTAAATCCGAGACAGCGAGCCTGGTTTGATGGAGAGATAGTGATACCCTCCACCGTGATAGAAAAGTCAGGAGGCGGGGAGGCATTAGGAGGAGGAATTAGTAGGAGCTCAGTCTTAGACATGTTGATTTCTACACTTTCCCTACAAGAATGTTTTCGCCCACAATGCACCACAATGGACCACAATGCACTTTTCCACTGACCTGAAGCCTGTAATTGGCTACAGCCTTGCACCTGACCACAGGTCAGGTGCAAGACAGGTGCAAGACTATGCCAATCAGGGCTCAGAGTCCTGATTGGGCAAATTTTGCCCAATCATGGGCTCACAGAGTTAAGTCCCGCAGCACACTATATAAGGCTTCCCCGCAGTCCTAGCGTGTGTGTTGCAGGAGTGAATAAGAGAGGAGAGGAGATTGTTGCATTTGCAGGGACAAGCTGACAGTGGCAAATAGCATGGAAACTGGCAGCCTGGCTGTGAAATATCATACCTCAGTTGAATCAGAGTTCATCTTTATCTATTTAGAGTTGAATCTGGGTCTTGTTGCCAGCTATCAGGGTGTATCACTGTTATAGCAGAGTTCTGAAAAATCTGTATATCTTTAATTTAATTCTAGATACCACAGTTGAATCAGAGTTCATCTTTATCTATTCAGACTTGAATCTGTGTCTTGCCAGCTATCAGGGTGTATCACTGAGTTATGTCAGAGTTCTGGAAATTTGAATCTGTGTCTTGCTAGCTATCAGGGTGTATCACTGTTATAGCAGAGTTCTGAAAAATCTGTATATCTTTAATTTAATTCTAGATACCACAGTTGAATCAGAGTTCATCTTTATCTATTCAGACTTGAATCTGTGTCTTGCCAGCTATCAGGGTGTATCACTGAGTTATGTCAGAGTTCTGGAAATTTGAATCTGTGTCTTGCTAGCTATCAGGGTGTATCACTGAGTTATATCAGAGTTCTGGAAATTTGAATCTGTGTCTTGCCAGCTATTAGGGCGTATCACTGAGTTATATCAGAGTTCTGGAAATTTGAACCTGTGTCTTGCCAGCTATCAGGGTGTATCACTGACTTATAGCAGAGTTACGGAAATTTGAATCTGTGTCTTGCCAGCTATCAGGGTGTATGACTGACTTATAGCAGAGTTCTGGAAATTTGAATCTGTGTCTTGCCAGCTATCAGGGTGTATGACTGACTTATAGCAGAGTTCTGTAAATTTGAATCTGTGGCTTGCCAGCTATCAGGGTGTATCACTGACTTATAGCAGAGTTCTGGAAATTTGAATCTGTGGCTTGCCAGCTATCAGGGTGTATCACTGACTTATAGCAGAGTTCTGGAAATTTGAATCTGTGTCTTGCCAGCTATCAGGGTGTTGCAGCCTGCAGGAGAGGAAGTGAATCAGAGAGAAAGTAGAGGACATTGGCAGCCTTGTAGGGAAAATATCAGTGAAATCGCTGACTTATAGCAGAGTTCTGAATATCTTTAATCTAAATAACACAGTTGAATCAGAGTTCTGCATATCTCCAATCTTTATACCAGTGTTGAATCAGACTTCTGCATATCTCCAATCTATATACCAGAGTTGAATCAGAGTTCTGCATATCTCCAATCTTTATACCAGAGTTGAATCAGACTTCTGCAAATCTCCAATCTATATACCAGAGTTGAATCAGAGTTCTGCATATCTCCAATCTTTATAGCAGAGTTGAATCAGAGTTCTGCATATCTCCAATCTTTATACCAGAGCTGAACCAGAGTTCTGTATATCTTTAATCTATATATCAATCACCATGTCAGAAAGACCAAAAAGGACAGGCAGACACTCCCAGACACAGATAAGAGGGCAAGCAGCGTCTGTGTCGGAAGGCTGTGCCTCTGGTCATCGTGGACATGGTACATCCTCTGCAGGGGCACGCTTGTCCTTTCTAACTGGTGCTGGCCGTCTTATGCAGCAGCAACATACAGAGGATTTGGTGGATTGGCTAACCAGGCCATCCTCATCCTCCGAGTCCTCTGCCAGCCAGGCTTGTAGTGGTTTACAGTCCACCTCAGTTGCCAAAACATCTAATTCAGCCTCCATGTCCGCAGCTACTCTTGCCGTAGCCTCACCATCATACACAGAGGTGTCAACTGAATTGTATGACTACAATGACAGTGACATGCTGCTTGAGGATGTGCAGCAACTCCAGTGCTCTGATTCAAACTCTGAGGTTGAGGAAGGAGTAAAATCAGCCTAGAGAGAGGAGGTGCCAGTGACGCACGAAGAACTGACACTCATGTTCCCCCAGCAGCTGCAGCATACTGCCAGGTTGGCTCCAGTGACGAGAAGATAGGGGGTGATGACGATGATGAGGTCACTGACTCCACCTGGGTGCCTGATCGAACAGAGGAGTCAAGGGAGGAGGAGGATGCACAACAAAAACGAGGCACAACATCCTCTATGAGCAACCGTAGCCAGTCTAAGGCATCAGATGTCAGAGCTGCTCAGGTGCAGAGCGCTGTTGTCTCGCAGCACACATCAGGAACTCTGCTTTCTGGGAGTTCTTCACGACATGTGCAGCAGACTGCAGCATTGCTATTTGTAAGCTATCTCTGAAGAGGATTAATGCGTCGGAAAAACATCATACGCTTGGGTACCACGTGCTTGATGTGACATATGACCACCTGCCGCGCATCCCGTTGGCACAACACTTTGCATAGGTCCTCCTCCTCATCTGTCTCTACCCCCCACTATATGTCCTGCCTTGTCATTGCCTACAACCTCCACTGACAGGGATGATGCTACAGTAATGGGTGTACCAGGTCCTTCCCCAGAATGTGACAGCATCCCATCAGCTGCAGATTTCTGCAGTCAGATTTCGCTGCCCCAGCTGCTGCGGCGTAAGAAAAAATATAGTTCCAACCATCCCCTTGCACAGCATCTAAATGGCAGATTGGCAAAATTACTCGCATTACAGCTGCTGTCTTTCCAGCTGGTGGACTCTGCTCCCTTCCGTGAATTTGCCGAATGTGCTTTACCACAGTGGCAGGTTCCAAAACGCCAGTTCTTTTCACGGAAGGCCATTCCAGCACTATACCAGCACGTGGAAGACAATGTTATGGAGTCATTGGGAAAGGCAGTCAGCAGCAAGGTGCACATTACTTTAGACACGTGGTCCAGCAAGAATGGACAGGGCCGTTACATTTCCTTCACGGCACACTGGGTAACTCTGCTTGCAGCTGGGAGGGATCCAGGACGGGGCTCTGTGCTGGAGCTTGCTCATCCACCATGCCTCCAGAAAGCTGCTTGTATGAGGTCTGTCTGCTCCACCACCTCATCCTCTTCCTCCTTCTCCTTCTCTGTCTCTGGCGAAGTGGCAGTTAAACCGATGCGTGGCAGGGGCTACGCAATGGCTCAAGCAAAAAGATGCCATAATGTGCTTGAGCTGGTTTATTTAGGGGACAGGAGCCACATCGGGCCAGATATTCTGTCAGCTCTGTTAACACCACGCCAGCTTGAGCTGCGAATGGTAGTCTGTGATAATGGCAGCAACCTTCTCTTCGCCCTATGCCAGGGTAAGTTGACGCATGTACCATGCCTAGCACACGTCCTAAATCTGGTGGTACAGCATTTCCTAAACAGGTACCCAGGGCTGGCAGAGCTTCTCAGCCAGACCAGAAAAGTCTGCAGCCACTTCAGACGGTCATTCCCAGGAAGTGTTCGGCTGTCAGAAATTCAAAGAGAATTCCACCTTCCTACAAACCGTCTGATCTGTGACATGGCCACCAGGTGGAACTCGACATTGGCAATGCTGCAGCGTCTGAACAAGCAGCAGAGGGCTATCAATGAGTACCTGTGTGAGTATGGCACAAGGACAGGTACAGGTCAACTTGTTTTTTTTCCCCCCGCAGTGGCTGATGATCAAGGATGCATGCACTCTGCTGTCTCCATTTGAGGAGGCAACGAGGATGGTGAGCAGGGACAGTGCATGCATCAGTGACACGATTCCTTTAGTGTTCCTGCTGGAGCGAACTATGCGGGAAATTATAGATGTGGTACTAGAGGCAGAGAAGCGGGAGGAAGAGGAGGACTTTGCTAGCTCTCAAGACCCCAGTCTTTACGCAGGCAGCATTCCTGCGGGTCCTCAGATCAGACAGGAGGAGGATGAGGAGGAGGAGGAATATTTAAGTTGTGGGGGCATTGAAGTTGGGGACTCCTCAAGGGAGGGTTTTGTGTCCCCAGAAACCCAAGGACTAGTGTGTGGCTGGGAGGAGGTAGTGCACGATATGGTCATCCTCAGTGACCAGGAACACTCGGAAGCTAATACCACCTCCAACCTACACTGCATGGGCTCCCTTATCCTGCAAAGCCTGCTAGAGGACCCCAGGATTCGTGTTATCAAGGAGAGGGATCATTACTGGTTGGCAACCCTTCTTGATCCACGATACAAGGGTAAGGTTGCAGAGCTCATCCTGCCCACACAGAGGGAGCACAGGATGAAACAACTTGAGGACGCTCTAAAGCGACACTTGTGTAACACCTTTCCAGGCACTGGTAGGTTACCAAGTGATGACACAGGTGCTTCTGAGGCTGCGGTTTATCAGAGGAAGAGCGGTGAAGGGGGCCGCTTGACTGATGCCTTTTGCAATTTTTTTAGTCCACGACGCCCAGGGACGTCAAATGTAGGCACCCATTGCCAGCGTCTTCACCATATGGTGCAGGACTACCTAGGGGCAAGGGCAGACCTGGATACCTTTACAGCAGATGATCCACTGGCTTACTGGGTGTTGAGATTGGATCACTGGCCAGAACTTAGCCAATATGCTATGCAGCTACTAGGTTGCCCTTCATCCAGCGTGCTTTCTGAAAGGACGTTCAGTGCCGCTCCAGGTTTTTTCACATACTAAAGAGTGCGTCTGTCCATCGACTCTGTAGACCGGCTGACATTTATAAAAATGAATCAGTCCTGGATCAGCAGCTATCACTCCCCTGTGGCTGATGTAACTGAATAGATCTGGGCTCTCTCCTGCATTCCCAAAACCTCCACCACTGCACTCTTCCACAATACCTCAGAGGGGTTACGTTGTGAAGGCACTAGCTGGCACCAAAGGCCCAATATTTGGGTGCACTAATGCGTGTACCAGATTCATATAATTTTAATATTTGACCACAGGGTCCACCCCTGTACTCTTCCACAATACCTCAGAGGGGTTATGGTGTGAAGGCACTAGCTGGCACCAAAGGCCCAATATTTGGGTGCATTGACGCGTGTACTAGATTCATATCATTGTAATATTTGACCGCAGGGTCCACCACCACTGCACTCTTCCACAATACCTCAGAGGGGTTATGGTGTGAAGGCACTAGCTGGCACCAAAGGTTCATTTTTAATGCACCTGTTATTACGTTCATCCAAAGTCTGCATAAGTTTCACCATAATTTAGCCAAAAAAATCACTAAACTTGTTCTGCGTGTCCTAAAACGTCTCCTCTTTTCATACAGGCTGTCGCCCCAAGCAGTTGTTTATGAATAGATTAAAGGAAAACCATTTACCATCATTTGGTATGTCTTTTTTTCTTTTTAAATTTTTCTATGCATCCTACAATTCCGCCACTTCACGGCAGGTTATGGGGACCTCCTAGGCACGATATTTGAAGGAATTTTTTGTTTTTATTCTCAACCTTTATGTCATGGAAAAGTCACTATTCCTTTAAAACCTTTTTTTTAAACTTTTACTTTCCTGTCCCACAGGGCAGTACCCGGACCCCCATATACCTTTTAAGGCCAATATCTTGCATATATGCCCTCTTGGAGGGCGCTCTAAAAATCTAACGTTCGAGTCCCATTGACTTGCATTGCGTTCGAATCGTGTTCGCGTTCGAATTCAAACTTTTTAAATTGTTCGAGTTCGAATGCGAACCGAACACGGGGGTGTTCGCCCCATCCCTAGTCTCCTATCAAGATTGATGAAGAATTCTCCCATGTGTCTTTTGTCCTTTTGATTTTATAATTTTCCGGTGTTCACGATGAATGTCTCTTATTTATGCCAATAATGTATTTACTGATTTTTTTTCCAGCACTCCTGTTCTTTGAGGTGTATCCCTTAGTCAGGGGTCCCTCATTTTTTGTTTTCTTGTTTTGGTGTTCTATTGGTTGAATGTTTAATCCTTTTGAGCAAATCTGTTCTATCAGGCTTAAGGTAGGAGAGAGGTGACTACAGTGGTTCAGGACCTGACTTATGTGGTTCCACAAAATACCAACAGAATATAAAAATACATTCTGTATGTTGCATAATACCTATGTATGGGAATTACAGAAACTCAGATCTACCTCTCTATCCCTGATCTCTCTGCTCCTGTCCTTTCCAAAGTCAGCAACTGTTTATCTAGCATCTCCTCCTGGATGACCTCTCACCACCTAAAGATTAACATGTCCAAGACTGAGCTCCTACTAATTCCTCCCCACCTCCTGACTTCTCCATCATGGTTGATTGTATCACTATCTCCCCATCAAACCAGGTTCACTGTCTCAAAGTTACATTTCACTCGACTCTTTCCTTCATCCCCCACATTCAGTCTCTTTCCTCCTGCCGCTACCAACTCCGTAATATTTCCAGAATTCGGCCATTTCTTACCATTGACACCACAAAGCAACTCATCCACGCCCTTGTAATCTTCCGACTGAAAAAAATATCTTTTCATTTCCTGTATGAATATATAAATATTGTGATTCAAATACATACCTTAGTTAATATGCTCCATTTAGTTTGAAAAGCATGTTCTAATACAGACAGGCTACGGTTCTCCCTTCCCCCTTCTTTCTTTCACACATGATATTGGGCAGTTTAGGAATGTTTTTGTTACTCCAAAAGTTAAATTATAAAAAAAAATGTGTTTAAATGTAATCTTCGATGTGGCAAATATGTCCACGCCATTTTAACTCTGACGTGATCTGTTTCATGTTTGGCTGTTATAACACACCCTTTTTGTTTTCTTTATTAGAGACTAAGAAACAAACTTCTGGGATAGCAATTCCACTTTCTATCTTGAGTGGTTGTTTTCTTTTACTCTACCGTTGTCAGCCAATGTAAGCGCTGCAATAAGTATTTATAATTGAAACGGACCACCAGCAACATAGATTTAACTTGCTCATTTGGTAAATATGAATAGGAATATTTATTTGATTGATTATTTAACAGTGGTGTCAGATGTGGGATTTGCCAATCAAATGACAGTTATTTGTTTGTTCAGATTTATGAATCTGCCTCATTTGTGAATTGTGCCTTCCTGGCGTTTGATGTTTTCCTTGAGACTCTGGGTGTGAGAGCCTGTGTGTGCTTTGTTGCAAGGATGTTTTATGGATGTTATCAATGTTTTTTTTAAGGAACGGTAACCTCGCCCGAGAGCTGAAGTCTGTAGTGCTGGAGTATGTGTTTGTTTGTTTGTTTATCTTGACTTGCCAGTGAATTGTAATGTTTTTAGTGATGGAATTCCATGCTTATTTTGATTCATCCAAGCTGGATATTTGTTTATTAAGTTGCTTGAATCTGTTGGTCTGTTTGTTTGTTTCTTGTATAAACGCTAGCCTTACCTCACACTCTTCTCCTCCATTGCCATCTCCATAATGCTCTTAATACTTATTCTGTTCTTTTCTGTGGAGATAGAGTACTAGACATGACAATTTGATTAGGATTGTATTTTTTTAAGAACAGTATTGTCGGGTATAATAGAATGGAAAAATTAAAATGGATGTCTGTAGCCATCTTGTTTAATGAAAAGTCTTTCTTTTTCAATTTTCCCTAGTTTTAGGAATGGACAGAGATTTTTTTTTAAATAGTTCATGGCTAGGTGAAACCTTAAGAGTTATGTTTTTGTTTCTATAAATGCCAGACATGATTAGTGACGATAAAATGTCTGTATGTGATATAATGCGGAGTTAATGCCAGACATGTCATATTTAAATTTATTGGTGTTTTAACAAGTCTTTGAAAGAAAATAATGGGTATAGTAACAAATTCAAAATTTCTTTTTGCAAATGTATGATTATATTCACGAAATCTATTCTTATAATCAATGTATATTTTATTATATTTAGAGTAGAAAATAGATGCTCCAATAAATATTTGTAGAGTAGAACTGGTAAATAGTATAATTACTGAAGAATAGATTCTGTGGATTTTAACTAGAAAGGAATTGATTTAGTATAAATTTTGAGAGGAGTAGAGATATAAATTTAATTTTGACAGGAGAGACCCAACGTCTAGGACTGAATAGAGGATCTTTGTTAAGACAGATTGATCTTTTGACCTGAGATAAGATATATTAAAATTAAAATGTGGAATTAATTGGAAGTGCAACACTGCCCTCTTGAGGTCTAGTAAATATTATATTAATATAAAGAATGTAATATTTAAATGGTAAGAGGTAGATTGTCAGTGACGTCAAATTGACTATAATTGGAGCTGTACTGTTCGTTGCAAATTCATTCAGACTTACACGACAATGCATTCAGACTTACACGACAATGCATTCAGATTTCCAGGACATAATGTAGGCACTTCACTGCAGACCATCCCAGAACACAATGCACTCAAGATATTTAGGTCTACATTTCTAACTCACATGCATTGAAAATCTACATTGATAATTTTCACATATTCCAAAAACAATATATTACATAAAGAATATTCAAAGGCTGTAACTCATTGAATCCCGATTGGAGAGGTAATGTATGAAAGCTATTAAATTTAGAATTAATGTAATTATATATATCTGGAGTATTTCTTGCAACAGATAGACTGAGATATCTCAGATTACTATTAGAGCCAGAGTCTTCAACATATTTCTTTATATGCAGATAGAGATATGAAGAAGAATCGGATATAATGATTTATCCTAAAGTAATTGTTGCAAAGTGAAATACAAAATATATATATATATATATATTGAATTTGGAAATTACTGTGATTGAAATTAATAAGCAAGGAATTATATAACTACAATATAAAAAGCAGAAGATTAGAAGTTTAATTCTCGAAATTAGGGGAGGATTCACTAAATAAGTTTTTATTACTTAACATTCTAAAAATAGAATAGGTGATAGCTCATCTTTTGTTGATCCAGTAGCATAGAGAGATACATATATCTCTACAAGATCTAGATTGTTAAACATTGGTTTGCTGGGAAATACATGTTAATTGTTTTCGTTAAGCAGAAATGTTATTAACCATTTGTGTATAGTTACTAACTGATAAAGTAAATGATATTAATCATATATGCAGTTACTAACAGGAGATACATATATTGGGAAGCTAGTGTCTATGTGCTGATGGATGTTGTGGTTGATTATAAATCTTTGATTATGATATGAGATTTGAAACTTTTATGTATACGTAATAAATATATATATTTTTATCCGATTATTGATTAGTGTATTCTTCAAAGCAAAACACAGACAATTAAAAGAATTTAGGAGAATTTCTAGGAAATATAAACGATTGATATTTGAGTCTCGTATAAGTTTCTTATTGAATATAAATCTCGACATGTTGTAGGCACGTGCAGAGATAAATCCCTACAGTATGCAGCTAACCATATATATTGTATGTTTGAAGCAGATGTGGTTTTAACTGGAACACTGCTGTGGTTACTCTCTCTGGCAGTTTCAGACTTACACCAAGATGTCTTGAATTGAGTGACTGAGTTGTTGTTTTCAGGGATACGGTACGTAGCAAACAAAATAGCTAATGCTTTCAAATAATTAATTAAAACAATTACATCCTAGCGATTATATATATATATATATATATATATATATATACACTATATTGCCAAAAGTATTCGCTCACCCATCCAAATAATCAGAATCAGGTGTTCTAATCACTTCCATGGCCACAGGTATATAAAATCAAGCACCTAGACATGCAGACTGTTTTTACAAACATTTGTGAAAGAATGGGTCGCTCTCAGGAGCTCAGTGAATTCCAGCGTGGAACTGTGATAGGATGCCACCTGTGCAACAAATCCAGTTGTGAAATTTCCTCGCTCCTAAATATTTCACAGTCAACTGTCAGCTGTATTATAAGAACGTGGAAGTGTTTGGGAACGACAGCAGCTCAGCCACGAAGTGGTAGGCCACGTAAACTGACTGAGCGGGGTCAGCGAATGCTGGGGCGCATAGTGAGAAGAGGTTGCCAACTTTCTGCAGAGTCAATCGCTACAGACCTCCAAACTTCATGTGGCCTTCAGATTAGCTCAAGAACAGTGCACAGAGAGCTTCATGGAATGGGTTTCCATGGCCGAGCAACTGCTTCCAAGCCATACATCACCAAGTGCAATGCAAAGCGTCGGATGCAGTTGTGTATAGCACGCCACCACTGGACTCTAGAGCAGTGGAGACGCGTTCTCTGGAGTGACAAATCGCATTTCTCCATCTGGCAATCTGATGGACGAGTCTGGGTTTGGCGGTTGCCAGGAGAATGGTACTTGTCTGACTGTATTGTGCCAAGTGTAAAGTTTAGTGGGGGGGGGGTTATGGTGTGGGGTTGTTTTTCAGGAGCTGGGCTTGGCCCCTTAGTTCCAGTGAAAGGAACTCTGAACGCTTCAGCATACCAAGACATTTTGGACAATTCCATGCTCCCAACAGTTTGGAGCTGGCCCCTTCCTCTTCCAACATGACTGTGCACCAGTGCACAAAGCAAGGTCCATAAAGACATGGATGACAGAGTCTGGTTTGGATGACCTTGACTGGCCTGCACAGAGTCCTGACCTCAACCCGATAAAACACCTTTGGGATGAATTAGAGCGGAGACTGAGAGCCAGGCATTCTCGTCCAACATCAGTGTGTGACCTCACAAATGCGCTTCTGGAAGAATGGTCAAAAATTCCCATAAACACACTCCTAAACCTTGTGGACAGCCTTCCCAGAAGAGTTGAAGCTGTTATAGCTGCAAAGGGTGGACCGACGTCATATTGAACCCTGTGGATTAGGAATGGGATGTCACTTAAATTCATATGCGAGTCATGGCAGGTGAGCGAATACTTTTTGCGATATATACAATATTTTGAATACTACAAGTGTAATTATTTTGAAATAAATTAGATAATTCTCAGATTTGTTTATTAAAGCTTTGCAACTAAGAACAAAGCAATGAATCATGACTTGCCTTAATATGAGCTATATTTTGCACAAAAGAGGGCATAGTCGCCAGTGCTGTTTCTTTGTTATAACTTCATTCAAATTTCCATTTATTTACTAAGTGTTATGTGTACTTATAAAAGCACCCATAAGTTCTGTAGCGCTGTACAATTGGAGGCAGAACAACAAATATACATATAGGTTCAATGCACAGTACAGTAGGCAAGATGACCCTGCTTAAGAGCTTACAATCTAAAATGATAGGGGTGACACAGTAGGTGAGGGTTATTAGAGAATATGAAGCAGTGGAGTTCATGTGGGTATGTGGGCTGTGTGGGAAGCGACTACAAGTTCTGTAGCGCTGTACAAAGGACAAGGCAGAAACCATGCTGCCTGCATTGTTTGCGCCTGCTAAGCGCAGCCGCGCGCATCCTCTCAATGGAGTCCATAGGACTCCATTGAAACAGGCGCCGGTGGTCACATGACCAGCCGGATCTCACCTCGCGAGATCCGGCCGGTCGGCGTAGGGATACACAGGGAGAGACTGGGGGGACTTTTTCCCCCAGTTTTTCCCTGCTCCCGCTGGCCGGAGGAGGCAGTTGGAGCCGCGGTCCTCGCCGCGGGACAGAGGGTAAGTATGTTATTTTTTAAAACAAAATTCTGCCTGGTGTTAACGGATTCTGCAGAAGCGGAATCCATTAACACCAGGTTCTGGCTCTGGTTAACTTTTCGCTAACCAGAGCCAGGCGTTAATCAGCGCTGGGACTTTGTAATACCAGCACTGATTAACACTTTGCGCTCCCCATGTTAAGTATAGGGAGCGCAAAGTACAGTAACCTCGCGCTGCAAGGTGCAAGGTACCAAACGCAAACGTTTTTTTTTAACCCGTTTGCGTTTGGATTGTAATATGCGGTAAATACCTAAGCAAATGTTAATGCTCACGCATGTGAGCATTAACGTTTGCGTTAGGACTGTTATAGAGCCCTATGTGTTTGGGTGTGCATGATGTGAGTGACATAACAAATAACAACAAAAAAAAACTAGAAATTAAAAACCCAGACACTTTAGGGAAAGTTGAAGTTTATTTGAATTGTAATGTATTTTTGTATGTCTGTGTTATAGCTTCAAACAAATAGAAAACTCATAAGAGAATTTAAGGAAGAATGATTGTTATACAAGTGGATGTTTTTTTTCACAGCCCAGCCCCTCCTTATTTTGTTCCTTTCTTAGCTCCACCTCCTTCTTTTCCCCAGTCCCCCTCCCTTTTTAGAAAACGAAAACAAAGAAGACTGTGATAGTATATCTGTTAACCCCTGATATTCTTTTTTCTTTTTCACAGAATATTAAATAAGTTTTTTTTCCAGAATTATTTTCTGATTCTAGAATGCTAGCGAAGAGAAGATGGATTATGCCATTTGGATGCAAGTTTACAGTGCAAGAACTTAATCATCATGTTCCATATTTGTAACACTATTTACATTATGAAGTTATCAACACCTTCCAATGTTGAAAGTGTTTGGCGCTATGACTATTATTCTCACAACAGGTGATTTGTAGGCATGCAGCTCACCACAGGTGTGTCCCTCACCCACAAATAATACACAAAAAATACAAACTTAATTGCAAGGGAGCCCAGATTTACATTATATTCAAAGAAGAACATCAACAAAGAGCTCATGCGATCAGAGATCATTGATTTGGAATTAAGAAAATAAACTCAAACAAACAAATCATCTTTGCGAAATAAAGTTATCAACTATTAGCTTTACACTTTGACAAGACAGTTGTATTTGATTTTAAACTGATAAGACAGAAGACAAAGAATACAAGAAAAAAATATTGCATTTTATATGCTGATGAATCATCATTATGTTGTTTTCATATTGTATTGTTCTACTTGATAATTACTTTCTATATTTTATTATTTTATATTCTATTATTCTTGTTATGTGTTTACAACTAGTATTTTTCAAATGCCCTGACATATTTAGGATTCTGGAGATCACATTCAATTAAAATTAGAGTTTAATAATGTATCTAGGAACATATAACTTAATGCATTTGCATAAATAAGTTTCATGACATATCTGGTGTTAAATGAACATAAATAGTTTTAATTTAATGTTAGTTATAATCCTACACTCTTAATATGAATCGTGTCTAAATGATTGCAGGAAAGTTTTAATTCGGTAAAATTATCAGTTGCCTTTTTTATTTTTTATTTTATTGGGAATGTTTTGTTTTATAAACACCAAACAAGTCTGGTAGTATATAATAATAATATTTTTTGATATTAAAATGGGTGGAGTATGCACTTCGACTATTTACTTTTTGAGCCAAAGCTACGTATATATATATGTATATTTCTCTAATGAAATGAGTCAGACGGTAGGATTCTTTTTTTTGCTGCATGAGGCTTTACGGGGAAATGTTAACATTTATTATCTGTGTTTCTTCTTGTGATATTAACATGTTTTGTTTGTTTTCATGCAGCTGTAATTGATGTATGAAAAATGAATGAATTTGGATAGGTTTAGAGGGAACAACATATTTTCTTTTTTTTATTTCTTTATTTTTGCTAAGCCATGTCACCATCATCTTCACCATCACAAGAGAACCTGACAGTCACCAAATTCATAGTGACTGAATCTGGAATGAATCATGGGCATTTTGTGTCAAGGTCAAAGGTCACAGGTAATTAAAAACCAGCGCATAGAGACAGCTTGCTCAGAAGGAGTCCCTATTTCGGGAACTCCAGATACATTAGAGGAACTCAATGATTATGCGTCTCAAGTTGGAATGTTGCCAAAGGTCAAATGTTGACCAGTCTTAGACTGAAACCTTATTTTTTTCTTCAATCCCCTAGATAAGAGTGAGAAAGGGTTGGATTTGGGTCAACGAGAATGTATTTCTTGGGAGTGTGTGTGAATGCAGGTGTGTAAGCGTTTTGTGGAGTGAAGCTGAACACAGAAAGCACACAGATATAGATCTGACTCACAGTGGCGTAGCGTGGGTTGTTAGTGCCTGGGACAAGACAAGAATTGCGCCCCCCAACCTGTGGACACGTTAACATGCCCTGATTCCCTTCCATCAGTAGAGTATTGAAACCCTTGCCCTACAAGCATATGTATTGTTTCTTAACAAAAGACTGATATAAAAAACAACACAGAACTGGTTTCTCGACCACGACAATGAGGTCACTGTGCTCCAATGGCCTCCACAGTCACCAGGTCTCAATCCAATAGAGCCCCTTTGGGATGTGGTGGAACGGGAGATTTGCATCATGGATGTGCAGCTGACAAATCTGCAGCAACTTCATGACGCTATCAATATGGAGCAAAATCTCTGAGGAATGTTTCCAACACCTTGTTGAATCTATGCCACAAAGCCTGGCACTAGCAAGGGGTACCTAATAAAGTGGCAAGTGAGTGTAAATCAGAATTTTTGAGATTTATTCCTTGTAAATAGCTTATTTTGGCTTACAGTAGAAAAAAAAAACCAAAATAAACATAACAGTACAGTGTAAGGGTGAAAACAAACTAATGAGAGTGACAGCAAATCTGAATAAGAAAGTAAAAAGTATTAGGTATAGTCAGTGTTTTTTTTCCTAGGAATAAAGGTGGTGGTACGTACCATGAAGCATCATAAAGTGCCACGCAGCGACCAGCCAATGAATATAGGGTGGAAGCCAGCATATAGCCTTGAATAGGAAGCCATCTCCAGTACGTAGCCAATGATAGAGCGCACACGCCAGTATGCAGTCAGTAGATAAAAGGTATCCCTCTGTGCCAACAAAGGATACGCCATGCAGACAGGTGTAATGAAAATGGTGCCTATGGTAAGTACTGAAACCCCTGTCTAAGCATCAGAATGTGCTGAGAGGGAGAGCAGACAGGAAGCCGTTAAGGATTCTTTGGCAGTCGTCTCTGCTCCTTCCACCAAATATATATACAGTATATTATATGTTTTCATGTGTTTATTGAACAGAACATGTAAACATTCACAGTGCAGGGTGGAAAAAGTATGTGAACCCCTAGCCTAATGACTTCTCCAAGAGCTAATTGGAGCCAGGAGTGAGCCAACCTTGAGTCCAATCAGTGTGATATTATTGGATGTGTTGCTGAAAGCTGTCCTGCCCTTTAAAAACACACACCAGTTTTGGGTTTACTGGTTTCAAGAAGCACTGCCTGATGTGAACCATGCCTCGCAGAAAAGAGCTCTCAGAAGACCTACGATCAAGAATTGTTGACTTGCATGAAGCTGGAAAGGGTTACAAAAGTATCTCCAAAAGCCTTGATGTTCATGTGTCCATGGTAAGACAGACTGTCTACAAATGGAGAAAGTTCAGCACTGTTGCTACTCTCCCTAGGCGTGGTCGTCCTGTAAAGATGACTGCAAGAGCACAGCGCAGAATGCTTAATGAGGTAAAGAAGAATCCTAGAGTGTCAGCTAAAAACTTACAGAAATCTCTGGCACATGCTAACATTTTGTTGACACATCTACAATAAGGAAAACATTAAACAAGAATGGAGTACATGGGAGGACACCACAGAGGAAGCCATTTCTGTCCAAAACTAATATTGCAGCACGTTTGAAGTTTGCAAAACAGCACTACTGGCAAAATATTCTTTGGACAGATGAAACCAAAATTGAGTTGTTTGGAAAAAACACACAACACTATGTGTGGAGAAAAAAGGCACAGCACACCAACATCAAAACCTCATCCCCACTGTAAAACATGGCGGAGGGAGCATCATGGTTTGGGGCTGCTTTGCTGCCTCAGGGCCTGGACGGATTGTTGTCATTGATGTAAAAATTTATTCCAGAGTTTATCAAGACATTTTGCAGGAAAACTTAAGACCATCTGTCTGGCAATTGAAGCTCCGCAGAGGATGGGTGATGCAATAGGAAAATGACCCAAAGCATACAAGTAATTCAGCAAAAGAATGGCTTCAACAAAACAAAATACGCCTTCTGGAGTGGCTCAGTTAGAGTCCTGACCTCAACCCGATTGAAATGCTGTGACATGACCTTAAGAGAGCGATTCACACCAGACATCCCAAGAATATTGCTACACTGAAACAGTTTTGTGAAGAGGAGTGGTCCAAAATTACTCCAGATCGTTGTGCAGGTCTGATCTGCAACTACAGGAAACGTTTGGTTGAGGTTATTGCTGCCAAAGGAGGGTCAACCAGTTATTAAGACCAAAGGTTCACATACTTTTTCCACCCTGCACTGTGAATGTTTACATGTTCTGTTCAATAAAAACATGGAAACATATAATGTTTGTGTTGTATTATTTTAAGCAGACTGTGTTTTTCAAATTGTTGTGACTTAGATGAAGATCAGAGCACATTTTATGACCAATTCATGCAAAACTCCACGTAATCCCAAAGGGTTCACATACTTTTTCTTGCCACTGTATTTTATGCTCATAAAGGGCCTCCTTGGTGAATCCCTTTAGTACACCGTAAACGTATTGAGGTATTTCAGGAGTATCATTCCTGCACCTGCCTACCCTGCATTTCCAACCCACCTTCCTTGATTCATTCCTCCATTTCCCTTCCATGAGTAGTTATTAGACTCTTTTTCTTCCATTCAGGGCATCTAGAATTACCTATGGGTATAAAGTGATGACACTGTGGCCCCAGATATAATTGGTTCTATTGCCTTGTTTTGTTTTATCATTTTGAGTGATCACAATTGTGTATGTGATTAAAGAGAAGCTGAAAAATAATATTTTTTCATTTCCTGTATGAAGATATAAATATTGTGATTCAAATACATACCTTAGTTATTATGCCCCATTTAGTTTGAAAGGCATGTTCTAATACAGACAGGCTACAGTTCTCCCACCCCCTTCTTTCTATCATATGTGATATTGGGCAGCTTAGGAATGTTTTTTTTCTCCAAAAGTTAAAATATAAACTATATGTGGCTAAATGTAATCTCCGATGAGGCAAATGTATCAGCGCCATTTTAACTCTGGCGTGATCTGTTTCATGATTGGTTGTTATACCACACCCTTTTTGTTCTATATTAGAGACTGATAAACAGACTTCTGGGAGAGCAATTCAACTTTCTATCTTGAGAGGTTGTTTTCTTTTGCTCTCCCTTTGATGGGCAATGTATGCGCTGCGATAAATCTTTATATGTGAAACGGACCAACACCAGCAACAGAGATTTAACATGCTCATTTCATAAATATGAATAGTAATATTTATTTTATTTGATTAATTATGTAACACCAACTTGACTATTGTAATAATCTTCTTGCTGGCCTCCCTCTCTCCCACCTCACCCCCTACAATCCATTCTGAATGCCTTTTCCAGGCTCATCCACCTCACCCGCTGCTCTGTCTCTGCCGCTTTTCTCTGGGTGTCCCTTCACTGGCTCCCCATCCACTGCAGAATTCAATTCAAAATCCTTACCCTGACCTACAAAGCTCTCACTAACTCAGCTCCCCACTACCTGTCCTGACTAATCACCACATATACCCCAGCCCGCTCCCTAAGATCAAACAGTGACCTGCGCCTAGCTTGTCCCCACATCACCTCTTCCCGTGATAGTTTGCAGGATTTCTCACGCGCTGCCCCCATCCTCTGGAATGCTCTACCTCATACTGTCAGACTTTCCCCTAGTTTACCTTCCTTCAAACACTCCGTTAACACATTCTTATTTATGGAAGCCTGCCACCCGACTCACTGATGCAACCAGTCCATCACTTTCACCTTGCAGCCCATCACCCTCACCATTCAGCCCATCACTCTCACCTTGCAGTCCTCTCCTCCTGTTTCGAGCCCCAACCCTTCTAGATTGTAAATTCACACAGGAATAGGGCCTTTGTTTCCTCCTGTAGTGGTTTGTCAAATATTGTTCAATGTATTGTAACCCCATCTACATTGTGCCCATTGTACAGCGCTGTGGAATATGCTAGCGCTATATTAATAAATAATAATATTAATAGTAATAATTACAGTAACACCATGTATCTGTACTGTACAGATACAGTCATTATAACCCCCTGGATCTTATCCCTCTACAGCAGTGTGTTAACCCACAGCTCCTCTTGTATTCTCCCCTCGCCCTGGCAGCTTTATTGTAACAGTAATCTATATGAATTTTTTTGTTACAGTGGGGTTTAGGGCTGCTATTTGCAATTTGTTTTATGTACGTCATGGGTGCTTGAAGAGACGTAAAATTAATGATTTTGTTTCTCCACAGGAGACACACTAATCCAGCTTTAAAAAGGTGTTTAAAATGTCTTTTGATATGCTAATGATTGCTTTTCAATTCATTGTAACTCAATATTGAGATAACTCGATTTTGGTGTAAAGGGGTTAAATGTAACATTTGTCCAATAAAAAAGGCATCACTACCTACTGCTATATTCTGATGATTTATATATATATTTATATATGTATTTCCTTGAAGGTTCCTGCACTCAAATGGTTAACTTGATCCAATGCCTGGTGTCCTAGTCGGTGAAGATACAGCATACACTTCTGGGTCTTATTATAAACAACTTGCAGTTATTGCACAACTATATTTTGCATTTACTGTTAACTTTTAATGATTCAATTATTAGCATGACTGATACACCTAAATTTCTTTCTATAGTTCATTATTTCGATTTTAGTATTTATTTTGCAAGAATTAGTAATGTTTTTGCTTTAACAGGGTCAAATGTTATTGGTTTTAAAAAGTAATATTTGTAATGCCCCTTCTCCAAGAATGTCCCATGACAATGTACAGAATGGAATGATTTGTAAAGAGTATTATATGACTAGTGTAGTAAAGGATTTAGATTTTTGTGAACATTAATAACTGTGCCATCAATAAGAATACTGTAAAGCCCTGCTAGGATTTTTTACTTTTTTGGTTAAACATATGCAATGGGTGGCAGTGCTTCACATCTTTTCTTATTGTAGGTGGGCTCCTCATTTCCCCTCCACCTTCTCTTCATTTGTTGCTGTTTTGCAATGGAGCCGAGGCCCTAAGGCAGGGGTTGGCAGCCTTGGCTCCCTGATGTTTTGGAACTACATTTCCCATGTGACTCAGTCAGCCTAATGGGTGGCTGAGCATCGTGGGAGATGTAGTTCCCAAAACATCAGGGAGCCAAGGTTGCTGACCCCTGCCCCAAGGACAGGGTAGTAAGGCAGGTACCAGTCCTAGGAATGGCTGGGTTAGCATCCACTAACACAGACAAAGGGCAAAACCACAGACAAGACAGGAGTCACGGATACAGAAGCCAGGAATAACAAGTACCAGACTGAGGCCAGAAATCTATTTATTTTTCAAGGATTATTCATATGTTTGTTTTGCAGAGTCATATGTATTGTTTATAATAGCTAATCTTTATACTACACCTTCTCAAAGAATGTCCACTGACATTGACCAGAATGTAATGATTTGTAAAGAGAAGAGAATTCTATGACCAGGTATTCTCCCATTGGTGATAACTAGTTAGGGTGGTGTGGTCAATAGTGAGATTATTACATAGGGCCCATTATGAGTTCACAGAAAATGCGGGCCTCCAATAACTTGCGGGTCTTGTGTTTTTTTGGGACATATCAAAGTCACTAATGTTTACAGAGCTTCCAGCTTGGAGCTGTAGTGGATCTTCATCCCACAAAACAGCTCATTTTCGAAAAAAAATTAAAAGTTAAAACTGCACAATATACACCAACAGTCCGCAAACACTTTAATACAGTGGAAGACCCAACTGATGGGGGAAACCCCTTTCCTACAAATATACACAACTTCTTTGCCTTTGCTAGTTACAACTCATTTTGCAGGAAGAAAATTTCCTTTTATATAAAAAATATTTTTGAATAAAAAATAATTTTCAAAGAAATAAGTTATTTTTAACAAAAATAATAATTTTTACAATAAACAATCATTTAATATTAAATAAATAATGTTATATTAAATTTATTTTATAAACAATAAACATTTTTATATAATTTTTTTTAGCGTTTAACACTTACAAAAGTAAAGCCTTAAAAAAGTAACTCACAATATCCATACAGTGCAACCTGAATTTTCTATATTATAATACGAAACTCACAATTCTCTAGTGTAATACAAACAAATGTATAGTCAATCTGCAACTCACAATTCCTCTAATGTAAAATGCATTAATGTACAATCAACCCAAAACTTGTAATTACCCTAATATAGGTCAACCTGCAAGTTGCAATTCCCCTAATATAAAATGCGGGATTGTACAATCAATACGCAACTCACAATTTGTGTACTTTAAAATACACAATTTAAATATAATCTGCAACTCGCAATGTGTGTATTGTAAAAACACACTATTTTGGTTTAGGACACGGATCGTGCAAACTCCATACATACAGTAAAGTCCACGATCTTACAGTAATCATACAATGTATGGTAGGATTAAACTTACAATGTCTTTGCAGTAGTATTAAATGCGCAGCCTCTGTAAACTGGAGTCCTCGATTGTTCAATAAAAATGCAATGTGCGAACTGTAAGATGTGTAGATCCAAGAAACGTGCATCACCTGTTATTTGCAAAGATATTTACAGTCTGGCTTTTCATTTAATGCTTCCTTTATACAGTATAAGTAGAGTGCATTAATGGGGGGGCTTGTTTCACTTTCTTTCTTTGAGAACCTGCAGGCAATCATTGCATGGATTTCCGAGCGATCTCGGACAGAGTTCTCTGCTCTCTGTTCTCATGTTTTTGCACCCTGCTGAGAAATCTGCAATTTTGCTTTTGGAACACAGTCAAATAGTACATTTGTTGAGGCACTAGGGAAACGGTCGAACCCCATTGTGATGACAGTCACTTAGAACTGGGGGTACCTGGACTCAAAATTGCTTTTTGGATGTCTGGGACAGTGAGATCTGGTGAGTTTTCTGGTGAGAATATGTCATACTGTCCCCCACCTGCTCCTATGTGCAAGTCACCTGGTGCCTATAAAGGTGCAGGTGTATTAGTTATGTGTCAAAATTGTTATTGTTAATATTGTTATTGTGTATGTTTATATGTTACTGTTATTAATGCTAGTATCATTACTGTGTGTGTGTCATTACAGCCATTTTCCATCCCCCCCCCACGTAAATGCAAGGGGCCATATTACATACTTGGTGCTAACTTAACCAGAGCTGTTGTAAACTTAAAACCTCCATAGGCTATAATGGCTCTGGGAAGTTTACAACAGCTCTGGTTAAGTTAGCACCAACGATGTAATATGGCCCAAGATATTTTACATGGTTACATAGTTACATAGGCTGAAAAAAGACATGCGTCCATAGGGTTCAGCCTCTCGCACATCACCTACTGCTGTTGATCCAAAAGAAGGCAAAAACCCAGTCTGAAATGCTCGCCAATATGCAACATACTGGGAAAAAATCTGTGACAGAATTGAGTGGTCATTGTTTGCCAAACATTGCAGCTCTATTAGACTGTCGTGTGCTTTTCCTGTCCGTTATCTAACTTATTCAGACAGTCTGATGCTCAAGCTGTGATTAAATGGCACTTTATTGTTTCATTATTAAACAATTGAAATAGGGTTATGGCTGGGTGGTGTATCATCAAAGGAAGAGAGGGGGTGAGAGGGCACCAGGGTGTCATCTTTCTCCTTGCACTGTATATATTTGCTTCACATGTTTCATTAAAGTCTGTCTGTTTTAGCTCAGCAATGAATTTTGCCTCATGTCTGGGGAATGCTATAACCGCTCTTTCATTGTATCTGTCCTAACTGTTCAGCTAAGGGCTGGAGAAGGCATGAAAGATAGCTGGTGGTAGAACATTAGCAGGTGTAACCCATTTGAGGTGCTGAAATCTGTTATACCCATTATGGGGAAATTAACCCTTATTACATCCCGACCCAGTGTATTTGTCAGTATTTGATATCCAAAAGGACAAAAGTGAACCTGTAGGTAGAAAGCAAACCAAATTGCAAACCTTGCGTTGGTGAGCAATTGCAGTGTAGTAGGTGTTCCATGCGAATTGGAGGAATTGGTTAGGTGTTGCTTGACCATATAGTGTTGCTTGATTATCTAGTAACTCCCATTGATATCCACTGTGACAGTGTGAATAGGGGAAGGGGGGCGGACTGCAGGTTTATTAGCAGGTGAATGGAGAATGCCCTTTCCCCCTATAGGATTACCTCAAAGCAGGGGTATAAATAGAACATTTGGCACCCGGGGCGGATCCCATATGCAGCACCTCTTCCCCCGCATGGCTCGGTGATGACGACAACCCCTAGCTGCCCAGGGATTTCCTATGGAAATCCCTATGGTTGAGATGGGGGGTCCTTTGGACCCACTTATCTCCTGATCGGTGGTAGGTAATATACTGGATCTAGTAATAGGTAATGATCAGTCAGTCAAGAGCTGAGTGTATAGCTGCTACCATAACACTCCCCAATCAAGTCTTAGACAGAAAAGCCCCAAAATAGAGATAGAAAGAGGAAGGAAAGCCTGTAAGGCCAGCTGATCACCCTGTTGCTAGATGTAGAAAATTTATAGTCACTGACCCTAGACTACAGTTACTTACAGTTACAAGGTTTTATAAAGCGCTAACAAGTTCCGTAGTGCTGTACAGTAGGAGGCAGAACAACAAATACGGTACAGTAGTTGAGAGGACTCTGCTCAAGAGTTTAGACTACACAGACAAATGTATTTGACGCTTGTTTCACCAGAATGGTACTCTGATGAGCCATTCTGGCGAAACGTGCATCGAATGCGTTTGTCTGGAACTACACTACTGCCTGGGTTATATCAAGCCAATTTGCCATAACAAGAGAAATATATATATATGGTATTTTTCCTCCAATTTATGTTTTGGCTAACTTGACATACATATATACTGTATATGCAGGGGTCAGGTCCTAGGAAACAAAGTGAGGGAACTCACCCAAGAATTCCACAACTCCCACATGCCCCCAGAATTTATTATAGCCAGGCAGGGACCCCCATAATCAATTATAGCCAGGAAGGGACCCCCAGAATCAATTATAGCCAGACACTGGCCCCCAGAATTGATTATAGCCAGCACAGACCCCCAGAATTATATTTACCCAGTCTCAGGACCGCCGTGCTCGTCCGTGCAGCTCAAGCGTGCTCCTGCATGCGGGGCTGCCCTTTCAGCCCTCTGTAGGCTGTGACACGCTCTTGCGAGATCTCACAAGATCTCTGCTGTAGGCCGCATCACAACCTTCTGAGGAGGCGGCCACGCGAGGAGGGATCATGGCACACGCAGCGCTCGGGGGAACGCGCCAGTCGAGCACTTGCTAGCGGAATGCTGTTAATGCATTCCACTAGCAGCCCTGTCTCCCCACAGCGGGAACCTGCGTTCCCGCAATGTTCCCTCTGCGGGAGAAGTGCAGGAACGCCATTCCCACGCGTTCCTACAGGACTCGAGCCCTGTATATATATGGTGTGTTCAACCCATGGTAGCTTTATTGATTGATTTTATTACATATTTGTTTAGTGTTGGTGTGTCTGGTTATTGAGGCCACGTTTTTAGATACTAAGTATCAAACCTGTGTACAACTAAATAAATGTTAAGTTTTATTACCACTTGGGGACAAGGCCTTAGAATTGCTGGGTTAGCATCTACTAACACAAACAGAGTGAGGAAAAAACTAAATATAATAAAGAGATCAGAAATAACAAGTACCAGAGCCAAATTCAGAAAAGCAGAAAACAACAAGGTCAGACAAATAAAGGTCAGGGCTACAGAAAACAGCAAAGTCAAACAAGCCTGGACTATAACACAAGAAGCAACAGGAAACAGATAGCATAAGAAGATCTACGTAGTGACAATGAGCCGTAGTTTGAGGCCGATAATATAATGGAGACCATTGTGAAATCATTAGAAGGTGCTACATAGTGTCAACAGAAAGATACAAAGAATGATGTGGTTGTGTCAAAAATGGCATAAAAGCAAAGCAACCAGCTTCAATCATGGTGAGATCTGCACACATCAAATCCAAGACAAGAGGTGGACAGTGTCAAACTAAAAGAAGCTAGATAAGCAGCCTCAGCAGTGGTGATGTGTAGTTGATGCCCACTACACCCCCCCCCCCATCAACAAACACACACAATGATTTAGTCGGATGTCCTTTGTACTGGACAGATTTTATCTCTAATGATGTGCCTTATAGCTTAATAGTACACTTTCTCCTACCGTGTTTTCTTTTTGTATCCTAAATATTAAATAAACATCATAGGATATCCGGAAGACCTAAATAAATGCAAGGGTGCTGTCGAGACAAGTTATTCTCCCCTTATTTTCAATTACATAAACAAGTTTCTTGGTTTTCTGAGACACATGCCCTGTTAATCTCTGATAGGTACATTGCTTACCAACATTTTTTTCGTTTTCTGGTTATAACTGATTATTGTATTTGTGGGTTTATCGATCAATGCGTGCAGGATGCTAAATGATACAACATATATGCAATTTTGAAATTACTATTGGTTGCCATGTGGCAATGTGTAATGAATATCGACAGATCCATCCACATGCAAGACCAGTTAGGACTTGTGAGAATATTTTAATTGATCAATTGATCAATTAATGTCAAATAAGGAACTAGAATCTTAAAAATTATTAAAGACACTTTTCCAATTTTTACTTATAGATTCCTCACTCAGTTTTAACCTGTAAGTTGTGAACAGCAAAGATGCATAGTAAACATTATTTTATCCATGATACACAATCAAGGCATATTAGAGTAATCACAGTTCAAGTGAACGTAGCCCATTGTCTTCAGTGGGCTGTCAAAAGCTTGATGTGCCTAGAGTGGTGTGGCTAACAAAGCCGAAACGATCGTCGAGGGTTGCTGCACCTCTCGTGCAGGGATGACATCCTTGGCATTTCAGTACTGACCACCCTTTCTGGGTGAAGCAGTCTGATTTGCATATGGAACAGTCGTCTCTGTAATGGCACAATCAAGCTAAAACCTTGTGAGACCTGAGCGGGCACCCACCGTAGAGCAGACCACTAGTGCTGTTGCTCGTTCTCAGGACCCTCACAAACCTCTCTTTTTCCCACAAAAGCATATGCTATACTTTTATATTTTGGGTTTAACCACTAAAACATGAATTTTCTGTGTTTTCATTGGATTTGAATGCGGTGCCCCAATATTTGCTTTTGTGAGAGAAGCCATGCAACCTGTGAATAGGGATGAGCTGTTCGGTTCGATCGATTCGGAGTTTGATTCGAACATCGCCTGTTCGCATGTTCACAAACTACGAACATTTCCGCGTGTTCGCCGCATGTTCGTCCACAATGCACCACAATGGACCACAATGCACCTTTCCACTGGCCTGAAGCTTGTAATTGGCTACAGCCTTGCACCTGACCACAGGTCAGGTGCAAGACAGGTTCAAGACTATGCCAATCACGGCTCAGAGTCCTGATTGGGCAAATTTTGCCCAATCATGGGCTCACAGAGCTAAGTCCTGCAGCACACTATATAAGGCTTCACACAGCGCTTCAGCACGTGTTTGAGAGGAGATTGTTCTTGTGTTAGTGTGTGTTGTTAGTGTGTGTTCTCACTGCCAGTCTGCCACCAGCTACTGGGGGGGGGTCTCATTTCTACAATATTTCTGGGAATTGTTCTAATCTGTGTGTTCTCACTGCCACCAAGTATTTTGGGGGGGTCAGTAATTTCTACAAAATATTTGGGAATTGTTCTAATCTGTGTGTTCTCACTGCCACCCAGTATTTTGAGGGGTCAGTAATTTCTACAAAATATTTGGGAATTGTTCTAATCCGTGTGTTCTCACTGCCACCCAGTATTTTGGGGGTCAGTAATTTCTACAAAATATTTGGGAATTGTTCTAATCCGTGTGTTCTCACTGCCACCCAGTATTTTGGGGGGTCAGTAATTTCTACAAAATATTTGGGAATTTTTATAATCTGTGTGTTCTCACTGCCACCCAGTATTTTGGGGGTCAGTAATTTCTACAAAATATTTGGGAATTGTTATAATCTGTGTGCTCTCACTGCCACCAAGTATTTTGAGGGGTAAGTAATTTCTACAAAATATTTGGGAATTGTCTAATTCGTGTGTTCTCACTGCCACCTAGTATTTTGGGGGGTCAGTAATTTCTACAAAATATTTGGGAATTGTTCTAATCCGTGTGTTCTCACTGCCACCCAGTATTTTGGGGGGTCAGTAATTTCTACAAAATATTTGGGAATTGTTATAATCTGTGTGTTCTCACTGCCACCAAGTATTTTGGGGGGTCAGTAATTTCTACAAAATATCTGGGAATTGTGGTAATCTGTGTCCTGTCACTGCCACCCATCAGGGGGTCTCACTGATTTATAGGAGGTTTCTGGGAATTGTAATCTGTGTCTTGTCACTGGCTGCCAGCTACTGCCAAATTGGCTCCAGTGACGAGGAGATAGGGGGTGATGACAATGATGATGAGGTCACTGACTCCACCTGGGTGCCTGATCGAACAGAGGAGTCAAGTGAGGAGGAGGAGGCACAACAAACACGAGGCACAACGTCTTCTATGACCAACCGTAGCACTAGCCAGTCCAAGGCATCAGATGTCAGAGCTGCTCAGGTGCAGAGCGCTGTTGTCTCAAAGTACACATCCAGGAACTCTGCTGTCTGGGAGTTCTTTAAGAAATGTGCAGCAGACCCCACTGTTGCTATTTGTAATCTATGTCAGATGAGGCTCAAGCGTGGGAAAGACACCGGACGCTTGGGTACCACGTGCTTGAGGCGACATATGACCACCTGCCACGCATCCTGTTGGCGCAAAACTTTGCGTAGGTCCTCCTCACCTGACTCTACCCCCACTATATGTCCTGCCATGTCATTGACTCCAACCTCCACTGACAGGGATGATGCTACAGTAATGGATGTACCAGCTCCTTCCTCACAATGCGACAGCATCCCATCACCTGAAGATTTACGCAGTCAGAATACGTTGCCCCAGCAGCTGCAGCGTAAGAAAAAATATAGTCCCAACCATCCCCAAGCACAGCGTCCAAATGCCATCTTAGCAAAATTACTCGCATTGCAGCTGCTGCCTTTCCAGCTGGTGGACTCTGCTCCCTTCCGTGAATTTGCTGAATGTGCTGTACCACAGTGGCATGTACCAAAACGCCATTACTTTTCACGGAAGGCCATTCCAGCACTATACCAGCACGTGGAAGACAATTTTATAGAGTCATTGGGAAAGGCAGTCAGCAGCAAGGTGCATGTGACTTTAGACACGTGGACCAGCAAGCATGGACAGGGCCGTTACATTTCCTTCACGGCACACTGAGTAACTCTGATTGCAGCTGGGAGGGATCCAAGACAGGGCTCTGTGCTGGAGCTTGTTCATCCACCACGCCTCCAGAAAGCTGCTTGTATGAGGTCTGTCTGCTCCACCACCACCTCTCCCTCTTCCTCCTCCTCCTCCTTCTCTGTCTCTGGTGAAGTGGCAGTTAAACCGAGTTTAAGTGGCAGGGGCTACGCAATGGCTCAAGCAAAAAGATGCCATACTGTGCTTGAGCTGGTTTATTTAGGGAACAGGAGCCACACCGGGCCAGAAATTCTGTCAGCTCTGCAGGGGCAGGTGCAGAGATGGTTAACACCATGCCAGCCTGAGCTGGGAATGGTCGTCTGTGATAATTGCAGCAACCTTCTCTCCACCCTACGCCAGGGTAAGTTGACGCATGTACCATGCCTAGCACACGTCCTAAATCTGGTGGTACAGCGTTTCCTAACCAGGTACCCAGGGCTGGCAGAGCTTCTCAGCCAGGCCAGAAAAGAGAATTCCACCTTCCCACAAACCGTCTGATCTGTGACATGCCCACCACGTGGAACTCGACATTAGCAATGCTGCAGCATCTGCACAAGCAGCAGAGGGCCATCAACGAGTAACAGAGTGAGTATGGCACAAGGACAGGTTCAGGTCAACTTGGTCCCCCCTGCAGTGGCTGATGATCAAGGATGTATGCACTGTACTGTCACCATTTGAGGAGGCAACGAGGATGGTGAGCAGGGACAGTGCATGCATCAGTGACACAATTCCTTTAGTGTTCCTGCTGGAGCACATTCTGCGGGGAATTATAGATGTGGCACTAGAGGCAGAGCAGCGGGAGGAAGAGGAGGCCTTCCCTAGCTCTGAAGGCCCCAGTCTTTCCGCAGACAGCATTCCAGTGGGTCCTCCTCAGATCAGACAGGAGGAGGATGAGGAGGAATATTTAAGTAGTGGGGGCATTGAAGCTGGGGATTCCTCAAAGGGAGGGTTTTGTGTGCCCAGAAACCCAAGGACTAGTACGTGGCTGGGAGGAGGAAGTGCACGATGGGGTCATCCTCCTCATTGACCAGGAAGACTCTTAAGCTAATGCCACCTCCAACCTATGCTGCATGGGCTCCCTTATCCTGCAAAGCCTGGTAAAGGACCCCAAGATTCATGCTATCAAGGAGAGGGATCATTACTGGTTGGCAAGCCTTCTTGATCCACGATACAAGGGTAAAGTTGCAGAATTCATCCTGCCCGCACAGAGGGAGGACAGGATGAAAAAACTTGAGGACGCTCTAAAGCGACACTTGTGTAACATCTTTCCAGGCACTGGTAGGTTACCAAGTGATGACACAGGTGCTTCTGAGGCTGCGGATGATCAGAGGAATATAGGTGAAGGCCGGAGCCGCTTGACTGATGCCTTTTTAATTTTTTTTAGTCCACAATGCCCAGGGACGTCAAATGTAGGCACCCATTGCCAGCGTCTTCACCGTATGGAGCAGGACTACCTAGGGGCAAGGGCAGACCTGGATACCTTTCCAGCAAATGATCCACTGGATTACTTGGTGTTGAGATTGGATCACTGGCCAGAACTTAGCCAATATGCTATGCAGCTACTAGGTTGCCCTTCATCCAGTGTGCTTTCTGAAAGGACGTTCAGTGCCGCTCGAGGTTTTTCTCACAGACAAAAGAGTGCGTCTGTCCACCGACTCTGTAGACCGGCTGACATTTATAAAAATGAATCAGTCCTGGATCAGGAACTATCAATCCCCTGATGCTGACGTAACGGAATAGATCGGGGATCTCTTCTGCATTCACAAAACCTCCAACCCTGCACTCTTCCACAATACATTTTATATCATTTTATATCATTTTAAGTTTTTGAACCGCAGGGTCCAACCCTGCACTCTTCCACAATACCACAAATGGGTTACGTGTGAAGGCACTTGCTGCCACCAAAGGCATAATATTTGGGTGCACTGACACCTGTACCAGATTTATATCATTTTAATTTTTTGGAACGCAGGGTCCAACCCTGCACTCTTTCACAATACCACAGAGGGGTTACGGTGTGACAGCACTGTTGCCGACACTAAAAGCCCAATTTTAAAGCATCTATTGTTACTTTCATCCAAAGCCTGCTTAAGTTTCACCATAATTTAGCCAAAAAATCACTAAACTTGTTCTGCGTGTCCTAAAACATCTCCTCTTTTAATACAGACTGCCGCCCCAAGCAGTTGTTTATGAATAGATTAAAGAAAAACGTTTACCGTCATTTGAAACGTCATTTTTTTGTTTTTAAATGTTTCTATACATCCTACAAATCCTCCACTTCACAGGCAGGTTATGGGGACCTCCTAGGCACGATATTTGAAGGAATTTTTATTTTTAACCCTTATTTCATGGAAAACTCACTGTTCATTTAAAAACTTTTTTTTTTAACTTTTTGTCCTTGTTTCCTGTCCCCCAGGGCACTACCAGGACCCCCATACACCTTTAATGGCAAATATCTTGCATATATGCCCTCTTGCAGGGCACTCTAAAAATTGAACTTTTGGTCCCATTGACTTGCATTGAGTTCGGTTCGTGTTCGCGTTCGAACTCGAACTTTTGAAATTGTTCAAGTTTGAATGCGAACCGAACACGGGGGTGTTCAGCTCATCCCTACCTGTGAATCCAACACCAGCTTAAATTTCCTGTCTAGAGATGATAGTAGAAGAGCAACCCAATACTTTACCTACAAAGGACCTTCTGAGCCAAAGTGTTCTCTGTCAGTCTGGTTCAATACTCATTGACAATACATGCCAATACTAACTGAAAACTAAACATCGATTTATTGGCATATATCATTTATACGGTAGTGGAACAAATATATTTTAAATAGACCTATATGCTAGAGGTGGCTTGAATGACCGCCATGCTTTGTGATGTATAAATTAAAGTACAAAAGAACAGCCATCTGTGTGTAACATCATGATTTTATTTGGTGAATAAACCGTATAAACAGAAAGTGACAACCCACTACATAGCAACATCCACATAAAGCAATCTTAATCACAGAGAAATAATCATAATTACAAATAATTACAAAATAGACATGTGACTTATTATTAACAAATTGTATCTTAAAAAGAGTATAGCAACATATTACATTTAAATAACCAAGGAGCCATAAAGGGATAATATAACTACTATTTTTAAGCTCTAAAATACAAGGCTTATGCACATAATGAAAGGATAAATCCAGACAATTAAAAAGTCATAAAAAAACAGAAACCTTTTTTACACAAACAAATTGAAGTGAGTTTTTTCAAATGAGTGATTTCTTTTTCAGAAATTCTTATTGTGATACATTTTTCATAAAGTTTCATAACCTCTTGCCTCATGAACTACCATAACAAAAGAATTCAGTCACCACCAAACATTGTGTTTTGCATTTTCTGCAAATTGTTGTTAATTAAATCATCTTTAAATTATCCGACTGAAAATTGGCAAAGCTGAACAAAATTTTTCATTTCTCACAAAATTGTCATTTCTATCCTCAGGCTGAGAGCCTCTTCTATACTTATGTTTTTAATTTGGAATGGAGAGCAGTGACAATTATATTTAATTTCAAAACGGTCATTTCTCCTTTTTTTATTTCACTGATTTTATTCTGAAAAGAAGAAATGACACGTCGCCTTTCTTTACCTTAATGTTTTTGCTGAGGGACTGAAAAGGAGAATCCCCTCCTTTGCTAAACATTAAAGCAATTTTGATAGATCAAAACATTGCCAGTCTAGCACAGAAACAAACGGAAGCTCCGGGCTCAGGAATGCTTTTCTGCAAATCTTTACATGTTTTTTTTAGCATTCCACCTTCCCTATAAAGCCACCACATCCATTACTAAAATCCATAAGCACTTTTTGACAGTTTTAATCTATTATATTATTATCACATACTCTTGTCTGTCATTTCAGCTTCCAGGATACGTTTTTTAAATAAAGCTGTATGGGAATAGTACAGAAATTGTGAAACATTTTGGCTGCCTCAAAACTATGATATCCGGGATAGAAAATAAATGATAAAAAACTAAATTAAAATAGTACCCATAATCCATATTCTGCTTATTCATATACTATATATACAGGAGAGTGCTGTTTTATTGCAAATTTATAGGCTAGCCAGATTCCCATGCTTTATATGTTCATTGAATAACTAAAGGAGAGGTTTATTTATAAAGACTTGTCTTATAAGTGAACACAACTACTTCTTCTCTGTGAATGGATTGTTATCCACCGATCAGAACACCCTTTTAAGCCGCTGGGCGTACTATGCTGTCCCTGTGGCAGCGGGACAGGCCCACCCAACAATTGTCATGTGAAGCGCGTCATTCACTGTCGTGGAATGACCATAATTCAGGCTGTCCCCCTACAGCCAAAGATGCACACTGAGCGTCAGCTGCGTAGGCGAGCCAGAGGGGCCCGCTGCAACAGGTGGCATTAACACTCTCCCACTGGGCAAAACCTGGCAGTAAGGTGTGTAATAACTCTAAAATAGCTTTAATTTTTAGTAAGGATCTGGATACTCACATGAATTTTCATAAATACATGAATCATGTTGATTAAATAGGTACATTATAGATAAGCTGTGAAGTTGAAACTAAGAAATTTCTATTTTTTATTTTTATTTTGCGAACTGAAAGCCACGTGTGTATCCTTAGCATCAGGTGTAAGTAAAGCAGATGAAGCTATCATTTCTGGCTAAATCTCTCTTTTAGCAATGGTGACCATGTCCAGAGCTGTGTTTGCTTGTAGAGAAATGGCTGGAGCTCTTCCCACTGCTGGCGCCGAATCCTCCCTTAGAATTATTGCCACTCACACCGTGGGACGATCCACCTGAGCAATGTTTTCCCCCAGTGCTGGAGTGAAGCACAGCTGTAAAAGATAATAACAACTAGTTAGAAAACTAATTATAACTACTAATAAACAATTATCAGGCTAGAAACCTCCAGAAATTGCTGCTAAGATCTTAATACTATACTTGTATATATATATATATATATATATATATACATTAAAATGTATTTTATGCATGTGTAGTTATATAAAGAATTTTATAAATTAAAGTAAAGAAAGTAAAGAATTTTAAAAACACTGTTTTGTTTGTTAGTTTTTAGGTGAACTCCCCAAGAAAAGATATGTTTATCAAACTCTAAAGACTTTTTATTAATTGGTAAAAATAATATATCACTTACATATATTAACAGAATTGTGTGATCCCAGCCTGAAATAAAACATAACAAGTGACTTAATGATTGTTTTACATTTAATTACAATTATTACAGATTGTTTGATTAGAATTTAAAATAACATGGGCTCTATTCCAACCCTGGTGTAGGGATCCTAAAACTTACATAAGCTGTAACTAGATGACTTGTGCATTACAAATAAAACCACATTATAAAACACATTATAAACACATGCAGCTGTTTTATTTTGTTTGATTAAAGAAATTTCATAAAAAAAGGAAAAATAAATATAAGGTTTTTATCTAATTATGGGAGGATTCCCATGATGCAACATTTAACTAAATTTATTCAAACATGAGTATAAGAGCCTTCTAATCTACCCCCTGGTGATGTCCTTTGAATACATTCCATAAAATACAATGATTTGCGTCAGTGATCTACTCATAGACTCTATTCTATGGCCAAAGCCACACAGTGAGGAGCAAGTGCTGTAAGGATACTGGGGGGGGGGCAGTTTATAACACAAAAGATCAGACAACGGATGCACCCAGTGACACATATAGAGTAAAATATTTTCTTAACTAAACGTACAAGAGAAAAACAAAGCACATGTAAGATATCAGCAACATAAAATAAACACAATAACGGCACTTAAGTTTTTGGTTGTAGTGGCCCTTTAACCAGAGCTGCTGCAAGCTGACCTGTACCATTAAAGGACCAGAACACACCTGAGTCATTAAACAAAGGCAGCCATTGTGCCTTTCAGCTCCTTCTGTAATCTTAAAGAATCCCTCCAAAATCACAACCGAGCTGCAAGTTCTGCTTGTGTATCAGACATCTCGACAAGCTACTGTAAATTAATGCTCGGGGACTTCAACATTCCCATTGACGATCCTTCCGCTCCTGCTGCCTCCAAACTTCTTTCACTCACGTCCTCCCTTGGACTCACACAATCCTCCCTCCTCCCTACCCACCGCGATGGGCACGTTATTGACCTGGTCTTTTCCAACCTCTGCTCCATTTCTGAGTTCAACTGTCGCCCTTTCCCCATCTCTGACCACCACCTTCTCTCTTTCAACCTATCTGGACTTCCTAAACACCCTGCTCCCCCACCCCGCACACACACTCGCAGAAATCTACATGCTGTGGACCCCCATCAATTCTCCAACCTACTTCACCACCTCCCTCATACCTCATCCTTCACCTGCCCTGATGCTGCCACTAATCACTACAACACTACGCTTATCTCTGCTCTAGACACTCTTGCTCCTCTTCGACTCTGCAAGGCCCCACGCCGCCAGCTTCAGCCCTGGCACACCCTCCAAACTCGCTACCTGCAAAGATGCTCCCGCACTGCAGAGCGTGCCTGGAGGAAATCCCGCTCTGAAGCTGATTTTGTTCACTTCAAGTTTATTCTCCGGTCATACACCTCTGCCCTCCACTTGGCCAAACAATCCTTCTTCTCATCTCTTATATCTACGCTGCCTCCAACCCTAAACGGCTCTGGTCCACCTTCAACACCCTCCTCCACCCACCTGCACCTCCCCCCTCAGCTGCCTTCAGCGCTCAAGACCTGGCAGACTACTTCCTCAGTAAAACTCTAACTATCAGAAGCAACATCCCAACACAAGATAGTTATCTGCCACCTCCACTCCCACAGGTCCCCTCTGCCACCCTCTGCCGCTTCCTCCCAACCACTGAGGAGGAAGTCAATTCCTTATTGTCCTCCTCACATCTCACCACGTGCCCGCTCGACCCCATTCCCTCACATCTAATTCCTCCCCTCTCCTCCTCCCTCACCCCTGCTCTCACACACATCTTCAACCTATCTCTCTCCACTGGCTCCTTTCCATCCGCCTTCAAACACGCGCTAGTTACCCCTTTACTAAAGAAACCATCCCTAGACACCAACTCTCCATCCAACTACCGCCCTGTATCCCTGCTTCCCTTCACATCAAAGCTCTTAGAAAAACTAGTCTTCAACCGCCTCTCCCTCTTCCTGTCCTCCAATTCCCTACTTGACCCCCTGCAATCTGGCTTCCGTCCGCTACACTCAACTGAAACTGCCCTCACCAAAGTCACCAACGACCTCCAACGACCTCCTAACTGCTAAAAAACACGGCCACTATTCTATTCTCATCCTGCTTGACCTCTCGGCTGCTTTTGACACTGTTGACCACCCCCTCCTTCTACAGACCCTCAACTCTCTGGGTCTCGGTGACACTGCACTTGCTTGGGTTGACTCCTATTTATCCAACAGGTCCTTCTGTGTGTCCTTTGCTGGTAACTCTCCTCTTCATTGCCTCTATCTGTTGGTGTACCTCAAGGCTCTGTCCTTGGTCCTCTGCTCTTTTCCATCTACACCTCCTCCCTGGGCAAAATCATCAACAGCTTTGGCTTTAATTACCACCTCTACGCTGATGACACTCAGATCTACCTCTCTACCCCTGATCTCTCTCCCCTGTCCTTTCAAAAGTCAGTGACTGTTTATCTGGCATCTCCTCCTGGATGGCCTCCCACCACCTAAAGATCAACATGTCAAAGACTGAGCTCCTACTTATTCCTCCCTCTAATGCCTCCCCACCTCCTGACTTCTCTATCACGGTGGAGGGTATCACCATCTCCCCATCAAACCAAGTTCGCTGTCTTGGAGTTACACTGGACTCTGCTCTTTCCTTCATCCCCCACATCAAGTCTCTTTCCTCCTCCTGCCGATACCAACTGCGTAATATTTCCAGAATTCGGCCATTTCTTACCGCTGTCACCACAAAACAACTCATACACGCCCTGGTAATCTCCCGACTCGACTATTGCAATAATCTCTTATCTGGCCTCCCTCTGTCCCGCCTCTCCCCCCTACAATCCATCCTGAACGCCTCCGCCAGGCTAATTCACCTCACCCGCCGCTCTGTCTCTGCCGCTCCCCTCTGCGAGTCCCTTCACTGGCTCCCCATCCACTGCAGAATTAAGTTCAAAATCCTTATCCTTACCTACAAAACCCTCACTAACTCAGCGCCCCACTACCTGTCCTCACTAATCACCAAATACACCCCAGCCCGCTCCCTAAGGTCAAACAGTGACCTGCGCCTAGCTTCTCCCCGCATCACCTCTTCCCATGATAGACTGCAGGATTTCTCACGCGCAGCCCCCACTCTCTGGAACGCTCTCCCTCGTGCTGTCAGACTTTCCCCTAACTTCTCTTCCTTCAAACGCTCCCTGAAAACATTCCTATTTAGGAAGCCTACCACCCAACTCACTGACGCAACCATCAATCACTCTCACCTTACAGTCCTCTCCTCCTGTTTCCAACCCCAACCCTCCCAGATTGTGAGTTCCTACGGGAATAGGGCCCTCATCTCCTCCTGTACTGTTTGTCAAATGTTGTTCAATGTATTGTAACCCTGTCTGTACTGTGCTTATTGTACAGCGCTGCGGAATATGCTGGCGCTTTATAAATAAATAATAATAATAATAATAATGCTCCTATACTTTGTACTGGACTCCAGGAGCCGATACCCGCAGTGGAGTGCAGCACCATCACTGGAATTACTTTACTGATTAAAAAGATTCCCGATTGAGGTGCTAACACAGCGGCCTGGCTGGAATCACAATGTTACTGTTGAGCCACGAATAAGAAAAGGCTCGTATATTTTTCCAATTTGTAGCTCGATCTCTTAATAGGCTATAGTTGTGATCTGGCCTATAGTCTATGGTGTTGCAAAGTTTAGTACTGCTTGTGTTTTAAAGAATCTTTTCCAATCAACAACATCCTTTAGGCTGATTCTGAGCAGACTTGGTGATAGGTGATTTTTGGGGCATTTGTTTATATTCTGCCTAATACGGTAAATATGCATTTTCTAGGGATCTATATGGTATCAGCTTAATTACGAAAAGTCCCAGACTAGCCACTGGGAAAACTCATCAAAACCTTGGTTAGGGCTATGGATGGAACCTTTAAAGATCTGACAGAGTTTTTCAGCACCAGCTTTTTTGCAGAAATCTGGTCAATCGACGGAGGATTCTCTAAATCCACCCCATCAAGCTGTCTGAAGTTGCAGACATCATGCTCATTGCTGAATGCCACCACTGCTTGACTCGTTGTCCGAACTCATCTAACAGTTAAAAATTGGCAGCCCTGATTGAACCTCAGATAGCCAATGCTATCAAGGAGATGGCGATGCCCTGTAGATAAGTATGAATGGTGAACTTTCTACATACCATAACCCTGCCCAGACTTTCGAATTGACAGGGCCGATGAGGAGTGATTGTTTTCATACAGTGTAAGAAACCTCTTTGGGATGTTACACTCACCTGCCCTCCTCTCCTTCCAGCATCTTCTTGTAGGTGGTGATCTCAATGTCCAGAGCCAGTTTCACGTTCATCAGCTCCTGGTATTCCCGCAGTTGGCGAGCTATGTCCTGCTTGGCCTTCTGCAGTGCACCTTCCAGCTCAGAGAGTTTGCCCTTGGCATCCCTCACAGCGGCTTCTCCATGTCCCTCAGCCTCGTTTATAGCAGATTCAAGGCCTGAGCGCTATAATAACAGTGAGTGTAATAATTAAATGGGATGCGATTAAACATGTGGTTTTGATCATCATGGGTTAAAAACTGGCTTAGTCATGTTTATAGTTTTGTGAAATAAAGCACTTCTGTCATGCTATCCCAGCGTTCCCAACGTTTTTTCTTGTTTGCATTGTTACCTGGGCATTCACACTGTCAATCTCTCCTCTCAGACTCTGAATGGCTCTGTTGAGAGAGCAGATCTCATCTCTGCTGCTCTGTAGATTGTTTCCATTCCTCCCTGCTGCTGTCTGAAGCTCCGCAAACTAGATAAACATTTAGGACACATGTGGTCATTCCTTATTCATTAATAGCACTAGCCATTTGAGATTTCCATATCGACCTCTTACCCGTGACTGGTACATGGCCTCAGCATCTGCTCTGCTCCTGTTAGCAATGTCCTCATACTGAGCTCTGACCTCACCAATGATTCCATTCAGGTCCAGATCACGGCTGTTATTCATGGACACGACCACCGAGGTGTCTGAGATCTGACCCTGGAGCTGAGATATTTCCTAGAAACAGCAAAAACAAATATAATGTATTCTCAGCTTTTTCTGCTAATATTACTTTGCTCTGCAGACACATTTGACATGTTATTAATTTATCAGATTATATGGAAATTAGTAAATGTCAGAGAAAAACAACTGCTATAGATTAAACAACAGAAACTTGTCAGGAGATAGTGAGAGTTATAGAGGATAACATGGATATATTACAACACGTATTACAACCAGCAAGACACATGGGAAAAATATAATGGTTCAAAAAGTATAGCGAATCACAACACAATATACAAGTGGAATCATCATTATCATTTATTTAGTGTCCAGACATCTATCTACTTTACAATATTCTACAAAATGAAATTAAGCACAAGTGGCTTCTGACAATGTATTTACCGCATCATAAAGAGTCCTCAGGAAGTTAATCTCATCAGACAGGGAATCAGCCTTTGCTTGTAACTCAGCTTTGTGCATAAAAGCCGCATCTACATCCTGGGGGAGAGAAACAAACGTCCAGTAAGAGAACATTGAAAACCTTCATTTTAATAATCCTATACAACATCCCATTGAATTTTCCACTCACCCTCTTTAGACCAGCAAATTCATTCTCTGTAGCTGTCCGGCTGTTCACTTCTTCTTCATACCTTCATAATAAATTAGAGATAATAAAAAATACATTCAATAGCATAAAGTATAACAAAGGATACAGAAGAATGTTTAATGTAAAATGGAGTAGATTTACTTTCCAAAGAGCATCTAAATAGTTCTAAATTTAAATCATCTGTTAATTAGGAACGTCAAGTAACATTCATATGATTGAGGTCAGATATAAAAATATTAAAAAACAACCAAAACTTATTGTGTCTTTTCTCTATACACAAATAGATTGCACCTTCATTCCTCCATGTTATTTAAATAGATTTGTTAAATAAATATATAAATACCCTCATACCTTCTCCTTAGTTCTTCTACACTTTGCTCCATACTGTTCCTGTCAGCTTCCAGACGTCCTCTCTCACACCCCATACTCTCCAGTTGTCTCCTGAGGTTACCAGTAAAAGCCTCAAACAGAGGTTCAATCTGAACACGGGAAGTTTGTTGATCTTGTAATAAAGACCACTTTGTCTCCAGCATTTTGTTCTGCTGTTCTAGAAACCTCACCTAAAATAATAATTTATAAATATTTTAATGGTTTAACAGCATTTTATTTTGTTGTTCCAAAAATCTCACCTGAATTAAAATTGCATTCAAAATTTCCTTTTACACAAATGTATAAGAAACATTTGCAATAAAACACATACATTTCTAAGTATTTTACAACAAAAAATTGTAAATTTGTATATATAAATATAACCTAAATCAGGTAAATTAAATTTGCCTTCCTCATAACAAAAAAGCATCATATGCCTCAAAATGGAATGGTAAGTATCGAATACTAGAAACCCTTTATTGATCCCTTGTTTACATTTAAGTTCGGCAAACTTTAGGAACATATTGAAATTAATTAATAAATAAAGATTTAAGCTGATCGCTGCGGATGTCCTCAGAGGACATTCGCAGCATGTCGTTTTGATCCCAAACATCAGAACTGATACTGCACTGTTGTGGGGATCCATCCGTAGCGGACTCATATCTTGAATGTCAGCCCTCAGTGTGGGCCTTAACGATCCGCACACTAACATCATCACGCAAGTATGTGATGACATCAGAAAGAGGGCTCTCACTTCTCCCAACATGGATATTGCTCAATTGAATGATTCCAAATATGACGATGTTGTATGTAAAAATAATAATAATCTCCTTAGAACAATAACATTGTTTGTGTTTTATTTATGAGCTAGAAATTACACTGCACTAACTCACGTTCTCATTTTCCCCATCGGGAGCAAATATGATGGCGCAATATGTTATGACGCATTGCTTCATCTAAAATACAAGTTGCTGTACAGCTTTCAGGAGAGGCGGGGGATTTTGGCTGAGCCGGATTTATAAATAGGCAAAGTAGGCATGTGCTTACAGGCGCTTGCCACAAGGGAGCTCCTTGCTTTGTGAAAGAAACTTATTTTTTTTAGTTTTTACAATTTTCAATTATTTAGACCAATGTATCTCTGGAGCCCTGAGGGTTAGAGGGACATATGAAGTATCATTGGAAAGGCCAGATCATGCCCTTTCCATTGATAGCAACATAACTAGATTAGATGTATGTAAAAATAAAATATCAAATAAAATATTTTCCTCTTTTTTTCTAACATGGCACTATTATTCAGTTTACAATTATAAAGTGAACAGTGATGTTGCGCTAACTCATCTTTTAGGCTGGGGTCAGACGAACGCAGTGCAAACGCGCGTGCAGCCGCACTTTATTACGGCCGTAGTAGCAGAAAATTACGTCCAATCTACAAAGTACGGCCACACGAAAGTTCGGCTGCGCAACGCAAGTGGCAAAGGAACGCATTTTTTTGAGAACATAGAACCACTAGTACTGACGCACAGAGTGCTCTGCGTCCGCATAGCGGCGTGTTTGCGTGAATAGGAGAAGTCAGACACTGCACATGCCTGGCCAACATCACGTCCATTTGTTTTAATAGCTCTGTTACAAATCACGGTCGAAATTGCGCATCGTATGACCGCAATCGCGTCTTTCGTGAAAAAATCCGTTCGGACGCCTCAACGCACTTTTTGACGGTAGACGTGAAAAATGCGTTCGTCTGACCCTAGCCTTAAATTCCCAAACTGCCAGCAAGTGTGGCGGTGATGATGCAATGCATTGTTTCATCAACAACCTAGACTGGGGCACTGCAGTGAGGGGAGACAGGGGAACTTTGGAACCTGCATCTCTGAATTGTAAAAGAAGGAAAGAAGATGGTACGTGAAGTACCGCAGGGTATTATTACCAGAAGGGGACGTGACCCCGAGAACAAACTTGTTTGTAAAGCAAAGATATAAATTGGTATACCAACCAATCAGTCGGTAATAGATGTACCGTTTAAAAAGTAACTTTTAATAGTTTACATCAATAAAATCTCAAAACTCACACACATATGAAGAATTATTAGAAAAAACATATGCAATAGGGTGCATGAATTATTGCTAGCGTTTTTATCATCTTTTATCATCATTCCTGGTTTGTGCATTCGCTTATTCGGCACCATGGCAACCAGCCGTTCCTGACGCCCTACCATTACATACATCTTTTGATGCAACATTCGTCTCTATACGTGATCCATCTCTATACCTTTACATTGTAATAATCCCCTGTATATAACAAGGGCAACTATGTAATCGTTATGGAGCTAAGATAGAGGCGTTTCCATACTAGCATTGCCGGTTTGTGCAATAGTTTATTCGGCACCAGCCGATTCCGATGCTCTATTATGACGTACATCCTTAGATGCGACGCACGGCGGGGAATCCCAATACCGGAAACGATGAAGGGCTGGCTTCTCCCCTATTTCACCATTAGGGACTGGGTGTATAAAAACAGACTCTCAGGTAGGGAGCACCACTCTTGAAAAAGCTGTGTTTACAGCGAAACGCGTTGATCGTCATGTCTGGCCTATTTTAACTGCTTGTCTCTCTTTTTTGCATGGGTGCTGTCCCAGTTGGGAGCATTGGCTGTTTATTTTGAACTAGCTAGCTGGGTAACTTAGGCGGCTTGAATCGCCGAGGTTAGCATAGAGTGGTGCCTTATATATGAGAAATCTCTTTCTATTATTGGCTATCCACCGCCAAACCTACCCTACTTTTACCCCTCAAACTATTGGAGCTAATTTCTATAAGGAATCAATCAATTGTAATTTGATATAGTACCAGCTATTACAGGGAATGTAGCATCCGTTTACCTAAGTTTGCAAATCCTTATATAGAAACATAGAAAATGTCGGCAGATAAGAACCTTTCAGCCCATCTAGTCTGCCCAATTACATGGATACTTTACCTGGATTTATCTTTTGTTTAGGATAGCCTTATGCCTATCCCATGCCTGCTTAAATTCAATCACTGTTTTGGCCTCTACCACTTCTACTGGAAGACTGTTCCATGTATCCACCACCCTCTCAGTAAAATAATGCTTCCTGATGTTACTTTTAAACCTTTGCCCCTCTAATCTAAGACTATGTCCTCTTGTTTTGCTACTTTGTTTCATTTTAAATATTCTCCCTTCCTCTACCTTGTGGATTCCCTTTACGTATTTAAATGTTTCTATCATATTTCCTCTGTTTCGTCTTTTTTCCAAGCTATACATGTTAAGATCATTAAGCCTTTCCTGGTAACTTTTCTCGTTCAAGCCGTACACCATTTTAGTAGCCCTTCTCTGAACTCTCTCTAAGATGTCTATATCCTTCTGGAGATACGGTCTCCAGTACTGCACACAGTACTCCAAGTATGTGATACCTTGGCTGGTTTGATACTTTTCCCAAGGAAATTTCCTCATTTAATCCCTCATGTGATAGCAATAATTCATGCACCCTATTGCAAATGTTTTTTTTCCAATAATTCTTCATATGTGTGTGAGTTTTGAGATTTTATTGATGTAAACTATTAAAAGTTACTTTTTAAACGGTACATCTATTACCGACTGATTGGTTGGTATACCAATTTCTATCTTTTGCTTTACAAATCTCTGAATTGTACACTGCACACGGTTAAGTGAGGTGTCATTGGAAAGGTCAGAGTCAGGTCTTTACAACGATACCAAACATGCCCATGTAATGTATAAAAATAAAAAAACTGAAAAAAGTAAATGCAAAATATGCTTTTGCATATAAAACAAACAATGCGACTGCACTAACTCGACTAAAGTGACAGGTTCTGCCCCTTGTTTTGATTTGAGTGCAGAGAGAAACTTTATTCAGTTTTCTAAAAATGTTTTTTATAACAATTTTTAGCTTTCCCCAAAACAAAAATTTAAAAAGTAATTTTGGCAATTTTTTTTCTTGTTTTGGGGGTGGGGGTCTGTTCTACATTTTTGTATTTACAGGCTCCTGAGATGCAAATGCAGCCCTGGCTATTGGACAGGTCAGGTGGAGGTGTCCATTGATATCAGACTCAAACATGACCTTTTTGTTATGTTTCTTGGCAGTGGCATTGTCTGCTTTTCACATATAAAGCGCACAAGAATAACCCATAGAATACATAACCACAAAGGTTTGGATGATAAAATAGTGGAAAAATAAATTTCCAAGGGCAGCTATTGATTGAAATCTGAATGGAAATATACACTTTATGGACATTGATATTATTCTGACGCAACATGTCGCATACACATAATAATGATGTATTTTGAATCCCCTGAATTTGAGTCCACCAATCAACAGGATATATAATCTGTCTGGGTTGTAAAATAAAATATGACATCAAATGGCATTTAAACATGATGAGCAAAAAATTGTTATATGTCACTCAACACACAGGGGTGATAAGCTCAGGAGTGAAGGGGTTAAATGAAAGATTTGCTTATGTGCTGTATTTTCAATATAATTACAACATAATTGCTACATCAATTTAGTATTTGTTTTAATGATACATGACATCTGAAGAATTTTTTTGAATTGTGCAAATGTAGTTATATCAGTTAAGTGTAATAATGTACAGCTGAATGAGCATGGGAATGACATTTCTCTCCTTTACATCCCTGCCTAACTGCTGGGGAGTTACATGTCCTCTATATTCTAATCAAAATTATAATAATTTATAATGTATATTCATAGTAACCTATGGTGCATAAATCTCACCTTGTCTATAAAAGAGGCAAATTTGTCATTGAGCCCCATAATCTGATTCCTCTCCTGTGTTCTCACTCGTTGGATGCTTGTGTCAATATCCAGGTTGAGAGGAGCCAGGAGTCCTTGGTTCACAGTAACTTGAGTGATTCCTCCAGAGTGACCAGATCCCCCAAATCCATAGCCTCCAATACCACGGCCAGTTCCATGTCCAGTTCCATGTCCACTATTCCCACAATGGCCACTTCCCACTGAGATCTTCTGTCCCTTTGAACCCACATTGTGGGCGCTTTGGCTGCTAAAGCAATGCGTTGTTTTGTGACCAGCGAGAGCTGTATTTTTGGAGGAGAAAGAGGACGTGTTGTAGTTTGAGCTCCCATGTTTAGGTGAAGCCACTGAACAGGAGCTGAAGTGCTGCTTGTGTCCAGAAGATCCGAGGATGGAGTGATGAGACATGATGCCGCAGAGATGATGTGGAGATATACAATCCGTGCAAGAGATTCACGTCTTCTGGACACACACTGGATGCATTTATACTTCACTTGGGTGGTGAACACTCTACCAGAAATAATTTTATTGGTGGCTATGGGCAGCATATTAATGTATGATTTCATAGAAATAAAGCATCAACACACCTACAGCATCAAAGGTAAATGCATTTACTGTCAGCTTCCCTTGTTTTAAAGATGCTGACCTGAATAAATTAAGTTCCAAATAACTTTCTGTATGATATACAGTATTTTTATGAAATATATAAATTTTAACTTTATGACTGTGTCCTGGATATTTTGGAAAGCTGCTTATTACTTAATAATGAGGTGATTTATTTGTTTAAACTTGTGGAAGCTTAGGAAAGTGAAATAATATACTGTTTGTATGTATGTATATACACTATATTGCCAAAAGTGTTCGCTCACCCATCCAAATCAGGAGCGGGGCAGGTGAGCGAATACTTTTGGCAATATAGTGTATATATATAGTGTGTTTATTATTGCAGAAGCCTTCTGCGCATCACAGCAAAACCTTATCACTGCTAGAAAGTCACAGTGTGGCATAGCATTGATTTTAGGGTTCTGTGTAATAACAGACCCAGGATGCATAACAGTGAGACAGATGTCATTTGCATATCCTACCCAGAATTCCTTGCTGCATATGGGGAATGTAGCACAGGGGCACTGGGATGCAATTCATCAAATTGCTGTGATGTGCAGGTGGCTTCTGCAATAATAAACACACTTATTATAGTGTGGAGGCTTTTTATCTCACTTTTTGTCCTCCACTACAACCCTTTATATATATATATATATATATATATTATATATATATATATATATATTCATTATACTGCCAAAAGTATTCGTTCACCTGCCTTGACTCACATATGAACTTAAGTGACATCCCATTTCGAATCCATAAGGTTCAATATAGCGTTGGTCCACCCTTTGCAGCTATAACAGCTTCAACTCATCTGGGAAGGCTGTCCACAAGGTTTAGGAGTATGTTTATAGGAATTTTTGACCATTCTTCCAAAAGCACATTTGTGAGGTCACACACTGATGTTGGACGAGAAGGCCTGGCTCTCAGTCTCCGCTCTAATTCATCCCAAAGGTGTTCTATCGGGTTGAAGTCAGGACTCTGTGCAGGCCAGTCAAGTTCATCCACACCAGACTCTGTCATCCATGTCTTTATGGACCTTGCTTTGTGCGCTGGTTCACAGACATGTTGGAAGAGGAAGGGGCCAGCTCCAAACTGTTCCCGCAAAGTTGGGAGCATGGAATTGTCCAAAATGTCTTGGTATGCTGAAGCATTCAGAGTTTCTTTCACTGGAATTAAGGGGCCAAGCCCAGTTCCTGAAAAACAACCTCACGCCATAATCCCCCCTCCACCAAATTTTACGATTGGCACAATGCAGTCTGACAAGTACCGTTCTCCTGGCAACTGCCAAACCCAGACTCGTCCATGAGATTTCCAGATGGAGAAGCGTAATTCATCACTCCAGAGAACGCGTCTCCACTGCTCTAGAGTCCAGTGGTGGCGTGCTTTACACCACTGCATCCGACGCATTGCATTGCACTTACTGATGTATGGCTTGGATGCAGCTGCTCAGCCATGGAAACCCATTCCATGAAGCTCTCTGCGCACTGTTCTTGAGCTAATCTGAAGGCCACATGAAGTTTGGAGGTCTGTAGCGATTGACTCTGCAGAAAGTTGGCGACCTCTTTGCACTATGCGCCTCAGCATCCGCTGACCCCGCTCCGTCAGTTTACGTGGCCTACGACTTCGTGGCTGAGTTGTTGTCGGTCCCAAACACTTCCACGTTCTTATAATACAGCTGACAGTTGACTGTGGAATATTTAGGAGCGAGGAAATTTCACGACTGGATTTGTTGCACAGGTGGCATCCTATCACAGTTCCACGCTGGAATTCACTGAGCTCCTGAGAGCGACCCATTCTTTCACAAATGTTTGTAAAACCAGTCTGCATGCCCAAGTGCTTGATTTCATACACCTGTGGCCATGGAAGTTATTTGAACACCTCATTCTGATTATTTGGATGGATGAGCAAATACTTTTGGCAATATAGTGTATATCGTAAAAATTAAATAAAATTTATTCAGCCATGAACATAGTTAAAAACAAAACAAAAGCACCGAGTCGCGTTTTGTCCGCTTCCTGCAGGCCTTATCAATCGGAATGTCTTTGTTAGTATATTCATCTCCGTCTTTTATACTTGTCTGCAGACGAGAACATATGATGCCAAATGGAAGTAATCGAATGATGAGATGTGATGATTGAAGACCTGTTCAAAAATTGCGTCACTGTGTCTGATGTCACGCGTGATGTCGGGTATGACATGACACTTCATATTTCAGGTTGAAGAGGTCGTTTCTCTATATCATTTAGTTTAGTTTTAGATCATTTCGTCCCATTATTTTTTTGTTCTGGTTCATTCGTTATGTTACTGCGATTCGTATTTTCAGGCGACTCACGGATCACTTCGTATTTCGTTTTTATGAGTTATTTCATTTTTCGGGTTGATTTGTTTTTCGTTTTTATGAGTTATTTTGGATTTTAGGACGGATCATATTTTCGGACGGCCGGTCTTTCGTATTTCGTATTGCTTCGTATTTCGTTGATATGAGATATTTCAGATTTTGGGTTGATTCCTATTTCGATTATATGAGTTTTTTTCGTATTTCGGGGTGATTTGCTTTTCGTTTTTATGAGTTACTTCGTTTTTTATTTAGTTATTTTGGAATGTGAAACAGATTAATTAATTACTACTTCTACAATACAATGAAAATACCAGCCACAAAATAATCCTATAGCTTTCAATTTAAAAAATTTCCCCCATTATTACTAAATATTTATTCAACAGTATATTTTTTGACTTTCAGCAAAAAGTCTCTTTATTTATTTTTTAGGAATTTTTAGGCATTTTTTTCGGGATTTGTTTGGTTACATTTTATGTTTCCTAATTTATTTTAGAGCACCAATGCTTTTTTTCTTTGCTGAACGCAGCTGTATTATTTTCTTTCAGTCCGTCTGTGTGTGGCAGCGAACACTATATTTGAGCACCATGGATAGCTCCGCGACTCGCGGGGCTGCTGTCCTTGCTTCTGAATCAGCACCATGGTTAGCTCCAGAACTTCATTTGTTGCACATCATTTCTTGCTGTAGGTGGGTTCCTCCTATTTCCTCCCCTTTCAATTCATTTGTCACTTTAATGCACAGGTCGGAGGCCCTAAAGGCAGAGTAGTAAGGTGGGTACTAGTCCTTGGAATGGCTGGGTTAGCATCTGCTAGCACGAACAGAGAGGGCAAAACCAGAAATAAGCCAGGGGTCAAGAATAAAGAAGCTGAAAATAATAAGGACCAGAGCCGAGGTCAGAAAACCAGAAAACAATAAGGTCAAATAAACAGGGCTATTTCAGGGCTACAGAAAACAGCAAGTTCAAACAAGCATGGTTTATAACACAATACGCAACAGGAAACAGGTAGCTACAGAAAACAGCAAGTTGAAACAAGCATGATTTATAACACAAGACGCAACAGGAAACAGGTAGCATAAGAAGATCTATGTAGTGACAATGAGCCGTAGTTCAAGACAAGTAATATATGGAGGCCCTTGTGATATCATTGGAAGGTGCTACATAGTGTCAACAGAAAGATACATAGAATGATGTGGTTGTGTCAAAAATGGCATACAAGCAAAGCAACCAGCTTCAATCGTGGTGATATTCGCTAAGTGATACAACATATATGCTGTTTTGGGATTACTATCGGTTGCCATGTGCAATGTGTTATGAATATCAACAAATCCATCCATGTGCAAGAAGGTTAGGACTTGTAAGAACATTTTAATTGATCGCTTAATGTCAAATATGCGACTGAAATCTTAAAAATGGTTGCCACGCAGCACCAACACACTAGACGGACACGCGACTCTGTTAAGTGGGTGGAGGGTTAAAAATCACTATTTATAACGGCCCGGCCCAACATGCTGACCTCTATCACTGCTTATGGGGCTGCACTGTAATTCGTCGCTTTTGATCCTCTGTTCATACCTTATACTCTCCACTACCAAACTCTCCCTGCCTTTCACGCCAGATTTCTTAATTTTAGGCCCCATCCCCTCTTTGAAAGTGCACCATAAGCACTTTTTATCTCTGGTAGCATCTGTGGGCCGTAAGACGATTTTACAAACTTGGAACCACCCAACTCTAGGGATGAGCTGTTCGGTTCGATATGTTCAGAGTTCGCATTGAACATCGGCCGTTCGACAGTTCGCAAACTTCGAACATTTCCGGCGTGTTCGGTTCGAGTTCTAAAAACATTTTTTTTTTAAAAAAGTATAAAAAATGCTTAAAAAATACTAAAAAATCTAGAAATAAAGAGACTTTTTACTGCAGAATATTATAAGCAATGGTTTATTAGATATTGAATTAAAACGGGAATATTTTTAACATTGAAGCCTATGGGATAAAACATTCTTGCTACTAAAACATCAGGCAGACACGGCCCTCTAATCAGGCACTGTAGAGGGCAGCCTGCAGGGGCCTCCAAAGGATCCCCTTGAGGAGCATTGAGGAGCATGCGGCCACCAGATGACAGAGCTGGCACTGTGCAGGCTAGCTGCCCGGGTGCATGTGGCAGAGACAGGCAGCGCAGGGAGGGAGCCACTGCACCTGCAGCCACGGCAGACCCCCCCAGCCCCCACAACCAGGATCCAGGGAGCCTCCACTGACCACCAGGCTAAGGTAAGGTGACACATTTCTAAAAAAAATACAATCCGAGAACATTTTTAAATGTCCCCGGGAACATAAAATAAAACCTTTTTTTCCTTTCTCTACCTGGCTGAATGTATTTAATTATATATATTAGATACATTCAGCCAGGTAGAGGGGGGTGGCATGTGGGCTGCGCGGGGTCTCAGGCAGTGGTTTGTTTTTTTGTGTGTGTATATTTTTAGCAAATTTATAGGGGAAGGTAAGGGCAGGTATGATATATATATATAGATAAGATATATATCTATATTCTTATAAATATATATATCCAGACTTGTATTACACACACATTTTGGCAACTAATCCCCCCATTTGGCTGATCCCTCCAGAAGAAATGTTGAACCCGATAGAGCAGAGAATAATATATATATTCTCTGCTCTGTCAGGTTCAACATTTCTTCTGGAGGGATCAGCCAAATGGGGGGGTGGGGCGCATTTAGTTGAGATTGTCCACATGCCACCCCACCATGTGCGTATGTGTATATATGGTCTGAGGTCTGTGGGTGGGTGTATATATATATCTGTGTGTTGATATATACGTATATATAGGTCTGTGTGTAGATATATATGTATATGTCTGTGTGTGGTATCCAAGGCCGGTGCAAGCATTTTTGTTTACTCAGGCGAAGTTGCGTTTTGGTGCCTCTCGCCACCCAATCCATGCCATGCCAATTGGGAGTGTTTGGTGTCCTCACGCATTGCCAGTCTATGCTGTGCCTGATGCCCCTCCTGTGCCACAGGGCCAATCTACAGAGTGTGTGGGCCCCTCCTTTGGCAATGTGGCATAGGAGGGGCACTAGGCACTGCACAAATTTGCAATGTGGCCTGGTGGTGCCCCCTGATCTTGCTGTGTCAATATACCCACATACAGTCAGGTCCAGAAATATTGGGACATCGACACAATTCTAACATCTTTGGCTCTATACACCACCACAATGGAGTTGTAATGAAACAAACACAATGTGCTTTAACTGCAGACTGTCAGCTTTAATTTGAGGGTATGTACATCCAACTCAGGTGAACGGTGTAGGACTTACAGCAGTTTGCAGATGTGCCTCCCACTTGTTAAGGGACCAAAAGTAATGGGACAGAATAATAATCATAAATCAAACTTTCCCTTCTTAATACTTGGTTGTAAATCCCTTGCAGTCAATCACAGCCTGAAGTCTGGAACGCATAGACATCACCAGATGCTGGGTTTCATCCCTGGTGATGCTCTGCCAGGCCTCTACTGCAACTGTCTTCAGTTCCTGCTTGTTCTTGGGGCATTTTCCCTTCAGTTTTGTCTTCAGCAAGTGAAATGCATGCTCAATAGGATTCAGGTCAGGTGATTGACTTGGCCATTGCATAACATTCCACTTCTGTCCCTTCAAAAACTCTTTGGTTGCATTTGCAGTATGCTTTGGGTCATTGCCCATCTGCACTGTGAAGCGTCGTCCAGTGAGTTCTGCAGCATTTGGCTGAATGTGAGCAGATAATATTGCCCCAAACACTTCAGAATTCTTCCTGCTGCTTTTGTCAGCAGTCACATCATCAATAAATACAAGAGAACCAGTTCCATTGGCAGCCATACATGCCCACGCCATGACACTACCACCACCATGCTTCACTGATGAGGTGGCATGCTTAGGATCATGAGCAGTTCCTTTCCTTCTCCATACTCTTCTCTTCCCATCACTCTGGTACAAGTTGAGCTTGGTCTCATCTGTCCATAGGATCTTGATCCAGAACTGTGAAGGCTTTGTTAGGTGTTGTTTGGCAAACTCTAATCTGGCCTTCCTGTTTTTGAGGCTCACCAATGGTTTACATCTTGTGGTGAACCTTCTGTATTCACTCTGGTGAAGTCTTCTCTTGTTTTTTGACTTTGACACACATACACCTACCTCCTGGAGAGTGTTCTTGATCCGGCCAACTGTTGTGAAGAGTGTTTTCTTCACCAGGGAAAGAATTCTTCGGTCATCCACCACAGTTGTTTTCCGTGGTCTCCCTGGTCTTTTGGTGTTGCTGAGCTCACCGGTGCGTTCCTTCTTTTTGAGAATGTTCCAAACAGTTGTTTTGGTCACGCCTAAAGTTCTTGCTATCTCTCTGATGGGTTTGTTTTGTTTCTTCAGCCTAATGATGTCTTGCTTCACTGATAGTGACAGCTCTTTGAGTCTCATCTTGAGAGTTGACAGCAACAGATTCCAAATGCAAATAGCACACTTGAAATTAACTCTGGGCCTTTTATCTGCACATTGTAATTGGGGTAATGAGGGAATATCACACACCTGGCCATGGAACAGCTGAGAAGCTAATTGTCCCATTACTTTTGGTCCCTTAACAAGTGGGAGGCACATCTGCAAACTGCTGTAAGTCTTACACCGTTCACCTGAGTTGGATGTACATACCCTCAAATTAAAGCTGACAGTCTGCAGTTAAAGCACATTGTGTTTGTTTCATTCCAACTCCATTTTGGTGGTGTATAGAGCCAAAGATGTTATAATTGTGTCGATGTCCCAATATTTCTGCACCTGACTGTATTTCAAACTGCCTGCCACTCCCAGTGTTTCCCTGTGATCCTGCTACCTACCACTCTCACACTGTTGCTGTGGTCCACTGTCTGACTCCAGGTCTCCAGAAGCAGACTGGCAGCAGGGTCCTCGTCCTCTAATTCAATTCACTCCCTCTTAATTCATTTTTCCCCTTTAATTACTTTCACCCCTCCCACCTTAAATTAATTTCATATAGCGTATGACAGAGCTCCACAGCAATAAAACTCACAGTAATGTACCGATATCAGTTTACTCAAACCCCCCAGCAGAACATTACACACACACACCCCCAGCAGAACATTTCACACACACCTCCCCAGCAGAACATTACACCTCCCCAGCAGAACATTACACCCCCAGCAGAACATTACCCCTCCTAGCTAAACATTACACCCCCCAGCAGAACATTACATCCCCCCCAGCAGAACATTACACCCCCCTGAGCAGAACATTACACACACACACACCCTCCCCTCCCTCATTTTATTCAAACCTTTTAAAAATCTTCTCTCGGCCTCTCTGCCCAGTCCTCCTTCACACTACAGTGGAAGCACGCAGGCTGACTCTGCTGCAGGGCCGCACCCTAAGCTTTGGGGTTTGTCCTCCAGGCTTTTCTGCTGCTGCGTGCCCTGGCTATGCGTGTCACATGAGGAGGGCGGTGCCAAATTATGCAGTGTGTCTGCTCATGTTTAGAATGTGGGACTGAGGCAGGCACACTGCATCGGTTTGAGAGTGCGCGGCTGGGCCCCTGGTTGATGTCTGAAGATCATTCATAGCTCCGCTTCCCGTATTTTATAAACAGAATTTTTCCGCCCCTCACACTGACAGCAAGCCAGGACAGTAAGGCGGCCGCCTGTGCTGCCTTACACTAGCGCCGGCCCCGGTGGTATCAATGCACCCTACTCTATACACAACACTCCATGTCCCTATAATATATATGATCAGAGTTACCTTTTTTATATTTTTATACTATTCCTATTAAATTAACAGTAATTTTTGATGTATTTTATTCAGTAGAAACTTAATTTAGTTAGTGGATTCCTGTTCAGTGCGGTGAGAAGCAAACGTAATGCAGTGTAGACACGCTGTGAGGCGGAGCAGAGTGAAGTCAAGCCTGCAAAATGTTGCCTTCTCTTCGCTACTCTACGCTCCGAGTCGCTACACGCTCAATGTGTCTCAGCTTTTATTCCGCATCGCTAGCTTACCGAATCAGTTTGTATACTTGTTACTGACCCTGCTTGTTCTGAGGACCCGATCTGTTGCCGACTTTGCCTGCCATTTGAGTATTCTCTCTGTGTATTCCCTGCCTGTTCTGTTTGCTTCCTGTTGCTACTGGTGTGCGCCGATTCTCACCATATACAGTAGCGCAGTGCAAGTGCTTAAACATTGCTGACCCGGTTTTGTTATAGCTGCTGATGTAACTGAATAGATCGGGGATCTCTTCTGCATTACCAAAACCTCCACCACTGCACTCTTCCACAACACGACAGGGGGGTTACGGTGTGAAGGCACTTGCTGCCACCAAAAGCAAAATATTTGGGTGCACTGACACCTATACCAGATGCATATCATTTTAATATTTGACCGCAGGGTCCAACCCTGCACTCTTCCACAATACCACAGAGGGGTTACGGTGTGACGGCACTGTTGCCAATACTAAAGGCCCAATTTTAAAGCACCTATTGTTACTTTCATCCAAAGCCTGCATAAGTTTCACCATAATATAGCCAAAAAAAATCACAAAATTTGTTCAATGTGTCCTAAAATGTCTCTTTTCATACAGGCTGCCACCCAAGCAGTTGTTTATGAATAGATTAAAGGAAAACCATTTACCGTCATTTGAAACGTCATTTTTTTGTTTTTCAATGTTTCTATACATCCTACAAATCCGCCACTTCACGGGCAGGTTATGGGGACCTCCTAGGCACGATATTTGAAGGAATTTTTTGTTTTTATTCTTAACCTTTATTTCATGGAAAACTCACTGTTCCTTTAACCCTTTCGCTGCTGAGGCTTTTCACACCTCTGTGCTGAGGTCATTTTTACCGCTTTCGCTCATCTTGTTTAACCGCGTTTTGTAGCCATATTTTGAAATATGACCCAGACATATTATATATCGTTCTTTCCGGCAGACTCCACTCATTCATAATATGTCATTATTATGTGTATACGTTATGTCATGTCTGTATATTATAACAAAAAATTTAATAAAATTAGAATTTTCAATAATTTATTATGTTTAAAGTGGGTTTTTTCACATTTTAACATGCGATCGTTTGCGGTTATATTTTGTATGGGGTGCGCTTGTTAAAAAAATTAGAAATGGGGACTCGTTACATTTTTTTGGGGGGAAATGTCGCTATTTTTAACAAACGCACCGCATACAAAAATCGTTAGTGCAGCATTATTGTTCACATTATAATTGAAATGGGAATAATATTGCTGCATTAACAAAACAAAAACAAAATAATTTTTTTTTTTAAATATATTTTTATTTTTAATATATATATTTTTTAAAAATTTTTTCATTATCATGTTTGATATCGTTGGAAAGGCCATGCTCTGGCTGATCCAACGATATCAAACATTAATGTCAGCCTGCACCGGGGGGGCGCAGCAATCCGCCGGAATCCGTGCTCAGCGTGCTCAGCGCATCCATAGCACAGGAGAACCACTTGGCTGGACGCGTTGACCGCGTCCATAGCAGCCAAGTGGTTAAATTTTTTTTAACTTTTTGCCCTTGTTTCCTGTCCCCCAGGGCAAAACCGGACCGCCATACACCTTTTATGGCAAATATCTTGCATATATGCCCTCTTGGAGGGCACTCTAAAAATCTAACTTTTGAGTCCCTTTGACTTGCATTGAGTTCGGTTCGTGTTCGCGTTCTAACGCGAACTTTTAAAATTGTTCGAGTTCGAATGCGAACTGAACACGGGGGTGTTCGGCTAATCAAAACTCAGGTCCCCCTCTCACTTTTTCAGACTAAATTGAACCATCTTTTTCAAATGGACTGGCTTCATACCCTGGTTTATAAGGAAACCCACACTAGGAAATTCGTCACTTTCTGGCAATGTTATTTCCTTCCTTAGCGCCCCCCATGAGCGCAATGATTCGATCCTCTCTACAGGACACGTCCTGGTATTCTGCAGAGATGGTGGCAGGACTTAATCCATTACAATCCCTACTCTGAAGGATATACAGTTGTGTTCAAAATTATTTAACCCCCACTGAAATTGAGTGTTTTGGCCAGTTTGACATTGATTTTGATCATTCAGTCATCTTGCTTACAATTAAATCAAAGAGGCACGTGTAGGTCAGACAAATATAACATAACATTTATAATGAAATAACCACAAATGTCTTTTCTGTGCTCACATCATTATCAGTTTTATTCAACCCCAAGTGACATTCAATCTTAGTACTTAGTACAACATCCTTTTACAGTTATAACAGCTTTTAAACGTGAAGCATAGCTTGACACAAGTGTCTTTCAGCGATCTACGGGTATCTTTGCCCATTCGTCATGGACAAAAGCTTCCAGTTCAGTCACATTCTTAGGCTTGCGCACTGCAACTGCTTTCTTTAAGTCCCACCAGAGGTTCTCAATCGGATTTAAGTCAGGTGACTGCGATGGCCACTCCAACATGTTCCAGCCTTTAATCTGCAACCATGCTCTAGTGGACTTGGAGGTATGCTTGGGATCATTGTCCTGTTGAAAGGTCCAACGTCTCCCAAGCCTCAGGTTTGTGACGGACTGCATCACGTTGTCATCCAATATCTCCTGGTACTGAAGAGAATTCATGGTACCTTGCACACGCTGAAGCTTCCCTGTACCTGCAGAAGCAAAACAGCCCCAAAGCATGATTGACCCCCCGCCATGCTTCACAGTAGGCAAGGTGTTCTTTTCTTCATAGGCCTTGTTCTTCCTCCTCCAAACATAGCGTTGATCCATGGGCCCAAACAGTTCTAATTTTGTTTCATCAGTCCACAGAACACTATCCCAAAACTTCTGTGGTTTGTCCACATGACTTTTGGCATACTGCAGTCGACTCTTCTTATTCTTTGGAGACAGCAAGGGGGTGCACCTGGGAGTTCTGGCATGGAGGCCTTCATTACGCAGTGTGCGCCATATTGTCTGAGCTGAAACTTCAGTACCCACATCTGACAAATCTTTTCTCAGTTCCTCAGCAGTCACACGGGGACTTTTCTCCACTCTACGCTTCAGGTAGCGCACAGCAGTCGAAGTCAGCATCTTCTTTCTGCCACGACCAGGTAGCGTTTCAACGGTGCCCTTTGCCTTGAATTTGCGAATGATGCTTCCTATGGTCTCTCTTGGTATGTTAACATCTTTGCAATCTTCTTATAGCCATTGCCCTTCCTGTGAAGAGTAATCACCTCTTCTCTTGTCTTCCTGGACCATTCTCTTGACTTCACCATGTTTGTAACCACACCAGTAAATGTCTAGAAGGAGCTGAGTATCACAGTCATTTTAAAGCTGCCTAATTGGTGCTTATTATGCTTTATTGCTGCTCCGTGACATCCACAGGTGTTTTCAATACCTGATTGAAAACACTTGAATGAACCTCTGATCTTCAGAGTGGTAGTCTTTAAGGGGTTGAATAATTGTGTCAATGAAGAATTCACAAAAGAAACATTTACTACTGTATTACAAAACCAATTGATGTCATTTTAGTTGCATATGGTTCTTTAAAAAGTCCTTGTAGGATTTCATTCTGAATACAATTACAAATGTACACTAAATTCCCTAAAACCCTTTACAGCATTGGGGGTTGAATAATTTTGAACACAACTGTAGATCTTACTTAAAGCACTTCCCCGGCTTCTACTTTAATATACACTTAACTCATAGCTCTCATATTTACAACTTTACTATGGCTCTTCTTGCTAAGTTTGTCTGGGCAGTATTTTTGGGCTTTTTTTTGAGAAAAGATTTTACCAGGAAGGATACATTGAGATTTCTCTCGTTTTTAAGTATGTCTTGGGTGGCAAGTATGTACCGTTAGGTGTCTTGTCCAAGGACACTTACTGGAGAGGTGCTCTTGCTGGGATCAAACCCATGTCTCCACAGGCTCTCTCCACGCAGAGCAGAGATGTTACAGTTAACGGTTTTGTTCAATTTGTTTTGATTTTTTCTTTGTTCACTGTACTGTAATTACTCTTAGCTGTTTCATTGATCGTGAGAAAAATGAAAAATATGCACACTGTGATTTCCTTTACGAGTTAAGATTTCTCTCTTGCTTCACTGCTGATATTTCCCTGATATTGTGCTGTATTGACATTCTCATTTTCAGGTATGCACAATAAAAATTGTCACGTTGGAAAAAAAAATCACTATTTGTCTGCGCTAGACCCAAAATAGTGACTAACTGACCCCCTTATCAACACCCACTTCCCTTAATTAACTGCTGCCACTGCAGGTCATTCACCAAGTATGAAACAGAGGTGACCTGTAACACCCCAATTATTTAAACCCACAAAATACAGTTTAGTCAACTGACCCCACCAAGATTGTCTAGAAAACTCACAAGGCCTCAAGGCAATTAGGACAAATGTCTTTTCAGGTAACGTGATTCTTATATCAAAGGCAGAGCTTAAAAAATTTATATTTATTATGACAAGAAAAATGGTCACAGTGCTAATACTGTATAAAAAGATAGAATTATTATTATTATTATTATTCTTTATTTATAAAGCGCCAGCATATTCCGCAGCGCTGTACAATAAGTACAGTATAGACAGGGTTACAATACATTGAACAACATTTGACAAACAGTACAGGAGGAGATGAGGGCCCTATTCCCGTAGGAACTCACAATCTGGGAGGGTTGGGGTTGGAAACAGGAGGAGAGGACTGTAAGGTGAGAGTGATTGATGGTTGCGTCAGTGAGTTGGGTGGTAGGCTTCCCTAAATAGGAATGTTTTCAGGGAGCGTTTGAAGGAAGAGAAGTTAGGGGAAAGTCTGACAGTACGAGGGAGAGCGTTCCAGAGAGTGGGGGCTGCGCGTGAGAAATCCTGCAGTCTATCATGGGAAGAGGTGATGCGGGGAGAAGCTAGGCGCAGGTCACTGTTTGACCTTAGGGAGCGGGCTGGGGTGTATTTGGTGATTAGTGAGGACAGGTAGTGGGGAGCTGAGTTAGTGAGGGTTTTGTAGGTAAGGATAAGGATTTTGAACTTAATTCTGCAGTGGATGGGGAGCCAGTGAAGGGACTCGCAGAGGGGAGCGGCAGAGACAGAGCGGCGGGTGAGGTGAATTAGCCTGGCGGAGGCGTTCAGGATGGATTGTAGGGGGGAGAGGCGGGACAGAGGGAGGCCAGATAAGAGATTATTTCAATAGTCGAGTCGGGAGATTACCAGGGCGTGTATGAGTTGTTTTGTGGTGACAGCGGTAAGAAATGGCCGAATTCTGGAAATATTACGCAATTGGTATCGGCAGGAGGAGGAAAGAGACTTGATGTGGGGGATGAAGGAAAGAGTAGAGTCAAGTGTAACTCCAAGGCAGCGAACTTGGTTTGATGGGGAGATGATGATACCCTCCACCGTGATAGAGAAGTCAGGAGGTGGGGAGGCATTGGAGGGAGGAATAAGTAGGAGTTCAGTCTTTGACATGTTGATCTTTAGGTGGTGGGAGGCCATCCAGGAGGAGATGCCAGATAAACAGTCACTGACTTTTGAGAGGACAGGGGGAGAGAGATCAGGGGTAGAGAGGTAGATCTGAGTGTCATCAGTGTAGAGGTGGTAATTAAAGACAAAGCTGTTGATGATTTTGCCCAGGGAGGAGGTGTAGATGGAAAAGAGCAGAGGACCAAGGACAGAGCCTTGAGGTACACCAACAGATAGAGGCAATGAGGAGGAGGAGTTACCAGCAAAGGACACACAGAAGGACCTGTTGGATAAATAGGAGTCAACCCAAGCAAGTGCAGTGTCACCGAGACCCAGAGAGTTGAGGGTCTGTAGAAGGAGGGGGTGGTCAACAGTGTCAAAAGCAGCCAAGAGGTCAAGCAGGATGAGAATAGAATAGTGGCCGTGTTTTTTAGCAGTTAGGAGGTCGTTGGTGACTTTGGTGAGGGCAGTTTCAGTTGAGTGTAGGGGACGGAAGCCAGATTGCAGGGGGTCAAGTAGGGAATTGGAGGACAGGAAGAGGGAGAGGCGGTTGAAGACTAGTTTTTCTAAGAGCTTTGATGTGAAGGGAAGCAGGGATACAGGGCGGTAGTTGGATGGAGAGTTGGGATCTAGGGATGGTTTCTTTAGTAAAGGGGTAACTCGCACGTGTTTGAAGGCGGATGGAAAGGAGCCAGTGGAGAGAGATAGGTTGAAGATGTGTGTGAGAGCAGGGGTGAGGGAGGAGGAGAGGGGAGGAATTAGATGTGAGGGAATGGGGTCGAGCGGGCACGTGGTGAGATGTGTGGAGGACAATAAGGAATTGACTTCCTCCTCAGTGGCTGGGAGGAAGCGGCAGAGGGTGGCAGAGGGGACCTGTGGGAGTGGAGGTGGCAGATAACTATCTTGTGTTGGGATGTTGCTTCTGATAGTTAGAGTTTTACTGAGGAAGTAGTCTGCCAGGTTGAGCGCTTGAGCACTGAAGGCAGCTGAGTGGGGAGGTGCAGGTGGGTAGAGGAGGGTGTTGAAGGTGGACCAGAGCCGTTTAGGGTTGGAGGACAGCGTAGATATAAGAGATGAGAAGAAGGATTGTTTGGCCAAGTGGAGGGCAGAGGTGTATGACCGGAGAATAAACTTGAAGTGAACAAAATCAGCTTCAGAGCGGGATTTCCTCCAGGCACGCTCTGCGGTGCGGGAGCATCTTTGCAGGTAGCGAGTCTAGAGGGTGTGCCAGGGCTGAAGCTGGCGGCGTGGGGCCTTACAGAGTCGAAGAGGAGCAAGAGTGTCTAGAGCAGAGATAAGCGTAGTGTTGTAGTGATTAGTGGCAGCATCAGGGCAGGTGAAGTATGAGGTATGAGGGAGGTGGTGAAGTAGGTTGGAGAATTGATAGGGGTCCACAGCATGTAGATTTCTGTGAGTGTGTGTGCGGGGTGGGGGAGCAGGGTGTTTAGGAAGTCCAGATAGGTTGAAAGAGAGAAGGTGGTGGTCAGAGATGGGGAAAGGGCGACAGTTGAACTCAGAAATGGAGCAGAGGTTGGAAAAGACAAGGTCAATAGCATGACCATCGCGTGGGTAGGGAGGAGGGAGGATTGTGTGAGTCCAAGGGAGGACGTGAGTGAAAGAAGTTTGGAGGCAGCAGGGGCGGAAGGATCGTCAATGGGAATGTTGAAGTCCCCGAGAATTAGGCATGGAAGATTAGAAGACAGGAAGTGAGAAAGCCAGGTAGCAAAGTGGTCAAAGAACTGGGAGGTTGGTCCCGGTGGGCGGTAGATGACTGCCAGAGGAGAGAACAGGCGGATGCAGTGTGTCTCGAAGGAGGAGAAGGAGAGGGATGGGGGTGGAGGGAGATGCTGGTAGGTACAGGTGGGAGAGAGCAGGAGTCCGACCCCGCCACCATTTCTCTCACCCGGTCTGGGGGTATGGCTCAAGTGTAGACCGCCATGTGAGAGGGCAGCAACGGAGGCCGTGTCAGAGGGAGTTAGTCAGGTTTCAGTTAAAGCTAGGAGGTTGAAGGAGTTTGAAAAGAAGAGGTCATGGATTGCTGTGAGTTTGTTGCACACAGAGCGACGTTCCAGAGGGCACAGGAGAAAGAGGACAGGCGCTGAGGGATTATGGGAGTGAGGTTGCTGGGCTTGCAGGGAGGTGATTTATGTGCGATGGAGATAGGATGAGAGGGAAGTATTGGATGTTTTGTGGGGCCAGGGTTAGGGGATATGTCACCTGAATAGAGTAACAGCAGGAGGGTGAGAAAGAGAAGGTGGGAATGGGATTTGTGGGAGTGGGAGTGATTGGCAGCACGAGAGTTAGAGGGAGACCATATTCTGAGGAAACAAAGGAGCTCATGCGAGGCCATCATGTGGGACGAGAGGAGGGAGGGGGAGATGCAGATAGTGTAGGGGTCAGAGGTAGAGGGGCAGGAGTTCCATTTAAGGAGAAAGGTAGAAGTAAAAAGTAGAAGCGTGAGAGAAAGCATGATATAGACGTGTGTTTACCCAGAGTAAAAAGTGGGCCTTGCAGTTCCTTCCTCCAGTCCCGCAACTCCAGGAATCAACTCTGAACGTCCACTTAGGGATGCCACTCAACTCCAGGAATCAACTCTGAACGTCCACTTAGGGATGCCACTCAACTCCAGGAATCAACTCTAAACGTCCACTTAGGGATGCCACTCAACTCCAGGAATCAACTCTGAACATCCACTTAGGGATGCCACTCAACTCCAGGAATCAACTCTGAAGTCCACTTAGGGATGCCACTCAACTACAGGAATCAACTCTGAACGTCCACTTAGGGATGCCACTTTGGGATGTCACAAGAGCCAAGGCTCACTAGAGCCACTGTTAGTGGTTATATAGGGCGGACTGATTACCTTCTAACTGCCTGAATGCAAACACCTGAAGCTGGATGGGCTGTGTCAATAGGGCAGGAGATTCACATGCTAATTAGCAAAGCAAATGGTGGAGAAAAACAAAAATAAATAAAAAAAACAGAAAAAGACCAAGGTAACGTTACAATGTGGGTGCCTGCGAATACTGGGTGATGGGGGTCCTACCAGCAAAAGTATGCAGGGGATCAGTTGAGATGTGGGTGTCTGTGGATGATGGGTGATGGGTGATAATGTCCTACCAGCAAAAGTATGCAGGGGATCAGTTGAGATGTGGGTGTCTGTGGATGATGGGTGATGGGTGATAATGTCCTACCAGCAAAAGTATGCAGGGGATCAGTTGAGATGTGGGTGTCTGTGGATGATGGGTGATGGGTGATAATGTCTCACCAGCAAAAGTATGCAGGGGATCAGTTGAGATGTGGGTGTCTGTGGATGATGGGTGATAATGTCCTACCAGCAAAAGTATGCAGGGGATCAGTTGAGATAGAACAAGATTATTTACACCCACAAACAGGAAATTAAAGAGAATAAAAATAACAGAATTCCTATATACTTACTAAAATAGAATCTCTTCCCAGGGGGGCTCTGGAGGAAAATCTGAAGTTATTTTCAATTGGATTGACCCCCAAAGTGAAAGCACATGGCAGTTTGTTTAGCTTAAATTTAAACAATTCTCCTGGCTCTCAGAATTCAAGGACACAGCAGGAGATGGCAAGATTGTCATCTTGTCAGCCCATTTTAACTTTTAAGAATTCTCCTCACATATTATCCCTTTCACTTCTATATTTGCATTTATGTATTTTTGAAACAGTTATGTCTACCTCATTCCTTAGACATCTCACAGGACAGGTAAACAAATTAAGAATGAATTTGGTTCCATTCCTTGAGAACAGTCCCCTCCAGAATAGTCTTGTTGGCTATCATTCTGTAGTATAAATTCTTGCCTTTGCTAAAGATTATGTCATGAACCATTCATACTCTTGTATGGGAATATAACTCATATTTTAGGATACAACTCTGAGACCAAAGAGTCACTTCTTGCTCTTAATCATGGCAACCCTGGTGCCAACAGGCCAGTGAGGGTGTAATTTTCTCCATGAGCATGGATCACAGAAAATAGACTGATGACAAAAGGTTTCCCAGACTCTAATCATGCAGGCACACACTTTTACAGTTACAGTCGCTTTGTAAAGCGCTACAGAAACTGGTGGCACTATATGTTTATTAATAATTCACAAAGTGATCCCAGGACCTAGTCACCTGCCCGTCACAATGATTATTGACACTTTTCCTATTTTTACTTATAGATTCATGAGTCATTTGTAACCTATAAGTTGTGTACAGCAAAGATAAATAGTAAACATTTCTTTATCCATCATAAACTATAAATGAACATTATATCAATCACAGTATTAAGTGAACGTCGCCCAGTGTCTCCAGTGGGCTGTCAAAAGTACGATGATTTACTCATATATGATTTACTTTTATAGTTTGAATTTAACCACTAAAGCTTGCATTTTTCTGTATTTTTATTGGATATGAATGTGGTGCCCCAATATTTGCTTTTGTGAGAAAAGCCATGCGACCTGTGAATCCAACACCAGCTTACATTACCTGTCTAGAGATGGTGGTAGAAGAGCAACACAATACTTTACCTACAAAGGAGCTTCTGAGCCAAAGTGTTTTCTGTCAATCTAGTTCAATACTCATTGACATGCCAATACTAACCGAAAACTGAACATCCATTTATTATTGGAATATCGATTATACATTAATGGAACAAATATATTTTAAATAAACATCTATGCTAAAAGTGGCATGAATGACCATTAGGCTTTATCAAGTACAAATTCAAGTACAGAAGAACAGCCATCTGCGTGTAACATCGTGACTTTATTTGGTGAATAAACAGTATGCACAGAAAGTGACAACCCACAACATAGCAACATCCATGTAAAATGATCTTAATTACAAAGATATTATCATAATTACAAATAATTACAAAATAGTAATATGACTTATTGTTAACAAATTGTATCTTTAACAACATATTATATTGAAATAACCAAAAAGCCAAAAAGGGATAATCTAACTACTATTTTTAAGTTATAAAAATTGATGTGAAATGTCACATTGTCACACTGTCCTTTCTATCCTCAGGTTGAGAGTCTTCTTCTATACTTATGTTTATAATTTGGAATTGAGAGCAGGGACAAATATATTTCATTTCAAACTGTTGATGAAGAAATGACCCGTTGACTTTCTGTACCATAATGTTTCTGCTGAGGGACTGTCAACAAGAATCCCCTCCTTTGCCCTACATTACAGCAATCTTGATAAAGCAATATGTTTCCAGTCTAGCACAGAAATAAAGGGAAGTTCCGCGCGCAGGAATTTGTTTTGGAACTTTTTACATATTTTTGAGTATTTCACCTTCCCTGTAATGTCCCCACATCTATTTCTAAAATCCAAAACCAAAAGCAGTTTTTGCTATTTTAATCTATTATATTATCACATACTCTTGTCTGTCATTTCAGCTTCCACAATAATTTTTTAAATAAAAAAGCATAGGAATAGCACAGAAATACTGAGCTGAATACAGAAATCATTAACCGTTTTTCGCTGTGGGGCATATTCAGGTGAGAATCAACACTGCAGGATAGCATAGCACACCCCGCTCGCGTCTATAGGCTTCGTCAGGCCCGCGCAACACATGTCATTCGCTGTTTTGAGGAGGAGTGAACTCAGTCCGTCCCCCTGCAGCCAATGATGAGCTCTAAATATCAGCTGCGTAGGTGAGCCAGAATAGGGGCCCCACTGCAGCTGCTGACGTTAATGCTCAACCCGTTGGCAGCAAGGGGGTTAAATAACTCTGGAATAGCTTTCATTTTTTATTAATGATCTGGATATTCGTATGAATTTTAATATATACATACATCATTTTGATCAATAGGTGCATTATAGATAAGCTGTGAAGTTCATACTAAGAAAATACATGAAATTTCTATTTTATTTTATTTTGAAAACTGAAAGTCGGTGCGTATCTATAGCATCAAGCATGAGTAAAGCAGATGAAGCTATAATTTCTGGCTAAATATCTCTTTTAGCAATGGTGACCATGTCCAGAGCTGTGTTTGCTTGTAGAGAAATGGCTGGAGCTCTTCCCACTGCTGGCGCCGAATCCTCCCTTAGAATTATTGCCACTCACACCGTGGGACGATCCACCTGAGCCCCCAGTGCTGGAGTGAAGCACGGCTGTAAAAAATAACAACTAATTAGAAAACTAAAACTATTAATAAACAATTATCAGGCTATGAAACCTTCAGAAATTGCTGCTAAGATCTTAATACTATACTTATATATTTACATTAAAATGTAATTTATGCATGTGTAATTATATAATCATATGGTAACTTCATTTTTTCTCTGCATCGTGTTGTATGCATATCATTATGTTCGTATGACATGGTATTTAAATATTAAAGAATTTTAAAAACACGGTTTTATTTGTTATTTTTTAGATGAACTCCCCAAGAAAAGATATGTTTATCGAACTCTAAAGACTTTTATTAAGTGGTAAAAATATTATATTACTTACATATATTAACAGAATTGTGTGATCCCAGCCTGAAATAAAACATAACAAGTGACTTAATGATTGTTTTACATTAATAACAATAATTAGAGATTGTTTGATTAGAATTTAAAATAACATGGACTCTAATCTAACCCTGGCGTAAATTTAAGTGACCCTAACACTTATATAAGCTGCAACTAGATTACCTGTGCATTACAAATAAAACCACATTATAAACTCACATTATAAAACACATTATAAACACATGCTGCTGATTTATTTTCTTTGAAGTAATCTCATGAAAAAAAATATATAATAAATTCAGGGTTTTTATCTCCTGTTTCCAATTTGTTGCTATTTCCCATGATGCAACATTTAACAAAATATATTACAAAGTTTTACTTTGTGGCTGTGCTTTATATTATACAGTATCTAACAGTTAATGAGGTGGAGGAGGTTTATTTAAGGAAGGCAGCAGGGGGTGTATTGTGTTGTCAGGGCTACTCAAGATGAGAGATGACAGCTGAAAGAGATAAAACAGGAGGTTTAAAAGCCTTCTAATCTACCCCCAGATGATGTCCTTTGAATAAATACCACACAATAAAATGATTTGCGTTAGTGATCTACTCATGGACTCTATTCTATGGCCAAAGCCACCCAGTGAGGAGAAAGTGCTATAAACTGTAGGGGGTGGGGCAGTTTACAACACAAAGATCACACAACGGATGCACCCAGTGACACATATAGAGTAAAATATTTTCTTAACTAAACGTACAAGAGAAAAACAAGCACATGTAAGATATCAGCCACATAAAATAAACACAATAACAACATTTCAAACCTCTGATGGATGTTGCACTCACCTGCCCTCCTCTCCTTCCAGCATCTTCTTGTAGGTGGTGATCTCAATGTCCAGGCCAGTTTCACATTCATCAGCTCCTGGTATTCTCGCAGTTGGCGAGCCATGTCTGCTTGGCCTTCTGCAGTGCACCTTCCAGCTCAGATAGTTTGCCCTTGGCATCCTTCACAGCAGCTTCTCCATGTCCCTCAGCCTCGTTTATAGAGGATTCAAGACCTGAGCGCTAGAATAAAAGTGAGAGTGATAATTAAACAGGATGCAAGTAAACATGTGTTTTTGACCATCATGGGTTAAAAACTGGCTTATTCATGCTCATAGTTTTTGAAATAAAGCACTTCTGTCATGCTATCCCATAGTTCCCAAAGTATTCTTACTTGTTGGTATTGTTACCTGGGCATTCACACTGTCAATCTCTCCTCTCAGTCCCTGAATGGCTCTGTTGAGAGAGCAGATCTCATCTCTGCTGCTCTGTAGATTGTTTCCACTTCTCCCTGCTGCTGTCTGAAGCTCCGCAAACTAGATAAACATTTAGGACACACATGGTTATTCATTATTCACTGATAACACTAGCCATTTGAGATTTCCAGATCGTCCTCTCACCCGTGACTGGTACATGGCCTCGGCATCGGCTCTGCTCCTGTTAGCAATGTCCTCATACTGAGCCCTGACCTCACCAATGATTCCGTTCAGGTCCAGATCACGACTGTTATCCATAGACACGACCACCGAGGTGTCTGAGATCTGACCCTGGAGCTGAGATATTTCCTAGAAGTAACAAAAACAAATATAATGTATTCTCAGGTTTTTCTGCTAATATTACTTTGCTCTGCAGACACATTTGACATGTTATTAATTTATCAGATTAAATGGAAATTTGTAAATGTCAGAGAAAAGCAACTGCTGTAGATTAAACAACAGAAACTTGTCAGGAGATAGTGAGAGTTATAGAGAATAACACGGATATATTACAACACGTATTACAACCAGCAAGACACATGGGAAAAATATAATGGTTTAACAGTAAAAGGAATAACAACACAATATACAAGTGGGATCATCATTATTATTTATTTATTGTCCACACATCTATCTACTTTACAATCTTCTGCAAAATGAAAGTAAACACAAGCTGTATTTTAAAATGTATTTACCGCATCATAAAGAGTCCTCAGGAAGTTAATCTCATCAGACAGGGAATCAGCCTTTGCTTGTAGCTCAGCTTTGTGCATAAAAGCCGCATCTACATCCTGGAGGAGAGAAACAAACGTACAGTAAGATGATATTGAGAAGTTACATGTTTAATCATAGTATACTTCATCATGTTGAATTTTCTACTCACCCTCTTTAATCCAGCAAATTCATTCTCTGCAGCTGTCCGTCTGTTCACTTCGTCGTCATACCTTATTATTAAGAATAAAAATATGAATAATAAAAAATTCATTCAGTAGCATATAATATAATAAAGGATACAGAAGAGAGTTTCATGTAAAACTGAACAGATTTACTTTCCAAAGAGCATCAGAATAATTTATTCCTTTATGCTTTTTAAATAGATTTGTTCCATTTATATATAAATACCCTCATACCTTCTCCTTAGTTCTTCTACGCTTTGCTCTATACTGTTCCTGTCAGTTTCCAGACGTCCTCTCTCACACCCCATACTCTCCAGTTGTCTCCTGAGGTTACCGGTAAAAGCCTCAAACAGAGGTTCAGTCTGAATGCGGGAAGTTTGTTGATCTTGTAATAAAGACCACTTTGTCTCCAGCATTTTGTTCTGCTGTTCTAGAAACCTCACCTAAAATAATAATTTATGAATATTTTAATGGTTTAACAGCATTTTATTTTGTTAATCCAAAAATCTCACCTGAATCAAAATTTCATTAAAAATTTCCTTTGACACAAATGTATAAGAAACATTTGCATTAAAACACATACATTTCTAAGTATTTTATGACAAAAAATGTAAATATGTTAATAAAAATACAACCTAAATTAGGTAAATTAAATTTGCCTTCCTCATAACATAAACAGCATCATATGACTCAAAATGGAAAGGTAAGTATTGAACACTAGAAGGCCTTTGTTGATCCCTTGTTTACATTTAAGTTTGGCAAACTTTAGGAACATATTAGAATCAATTAATAAATAAAGATTTAAGCTGATCGCTGCGTATGTTCTCAGAGGACATTCGCAGCATGTTGTTTTGATCCCAGAGATCAGAACTGATACGGCACCGATCTGGGGATCCATCCATAGCAGGTTGACAACTTGGATGTCAACCCTCAATGTGGGACTTTCCGCCCTGCACACTAACATCATCACGAAGTATGTGATGACATCAGAAAGAGAGCTTTCACATCTCCCAACATTGATATTGCTTCACTGGAAATACTGAGTTTGACCTTTTTTAAAATTAACAATAAACTCTTTAAAACAATAACATTGTTTATGTGTTATTAATAAAGCTAGAAATTCTGCTGCACTAACTCACTTTCTCATGATCCCCACCGAGAGCAAATGTGACTGGAGATGATGGCGCAATGCGTTATTACGTATTTGTTTCATCTAAAAATACAAGCTACTGTACAGCTTACAGGAGAGGTGGGGGGCTTTGGACAGGTCAAGTGGAGGTGTCATTGACAGGTCAGGGTCTGGCTTTTTCATTGATATCAAACTCAAACATGACCATGTAATGTGTAAAAAGCAATATTTCCCTTTTCTTCTGTTTCTTGGCAGTGGCATTGTCTGCTTTTCACATATAAAGCGCACAAGAATAACTCATAGAATACATAACCAAAAAGGTTTGGATGATGAAATGTTGAAAAATAAATTTCCAAGGCCTGCTATTGAATGAACTATGAATGGAAATGTACACTTTATGGACATTGGGGGTTATTCAAAGAGGTTTGAATTTTGGCCAAAAGGTAATCGAACACTGAAATTCAATGTACGGTTCCCTTTCCTGGCCATTCGGCTATTCAGAGAGCAGGCAGTTCTCCAAATCTTGGCAAATTGCCTGCACATACGGTGCCTGTTCGAGGGCAGTGAAATCCTCATAGAAAAGCAAAGCTTCGTCTATTCAGAGAACACCAAACAGCAGGGAAAAGTTGCCAAAATGCTCTGCTGTTCGGTGGTTTCATTCAAGATTATTATTCAGACAAATCCCAAAGGCTTCAATGTTAAAAATATTACCATTTTAATTCACTATCTAATAAACCGTTTAATATTATATTCTGCAGTAATACGTTTTTTAGGCTCTGTTGGGCATTTTTGGGGATTCTTTTGGCAAATTTGTTTTCCCGTTTTTTTTTTTTAAATCGTCTTTTCTTTTTTCTGTAACTGCCCTTTTTATTATCATTCATAGGATCTTATATGGAAATTCCAGGCATTTTCGTTGAGAAGTTTTTTTGAAAACAGCGTTTCAAATTTCAAACTTGCAAGTGTACTGGGTTTTTTTCTCCACCTCATTCGACTGCGTGTCGGGTTTTTCCGGCGGCTACTCTGCGCTGTGATAGGTGGCTAATCGGGTTTCTCCAGCGTGTTCAGCGGGGTTAATCCAGCTGTTTCTGCGGATTTCTTTGAGTGTTCGGTGAGTGTTCATTGGGTTTTGCAGTAAGTGTTCGGCGGGTTTGCGGTGGGTTTTCCCTGCAGTACGGAGGCCCATTGGTGCTTGCTGAATACACCGCAGGGTCGGCAAACTAGGATCGCCAAATCGTGCCGAATCGTGCCGCATTGCAGGGAATGAAAAGTCACCGAATTGTTTGATATTATTCTGACGCAACATGTCGCATACACATAATAATGATGTATTTTGAATCTCCTGATTTTGAGTCCACTAATAAACAGGATATATAATGTGTATGGGTCCTACAATAAAACATGACATCAAATAGCATTTAAACATGATGAGCAAAACATTGTTAAATGTATCTCAGCACACAGGGGTGATAATCTCAGGAGTGAAGGGGTTAAATGAAAGATTTGCTTTTGTGCTATATTTTCAATATAATTACCACATAATTGCTACATCTATTTAGTATTTGTTAGGGAAGTGATTTATTTTTCATGATACATGACATCTGAAGAATTATTTTGGAAAGTACACGTAGTTATATCAGTTAAGTGTAATAATGTACAGCTGAATGAGCATGGGAATGACATTTCTCTCCTTTACATCCCTGCCTAACTGTTGGGGAGTTACATGTCCTCTATATTCTAATCAAAATTATAATAATATATACTGTATTTTTATAGTTAACCTAAGGTGCATAGAACTCACCTTGTCTATAAAAGAAGCAAATTTGTCATTGAGCCCCATAATCTGATTCCTCTCCTGTGTTCTCACTCGTTGGATGCTTGTGTCAATATCCAGGTTGAGAGGTGCCAGGAGACCTTGGTTCACAGTAACTTGAGTAATGCCTCCAGAGTGACCAGATCCCCCAAATCCAGAGCCAATTCCTCCAAAACCATGGCCAGTTCCATGTCCAGATCCATGTCCACTATTCCCACAATGGCCACTTCCCACTGAGATCTTCTGTCCCTTTGAACCCACATTGTGGGCGCTTTGGCTGCTAAAGCAATGCGTTGTTTTGTGACCGGCGAGAGCTGCATGTTTGGAGGAGTGAGTGGATGTGTTGTAGTTTGAGCTCCCATGTTTAGCTGACGCCACTGAACAGGAGCTGAAGTGCTTGTGTCCAGAAGATCCGAGGATGGAGTGATGAGACATGATGCTTCTTCTCACTGCGGAGATGATGTAGAGATGTACAATCTGTGCAAGAGATTCACGTCTTCTGGACACACATTGGATGCTTTTATACTTCACCTGGGTGGTAACACTCTGCAAGAAATAATGTTATTGGCGGCTAAGAGCAGCATATTAATGTATGATTTCATAGCAATAAAACATCAACACACCTACAGCATCAAAGGTAAAATGCATTTACTGTCAGCTTCCTTCAATTTAAAGATGCTGACCTAAATAGGTTCCATATAACTTTCTGTATGATGTATTTCTATGAATGATGTAAATTTTAACTTTATGTGTCCTGGAAATTTTGGAAAACTGCTTATTACTTACTAATGAGGTGATTTATTTGTTTAATATTTAATATTTATTCCAACAGAATAAGGAACATTTTAAATAAACATTGGCATATTTTAAAAGCAGACGAGCTATTGAAGGGTATCCTACAGGAAAATTTTATCCTACCACAAATTATTTTTAAAAAAATATTTTATCCCCTACATTATTACCTGCAAAAAGAAAGAAAAAAATAAGATGTTTTTTAAGGAGTGTGTTTTTTTAAAATGTGGTAGTTGTAAGGCATGCACTTGTAAATGTTTTTTGTAAATGTGGAGGTTGTAAGAGATGCATCTGGATAGAAAAAGTACCACTTTTAAAAGCACCCTTAAGGAATTCATAAACTATAAAAGCAGTTTAATGTGCCCTTGTTGGGAAGCTATATATAGGGAGGACCACAAGGGAATTGAAGGTGAGGATTTTAGGACACCTTAACAACATTAATAAAAAGAGAGATCATGGTATTGCTAACCACTGCAATAAATGTCCTCATTTTAAGCCCCAAAATTTCAAATGGTTAGGGATTGACCTGGTAAAAACAGATTGGAGAGGAGGGGACTATATGAAGATTCTGGCAAAAAAGGAAAGTAGGTGGATTTATGAAATGGGTGCTTGGGCAGAAGGAGGTTTGAATATGGAAAAAGATGTTATTAATAGTATATGAGCGATAAACTGTTGTTTTTTAGTGATTGAATGTCTTCCTTTTTTCATGTGTCCGTGGTAAGGGATTATGGGACTTTTAAAGATGGCACCCAGACGATCATGGACAAATGTGAGATCATTATGTTGGTGCAGTTCCGTTAGTAGGCCAAATGAGGGTACCAAGATTGCGCAGAATCGGAACTATATCATCGACGAGCGCCGACAAACCGTGGACAACACGTGGAGAAACCGAAATCACGCCGCTGATACGAGTGATGGATGGCACATGGCGAACGATGGATGGCCCTCCCAGAAGCGGATTAGCTCTCATTAATGGTGACTATAAAGAGAGGGGGAAAGGTATCAAACTTTTATTCCTGATGAAGTTAGTGTGACACTAACAAAACAAGTCGGATTTTGCATATTTAAATAAAGATTCCTGTTTTTAATACTACCCCGGTTCCTTATCTGGTCATTTATTACCTTTAAGGAACCTCTTATCCCTTGTGTTACACCACAGTATTTTGGTTTTGTAAGGAGTCTGGTGTTCAAACAGGTGGTGCAGGCAATTTAAGTAACACTGCAGAGGTCCAAGGGACCTGCTATTAGCGGTTTGAAACCTTGCAGATTATTTTACAGATCATTATGGCTGTTGAGGCGGTTTGCTGCAAAGAAAAGTACAGAAACACCGACCATCGTGTGGAGCAAGCTAAGCTGAATGGCATCCGTTGGTATCCATACTGCCACAAGGAGTGGTAACATCTAATCATGATGTGCAATGTTATTTTTACTATCTTGTGAGAGCGATTCTAGCAGGGACTATATGAACTGCCTTTTAATACAGTATAACACTTTGGTTGTTCCATTTTTTTGTATCTATGTAGATTTCACTTTGCTTTTCATACAAAAAAATGACTAACTGACCCCCTTATCTACACCAACTTCCGTTAATTAAGTGCTGCCACTACAGGTCATTCGCCAAGTATGAAACGCCCCATTTATTTAAACCTATAAAACACAGTATAGTATACTGACCCTACCAAACCCAATTCAGTAGATCATCTAGAAACTCATAAGACCTCAAGGCTATTAGGACAAATGTATTTTCAGGTAACGTAATTCTTTTATCAGACAAAGGCAGAGCTTAATAAAGGAATATTTATTAGGACAAGAACAATGGTCACAGTGCACATACAGTATAAAAAGATAGAGCAAGATTAATTACACCCAAAAAACAGGAAATAAAACTGAATAAAAAAAACAGAAATCCTATGTACTGTCACATAATGAAAGGGAAGGTCATTGAGGGGGCGATACATTTCCCCTCGGTTTCTGTCATATATGCAAAAGTAGTGAATACAGACCAGGTTTTCAGGCTGCATGTAGTGTCTGCATTTCTGGGTTTTGTGTCTCTCCCCAGGGTTATTAATTACTTGATTGATGTTTATATGGGGAGATAAAAGAGGGGAGGCTAAACCAGGAAGTTGCTCTAGCCTGGGACTCAGAAAGCCTTCTGAGGGAGCTGCAAGGTGAAGGTGTGTGAAAAAGGTTGCTTAAAGTAATTTGTTCATTTAAGGTGTCTGAGGTTAGCTCACCATTTGTTAGATAGGGAATCTAACGGTTTAGTAAGAGCCTGAGTGGCAAGGGTTTATTTTCTGTTTTCATTTCTGTTTTATTGCAACCTTTTAAATAAATACTGTCTGCTGGACAGATTTAAAGTAACTTTTACACCTGGACTACCTTTTTCCCAGCATAGGTAACCCCCGTTTGAGCTATACCCCCACATATGGTGGAGAATGCGGGCACTTTAGCTGTGCAAGTTGCATGACGGAGGACGTGGTAAAAGCTTTGCTTCAGGCCACTGCGGTCCAGCAGGAGACAAATCGCCAGTTTGCAGAGGCTTAGCGGCAGATGTTGGAGTACCAGCAAGCAGATCGAGAGTTACTCAAGGAGGTGGCTCAAAGCCTCCTGGAATTAAAGAGTAACTCTGTGGCTTCAATGCCTGTGGAGCAAAAGGTGACGCGTGCCAGCCATTACCTGCAAAAGATGACAGCTGCCGATGATGTGGAAGCCTACCTCACTACGTTTGAGAGGATTGCTACATGAGAAGGTTGGCAGAGATGTGAGTGGGTGGGGCTGGTTGCACCATTCCTAACAGGGGAACCCCAAAAAGCCTACTATGACTTGGAACCTGAGGCTGCTCAGGATTATGACGTACTTAAGGCTGAAATCCTGGCAAGACTAGGTGTTACGATTGCTGTTCATGCCCAGCGGGTGTACCGGTGGAACTATAAGGCTGAAAAGCCCCCAAGGTCCCAAATGTTTGACCTTATACACCTTACCAGGAAATGGCTCCAACCTGAGACATTGTCGCCGCCGGAGATAGTGGAGCGTGTGGTGATGGACCATTACTTGCAGGCTCTTCCTACCTCCCTAAAGAAATGGGTCAGCCATAGAGACCCCAAAATGGCTACCCAGCTAGTGGACATGGTCGAGCGATACACCACAGCAACAGACTTGCTAAGCAGCCCCGTGCTGGAGCGTCCTGTCTCACCCAGAGGACACCTGCCCAGAGGACCTGGTAAGCCTGTTCCAGGGGTTAAGGGCACGGGAGAGACTTCTAAGACCTTTTCTAAAGGTGAAGAGACTACAGGCTCTGGACCTAAAGACTGGCCTGGTAGGTCAGGAAGGACCATGATGCCATATACAGGACTGGGTGCTGACCCTATAAAATGCTTTCACTGCTATGGGTTAGGACATAGTGCTGCTAATTGTCCACTTACTGATGAACCTATGCAATGTGATAATGCTAAGATGGGGAAACGCATGTCTTTCTTTGCACAAGTGGTGTGTACTGCATCATGTCAGGAACGGATTGAGAGGCAAATGTGTGTTCTTTCCATTGATGGAAAGCCAGTTACAGCTCTGCTAGATTTTGGTAGTGTGGTAACTCTAGTCAGAGCTGACTTTATCAGCCTCAACAGGTACCACCCTAGTACTATTGGGGTTATTTGTGTACATGGTGACATACATGATTACCAGACCGCTGTAGTGGAGATTGGTACTCCATGGGGCTCTGTGACACAGTCTGTGGGTGTAGTACCCTCCCTGCTTCATGAAGCTATAGTGGGGAGGGATTTTCCCCAGTTTTGGAGACTTTGGGAGAAAAAAAAGGTTCAGGTGGATGGTGCTCCCCTACAGGTGAATCAAGGGAACTTAGTTCAGAACCTTTTGATCGTAACATGGAAGAGAATATTGTGGGTGTTTCTAATGAAGGGGTTATGCCTTTCCCCCTTTCTGTGATGGCTGGGGAACAGGAGGATGTAGAACCTGACCCAGAGAGTGTGAATAATGAACAAGAGGTTGTATCTGGCTCTAGCACCGAAAGTGGATTAAATAATATGCCTGACTTAGAAGTCAGGAAGGATGATTTCCGTACAGAACAAATGAATGACTCCACACTGACTAGAGCCAGGGAAAACATAAAAATGATAGATGGAAAACCCATTGATCCCGACGTAAGAATGTCCCTACATTATCCAAAAGAATGATTTACTTTATCAGGTGGTAAAGCAAGGGGAGGATGTGGTGGAACAATTAGTAGTCCCAAAACCATACCGCAGGATGGTATTGGATCTTGCTCATGGTCACATAATGGGTGGACACCTGGGTATAGAGAAAACCAAGGAGAGAGTAAACCAGAGGTTCTTTTGGCCAGGTTTACATGCAGATGTGAAGGAATACTGTGAGTCATGCCCTGAGTGTCAGTATTCGGCACCCTCACCCCATTTTCGTAGTCCGCTGGTACCTTTGCCGATCATTGATGTACCCTTTAAGAGAATTGGCATGGATCTGGTGGGTCCAGTGGTTAAGACTGCCCGGGGGCACCAGTATATATTAGTAATACTGGATTATGCTACGCGGTGTCCTGAGGCAATTCCCTTACGAAATACCTCCGCTAAAACTATTGCCAAGGAGCTTGTTCAGGTATTTAGTCGTGTGGGTATTGCGAAGGAAATTGTAACTGATTAGGGCACGCCATTTATGTCTAGAGTAACTCGGGAGTTATGTAGGCTGTTCAAAATCTCTCACTTGCGCACGTCTGTCTACCACCCCCAAACTGATGGACTGGTGGAGAGATTTAATAAGACACTTAAGAGCATTTAAAAAAAAAGGTAGTGGACAAAGATGGGAAGAACTGGGATTTTTTATTGCCATATCTAATGTTTGCAATCTGGGAGGTTCCTCAGGCATCCACAGGATACTCCCATTTTGAACTCTTGTATAGCAGACATCCCAGGGGCCTTCTAGATATTGTCAAAGAAACATGGGAGGGTGAGACAACCCCCTATAAGAGTGTCATCGAGCATATCTCAATGATGCAGGACAGAATTGCGGCTGTCATGCCCCTGGTGCAGGAACACATGGAGCAAGCTCAGGAAGCACAGAGGAGGGTTTATAATCGGGGTGCCAAAGTACGTAGCTTTAACCCTGGGGATAGAGTCCTAGTGCTAGTCCCAACAGTAGAGAATAAATTCTTGGCAAAGTGGCAAGGCCCCTATGAAATAATTAAAAAAATAGGTGATGTAAACTATAAGGTTCACCAGCCAGGGAGAAGGAAACCTGAGCAAATTTATCACATCAACCTCTTAAAGACATGGAGGGACAGAGAAGCCCTGGTGGCTATCCCAACCCCGCCAAATGACACAGGCCTCTCTACACCTGAGGTCCCAATAGCTGAAACCTTATCAGTTTCTCAACATAACGAGGTAAAAGAGTTTCTGAGAAAAAATAAAGATTTTTTCTCTGACATGCCCGGATTGACCACAATCATTCAGCATGACATCATTACTGAACCCGGTGTATTTAAATATAAAGCCGTATAGAATACCCGATGCTAGACGAAAAGCTGTCTCGGCAGAAATAAAAAAAAAAATAGAATTGGGGGTGATCGAAGAGTCCCATAGTAATTGGTCAAGTCCGATTGTGCTGGTTCCAAAACCAGATGGAAGCATACGATTTTGTAATGATTTTAGAAAGTTGAATAGTGTGTCCAAATTTGATGCTTACCCGATGCCTCGGGTGGATGAGCTCATTGACAGACTGGGAATGGCCCGATACATAACCACTTTAGATCTGACTAATCGATACTGGCAGACACCCCTGACAGACAGAGCCAAAGAAATGACGGCATTCTCTACTAGGGATGAGCCGAACACTCCCTGAGTTCGGTTCGGAGCCGAACCCGAACTTCCCAAATGTTCGTATCCGAACCCGAACCCGAACTCGAACTCAATACAAGTCAATGGGGCTGAAAATTCGGTTTTAGAGTGCTCTCCAAGAGGGCATTTATGCTAGATATTTGCCATAAAAGGTGTATGGGGGACCGGGTAGTGCCCTGGGGGACAGGAAACAAGGACAAAAAGTAAAAAAAAAAACGTTTTTAAAGGGACAGTGAGTTTTCCATGAAATAAGGGTTAAAAATAAAAACCAAAAATTCCTTCAAATATCGTGCCTAGGAGGTCCCCATAACCTGCCCGTGAAGTGGCGGATTTCTAGGATGTATAGAAATATGTAAAAACCAAAAAATTACATTTAAAATGACGGTAAATGCTTTTCCTTTAATCTATCCATAAACAACTGCTTGGGGCGGCAGTCTGTATGAAAAGAGGAGACATTTTCGGATACGCATAAAAAGTTTACAGATTTTTTGGCGGTGAAAAGCAGGAGAATGATTGGAGAATGGAAAATTCGAGACCAAATAGCCTATTTTAAAAGTGAGATAAATGGAAGAATTTTTCTGGTTTGGCTATTTTGACCTAGAATTTTCTCTTCAGTCATTCTCCTGAGTTTCACCTTTCTCTGAATAACCCTGTCAGGGTTATTCAGAGAGCGGTGAAGAGCAGGAGAATGACTGGAGAATGGAAAATTCTAGGTCAAAATAGTCAAACCAGAAAAATTCTCCCATTTAGGCTAGGGTCAGACTAGCGAATTTTTAACGTGCGTTTAGGCGCACTTAATCACGGCCGCACTAGCAGCAAATGACGGGCAATGATGGCCAATATACGAAGTACGGTCGCACGAAAGTCCGGCAGGGCAACGCAAGTGGAAAATTAACGCATTTTTTTGAGAACGCAGAACCGCTAGTACGGACGTACAGAGTGCGCTGCGTCCACTAGCGGCGTGTGTGCGTGATTTGGAGATGTCAGACCCTGCTCATGTCCAGCCAACATAACGTCCAGACACCCAAAGTTTCCTGGTTTGGATCCGTAAAAAATCACGCACAAAAATGCACATCGTATGACCGTTTTCGCGCATTCCGTGAAAAAATACGGCAATACGTTCAGATGCACTTTTTAACGGTCGCTGCGAAAAATCCGTTAGTCTGACCCTAGCCTTATCTCACTTTCCAAATCGGCTATTTGGTCCAGATTGTTCTCTTTTCCTGCCATTCTCCTGGTTTTCACCTTTCTCTGAACAACCCTGAGAGAGAGGTGAAAGCCAGGAGAACTGGCAGGAGAAGAGAACAATCTAGACCAAATAGCCAATTTGGAAAGTGAGTGGGAGAATTTTTCTGGTTTGGCTATTTTGACCTAGAATTTTCACTTCTCCAGTTATTCTCCTGCTTTTCACCACTCTCTGAATAACCCTGTGAATGTTTAATCCCGAGGTGAAAAATAACATTGCTTTAGATGTTATTTTGAATTTTTTTCAAACACCAGTTAAATGCAGCATATTAGGAAGTTTTAGGAGGGAAATTAATTCTCAAATCTCAATCAAAAGCAGACACCACCCCACCCCCTCAGTACCTCAGTATAGTGTGCAATATATCAAATTGATTACCAGACTAAAAACACCTGGTGTTATGCCCGTTTGTGAACAGAGGTCATTTAGAGTTGAGAATCTTTCCACGTATACATTAGTTTTTAATTCAATATCTAATAAACCGTTGCTTATAATATTCTGCAGTAAAGAGTCTCTTTATTTCTAGATTTTTTTAGTATTTTTTTAAGCATTTTCTATACTTTTTTCAAAATTTCTTTTTTTTTTCAAACTTGAACCGAACACACCCAAAATGTTCGAAGTTCGCGAATGTTCGAACTGCAAAAGTTCGGGCCGAACTCCGAACCGTCCGAACCCGAACAGCTCATCCCTATTCTCTACCCCGAGGGGTCTTTCCAGTATAAGAGGATGCCATTTGGTCTGCATGGTGCCCCTGCCTCATTCCAAAGAATGATGGCTAGAATACTGAGATCTCATCGACAATACGCAGCAGCTTATTTGGACGATGTAGTGATACACAGCCCAGACTTGCAGACTCATTTGTTAAGGGTGCAAGCGATAGTCGACTCTCTAAAGGAGGCGGGACTCACAGCCAACCAAAAGAAATGTGCCATAGGGTTGGAGGAGGCAAAATACCTGGGGTATACCATTGGTCGGGGTTTGGTTAAGCCTCAAATTAATAAGGTTGAGGCGATTCAAAGGTGGCCCCAGCCTATGAATAAAAAGCAAGTGAGGGCATTTCTTGGGATCACGGGTTATTATCGGCGCTTCATCCCCAATTTTGCCACCATTGCGGCTCCAATGACTGATTTGGCGAAGGGTAAAGGGTCAGTCATGATCACGTGGAATTCTGAGGCAAATGAGGCATTTCAGAGGTTGAAGCAAGCTTTGTGTGCTCAACCGGTGCTTGTGACCCCAGATTTCATGAAGGAGTTTGATGTACAGACAGATGCTTCTGATGTAGGTCTGGGCGCTGCACTATCCCAAATCAGAGACGGGGAAGAGCACCCTGTGGTCTATCTCAGCAGGAAGCTTAATAAACACGAGAAAAATTATGCCATTGTTGAGAAGGAATGTTTGGCTATCACATGGGCCCTGGACGCCCTCAAGTATTACCTGTTTGGTAGACAATTTAGACTAGTCACTGGCCATAGCCCCCTGAAGTGGATGTGTGTGAATAAAGAAAGGAACAGTTGAGTTACGAGGTTGTTCTTGGCTTTGCAAGCTTTTAAGTTTACAGTGGAGCACAGAGCAGGGAAGCTCCAAACCAATGCTGATGCCTTCTCGCGTGTCCATTGCCTCTCCGTTACAGTTGCTCAACCGCAGGGGCTTGAGCAGAGGGGGGAGATATGTGACATAATGAAAGGGAAGGTCATTGAGGGCGATACATTTCCCCTCGGTTTCTGTCATATATGCAGAAGTAGTGAATCCAGACCAGGTTTTCAGGCTGCATGTAGTGTCTGCATTTCCGGGTTTTGTGTCTCTCCCCAGGATTATTAATTACTTGATTGATGTATATCAGGGGAGATAAAAGAGGGGAGGCTATACCAGGAAGTTGCTCTGGCCTGGGACTCAGAAAGCCTTCTGAGGGAGCTGCAAGGTGAAGGTGTGTGAAAAAGGTTGCTTAAAGTAATTTTGTTCATTTAAGGTGGCTGAGGTTAGCTCACCATTTGTTAGATAGGGAATCTAACGGTTTAGTAAGAGCCTGAGTGGCAAGGGTTTATTTTCTGTTTTCATTTCTGTTTTATTGCAACCTTTTAAATAAATACTGTCTGCTGGACAGATTTAAAGTAACTTTTACGCCTGGACTGCCTTTTTCCCAGCAAAGGTAACCTCCGTTTGAGCTATACCCCCACAGTACTTACAAATCTAGAATTTCTTCCCAAGGGGGCTCTGGTGGAAAAACGTCAGTTACTTTCAATTGAATTGACCTACAAAGTAAAAGCACATGGCACATTGTGTAGCCAAAATTTATACAACTCTGTGTCTCAGATTTCAGGGACACAGCAGGAGGTGGCAAGATTGGCCCCTTGTCAGCCCATTTAAACTTTTTTAAGCATTCTCCTCACATGTTATCCCTTACATTTCTTTTATCTCCCAACATATTTATGCCCCTGGCATGATGTATATATTTTTGTAACAGTTATATCTTCCTCATTCCTTAGACATCTCACAGGATAGGGCTACAAATTAAGAACGAGCTTAGTTCCATTTCCCCGAGAACAGTCCCCTCCAGAATAGTATTGTTGAATATCATTCTGTATGATAAATTCTGGAAAAAATATATGTCATGAACCATCCATACTCATGTCTGGGAATAGAACTCTGAGATCAAAGAGCTGCTTCCTGCTCTTAATCATGGCAACCCTGGTGCCAGCAGGCCAGTGACGGTGTCATTTTCTCCTTTTGCTCCTGGTCCCATGCTGCTGAGGCGAGCACGGCTCACTGAAAAAGACTGATGACAAAAGGTTTCCCAGATTCTAATCATGCAGGCACACACTTTTACAGTTACAGTAACTTTGTGCAGCGCTACAGAATCTGGTTGCATTCTATAGTTATTAATATTTCCCAAAGTGATCCCAGGACCTAGTCACTGCCCGTGACAATGATTATTGGCATTTTTTTCCTATTTTTACGTATAGATTCCTGACTCATATGTAACCCATAAATTATGTACAAAAAAGCTAGAGTAAACATTCTTTAATCCATCATACACTATCAACACACATTAGAGCAATCAAAGTATTAAGTGATCGTCGCCCAGTGTCTCCAGTGGGCTGTCAAAACCATATGATTTACTTTTACATTTTAGATTTAACCACTAAAGCTTGAATTTTTCTGTGTTTTTATTAGATATGAATGTGGTGACCCAATATTTGATTTTGTGAGAAAAGCCATGCAACCTGTGAATCCAACACCTGCTTAAATTACCTGTCTAGAGATGGTGGTAGAAGAGCAACCCAATACTTTCCCTACAAAGGAGCTTCTGAGCCAAAGTGTCCTCTGTCAATCTAGTTCAATACTCATTGACATGCCAACACTAACCGAAAACCGAACATCCATTTATTGTTGGCAGGGCCGGATTTACCATTAGGCAGAGTAAGCATGTGCCTACAGGCGCCTGCCCTTGCTCTGTGTGTAAAAAAAATAAAAAATAATTTTTTTTTTTTTTTTTTACAATTTGCAATAATTTAGACCACTGTATCTCTGGAGACCTAAGGGTTAGAAGGACATATGAGGTATCATTGGAAAGGTCAGTTTATAGCCTTTTCAGTGATACCAAATATAACAAGGTTAGATTTATGTAAAAATAAAATATCTATTAAAATATTATTTTTCAATTTTTTTTCTAACACGGCACTATTATTCAGTTTACAATTATAAAGTGAACAGTGATGCTGCACTAACTCACCTCATTTACCATACTGCTAGCAAGTGTGTATCTGGTGAAGCAATGCATTGTTTAATTCAAAACCTAGACCGTGGCGCTGCAGTGAGGAGGGACAGGGGGACTTTGGAGCCTTCATCCCTGAATTGTACAGCACACAAGCTTCAGTGAGGTGTCATTGGAAAGGTCAGAGTCTAGTCTTTACCATGATACCATACATGACCATGTAATGTAATGTGTAAAAATAAAAAAATTTAAATGCAATTTTTTTTTCTGTTCTACAGCAGATGCAATATATGCTTTTACATATAAAACAAACAATGCTGCAGCATTCACTGCCCTCCTTCTTTAACCATTCTACCCCACTGACTCCCTCACTCCCTGCCCTGAGGAGGATGTAACAGAACTTCTTATGACCTCCTACCCGGCCACTTGACCCCATCCCCTCACACCTTATTCGGCCTGTCCTACCAGTTACTGTCCCTGCTTTGACTCGTATTTTTAACTTCTCCTCAGGAATATTCTCCTCTGTATTCAAACGTGCTTTGATCACCCCGTTCTAAAAAAGCCATCTCTTGATCCCACCTCTCTCTACTACTGTCCCATCTCTCTGCTCCCCTTTGCTTCCAAAATCTTAGAACGTCTGGTTGATAACCAGCTCACCAGTTTTCTTGCTGCTAACTCTCTACTCGATCCGCACCAGTCTAGCTTTCGCTCCCACCAATCTACTGAGACTGCTCTGACCAAGGTGACTAAAGATTTAGCTGAAACCAAAAGGTCACTTCTCCCTCCTTATTCTTCTTGACCTTTCCGCTGCATTCAACACTGGTGGTCACCCTCTCCTGCTCCTCACACTGCGTCAACTTGGCCTCAGTGACATCACTCTCTCCTGGCCCTTTTCCTGTCTCTTTTCGCTCCTTCAGTTTATCCTTTCCTGGTGTTTCTACACCACAAGTTCCTCTTTCAGTTGGGGTACCTCAAGGCTCTGTTCTGGGTCCCCTACTCTTCTCGATCTATACTGCCTCTTTGAACAACCTCATCTCTTCCTATCTATTCCAATATCACCTCTATGCTGTCGACACCCAAATCTACCTTTCCTCTCTCGATCTCTCTCCTCTGGTGTTGGACCGTGTTACTGCCGGCCCATCGGCTGTCTCCGACTCGATGATTTCCCATTTCCTAGATCTCAACCTCTCTAAAACTGAACTTCTCATCTTCCCTCCCTCTAAAACCTCCATTCCTGTGCCAATTTCTCTTCAGGTGAATGGTGCCACCATTACTTCTAACTCTCAAGCTCCTTTGCCTCAGGGTACTCTTGGACTCCAACCTTTCCTTTACTTCTCACATTCAGTCTCTAACCAAATCTTGCTGCTTCCACCTAAAAACATTGCACGCATCCGTCCCTTTCGTAATCCAGACTCTTCTAAAATGCTCATTTAAGCTCTTATTATCACCCGCTTTGACTACTGTAACCTCCTTCTCTGGCCTAAAGAGATCCCAGATTCTGCCTCTGCAGTCTGTAATGAACACCTAAGCCAGACTCATACACCTCACCTCCTGCACCTCTCACACCTCACCTCTCTGTCAATCTCTACACTGGCTCCCTGTTTCCTTTAGAATCCAATGCTGGTGCTCACATACAAAGCTCTCCATAACCACGCCCCGCATACATCTCCTCCCTTATTAGCAGGTACATCCCATCCCCACCACTTAGCATCCGATCATTGGCTGAGCAATCAGCTCCTCGTACTTGCACCCCCAACTCCCGACTTCAAGACTTCTCCCAAACTGCACCCTTTCTATGGAACTCCCTCCCCCGCAACAGCAGACTCTCCCGTCTCTCCAGTACTTCAAGAAGTCTCTGAAAATGCATTACTAGAGAAGCTTATCAGCTCACTTCATGATCCCCCACTGTAATTTCCTGCTCCATCTTCCCATTCAGTCCTCTTGCAACCCGCTACCTCAAATACCATATTCATCCTCACTTAATGTGTCACCCCTCTCCTCTTAGATTGTAAGCTCTCGGGCAGGGTCCCTCCTTCTGTTCCGTGTGGGTAACATATATGAATATTTGTTGTTCTGTTTCTCCCATTGTACAGTGCTAAGGAATTTGTTGACACTTTATAAATATTTGTAACTGTAACTATTTCAACTAAGGCAACAGATTCTGCCTCTTCTTTTGAATTGAGCACGGAGAAAAACAGTTTCAGTTTTGGGGGTAGGGGCGCTCCGCATTTCTGTGCCTACAGGCTCCTGAGGTGCAAATCCGGCCCTGATTATTGGCATATCGTTTATACATTAGTGGAACAAATATATAATAAATAAACATCTACACTGGAAGTGGCATGAATGACCACCATGCTTTATCATGTATAAATTCAAATACAGAAGAACAGCCATCTGCGTGTAACATCATGATTTTATTTGGTGAATAAACAGTATACACAGAAAGTGACAACCCACTACATAGCAACGTCCAAGTAACATGATTTTAATCACAGACAGATAATAATAATTACGAATAATTAGAAAATAGTCATGTGACTTTTTATTATTAACAAATTGTAATAGAGTTTTACAACATATTATATCGAATTAACCAAAGAGCCAAAAAGGGATAATCTAACTATGATTTTTAAGTTATAAAAATACAAGGGTTATACTCATAATGAATGAAACCTCCAGACCATTAAAATAGACATAAAAAGAAAAACCTTTTTAACACAAACAAATTGAAGTGAGTTTCTTTGAATGAATGATTTCTTTTTCAGAAATTCTTGTTGTGAATGTGATACATTTTTCATATTATCAAATAACCTCTTGATTCTTGAACTACCATAACAAAGAATTCAGTCACCATCAAACATTGTGTTTTGAATTTTCTGCAAATTGTTGTTAATCAAATCATCTTTAAATTACCCGAAAATTACCTGAAAATAGGCAAAGCTGAACAAAATGTTCCATTTTATCACAATATTGTCATTTCTATCCTCAGGCTGAGAGCCTCTTCAATACTTATGTTTTTAATTTGGAATGGAGAGCAGAGACAAATATATTTCATTTCAAACTGTTCACTTCTACCTTTTTTTCTTTCATGGATTTTATTCTGAAAAGAAGGAATGACCCGTCGCCTTTCTGTACCTTAATGTTTCTGCTCAGGGACAAGAATCCCCTCCTTTGCCCTACATTTCCAGTCTAGCACAGAAACAAAGGGAAGCTCCGGGCTCAGGAATCCTTTTCTGCATATATTTACATGTTTTATTTAGCATTTCTCCTTCTCTATAAAGACACCACATCCATTACTAACATCCATAAGCAATTTTTGCCATTTTAAGCTATTATATTATTATTATTACATATTCTTGTCTGTCATTTCAGCTTCCAGGATTTTTATTTTTTAAATAAAAAAGCATGGGAATAGTACAGAAATTGTAAATAATTTTGTCTGCCTCAAAACTGTGGCAGGAATAGAAAATATTACTGTTTTTAAAAAAATCTATTTAAAAACTTTACCCATAATTCAAATTGTGCTTATTCCCTAAAAAAACAAAATATCCAGGAGAGTGCTGTTTTATTACACACTTGTAGGCGAGCCAGATTCCCAAGCTTTATTTGATCATTGCACTTTTCGTCCCCACAAAAAGAATTACTGAAGCAGAGGCTTACAAAGATGTGTCTTTTAAGCAAACACAACTACTACTTCTTCACTGTACCGATCAGAACATAATATTAACCCTTTTACGCCACTGGGCTACCATGCCATCCCTGTGTGGGGACTCGATGCTGCGGGGCGGCATAGCACTCCCCGCTGGCGCCTATAGGCCGTGGCTGTGTTAGGCCCACCCACTGGTTGTTGGGTGATGCGGGTCATTTGCTGATGGGGGAGACGTGAACTCAGCCCGTCCCACTGCATCCAATGATGTGTGCTGCACGTTAGCTGTGTAGGTGAAGCAGAGGAGGGGCTCGCCACAGCAGTGTGTTTAACTCAACCCACCGGCAGGAAGAGGGTTAAATAACTCTGAAATCGCTTTAAATTTTTTATTAATGATCTGGATACTCGCATGAATTTTAATAAATACATACATCATTTTGATCAATAGGTGCATTATAGATAAGCTGTGAAGTTCTATCTAAGAAAAGACATTAAATTTCTATTTCTTTTATTTTGCAAACTGAAAGCAGGTGCGGATCCATAGCATCAAGTGTAAGTAAAGCAGCTGAAGCTAGAATTTCTGGCTAAATATCCCCTTTAGCAATGGTGACCATGTGCAGAGCTGTGTTTGCTTGTAGAGAAATGGCTGGAGCTCTTCCCACTGCTGGCGCCGAATCCTCCCTTAGAATTATTGCCACTCACACCGTGGGACGATCCACCTGAGCAATGTTTTCCCCCAGTGCTGGAGTGAAGCACGGCTGTAAAACATAACAACTAATTAGAAAATGAATAAAAAATATTAATAAACAATTATCAGGCTATGAAAACTCCAGAAATTGATTCTAAGATCTTAATACTATACTTATATATTTACATTAAAATGTAATTTATGCATGTGTAAGTTTATAATCATATTGTAACTTAATCTTTCCTCTGCATCGTGTTGCATGCAAAGCATTTCAAAGCATGTCATTATGTTCGTATGACATGATAATTAAATATTAAAGAATTTTCAAAACACCGTTTTGTTTGTTATTTTTTAGATGAACTCCCCAAGAAAAGATATGTTTATCAAACTCTAAAGATTTTTTATTAAGTGGTAAAAATATTAAATTACTTACATATATTAACAGAATTGTGTGATCCCAGCCTGAAATAAAACATAACAAATTGACTTAATGATTGTTTTACATTAATAACAATAATTAGAGATTGTTTGATTAGAATTTAAAATAACATGGACTCTAATCCAACCCTGGTGTAAATTTAAGGGACCCTAACACTTACATAAGCTGTAACTAGATTACCTGTGCATTACAAATAAAAACACATTATAAACACATGCTGCTGTTTTATTTTGTTTGTTTGAAGTAATTTCATGAAAGAAAGGAAAGATAAATATAGCTTTTTTTATCTCCTGTTTCTGTTTTGATGGTATTTCCCATGATGCAACATTTAACACAATCAATTCAAATGTTTTACTTTGTGGCTGTGCTTTATATTATACAGTATATAATTGTTAATGAGGTGGGGCAGGCATGTTTGGCTAAGGCAGCAGGGGGTGTATTGTATTGTCAGGGCTACTCAAGATGAGAGATGACAGCTGAATGAGATAAAACAGGAGGTTTAAAAGCCTTCTAATCTACCCCCAGATGATGTCCTTTGAATAAATACCACACAATAAAATGATTTGCGTTAGTGATCTACTCATAGACTCTATTCTGTGGCCAAAGCCACCCAGTGAGGAGCAAGTGCTATAAAATGTAGGGGGCGGGGGCAGCTTACAACACAAAAGATCACATAATGGATGCACACATACAGAGTGACACATATTGAGTAAAATATTTTCTTAACTAAACATACAAGAGATAGCCAAATCACATGTAAGATATCAGCCACATAGAATAAACACTACTCAAGATGAGAGATGACAGCTGAATGAGACAAGACAGGGAGTTTAAAAGCCTTCTAATCTATTCCCTGATGATGTCCTTTGTATACATCCCACACAATACAATGATTTGAGTCAGTAATCAACCAATAGACTCCATTCTATTGTCAAAGCCACCCAGTGAGGAGAAAGTACTGTAAAGATATTGGGTCATATTACAATCATGACACTAAAATGAGGACGCTAAGGAGAAAAACCTGTGCTTGCGGGTTTCACCTTAGCGTCCCCATTTCAGCGTGATATTACGGTGCAGGCACAAAACGCGTGCACCATAATGCAATGGTAAGCCTCGGGATGCTTAAAGCACCACTAAGCGCCGCAGCAAGCATCTCCTCCATGAAGTCCATAGGTCTCTATTGAGGTTTTCTCTGCCGGTCACATGACCTACAGGATCTAGCCTCATGAGATCCGGCAGGACGGCATAGTGATTCGCAGGGGGAGACTGGGTGACTTTTTTCCCCAGTATCTCACTGTTCCTGGCGGCCAGAAAAGACGGATCGAGCTGCCGTTCCCATCGCGTGATGAGAGGTGAGTATATTTTTTTGGGTATTTTTATCGGCTGTTGCTGACTGATTCCTCAGAAGTGGAATCCATTGGCACCAGGTCCTAGCTGTAGGTAACTTTTGAGTTAACTGCAGGGGGACATTAAGTAGCGTTAAGACTTTGTAATCCTAACGCTAATTAACACTTTGCGCTCCACACGTTAAGCATAGGGAGCGCAAAGTACAGTAAACTCAAGCTGAAAAGCGCAAGATCCAAATTGCTTTTTTAATCCGTTAGCGCTCATATTGTAATATGGTGCGCCCGCGCTAGGGCCACCTAAGCTAACATTAACGCGCACACAGGTGAGCACTAACGTTAGTGTTATGAATGTATTATGGCCCACAGTGTGTTTACAACACAAAAGCTCATACAATGGATGCACCCAGTGACACATATAGAGTAAAATATTTTCTTAACTAAACGTACAAGAGAAAAACAAAGCACATGTAAGATATCAGAAACATTAAATAAACACAATAAGACATTTAAGTTTTTGGTGGTAGTGGCCCTTTAACCAGAGCTTCTGCAAGCTGACCTGAACAATTAAAGGGCCAGAACACAACTGAGCTGTGAAACAGAGGAAGCCATTATGTCTTTCCGCTCCTTCCATAATCTTAAAGAATCCCTCCAAAATCACAACCGAGCTGCAAGTTCTGCTTGTGGGTCAGACATCTTGGCAAGTTACTATAAATTATTGCTCCTATACTTTGTACTGGACTCCAGGAGCCGATACCGGCAGTGGAGTGCAGCACCACCACTGGAATTACTGTACTGATTAAAAAGATTCCTGTTTGAGCTGCTAACACAGCGGCCTGGCTGGAATCACGATGTTACTGTTGAGTCACGAATAAGAAAAGGCTTGCATATTTTTCCCAATTTGTAGCTCGCTCTCTTAATAGGCTATAGTTGTGATCTGACCTATAGTGTTGCAACGTTTAGTACTGCTGTGGTTAAGTTTACACCACGGTTGGATTACAACTGCTGGTGTTTTAAAGAATCTCTCCCAATCAACAACACCTTTAGTCTGATTCTGAGCAGACCCGGTGACAGGTGGCTTTTATATTGTTTTTTTTTTATATTCTCTTTAATGCAGTAAATATGCATTTTCTAGGGATCTATATGGTATCAGCTTAATCAGCAAAAGTTCCAGACTAGCCACTGGGAAAACTCATCAAATCCTAGGTCAGGGCTATGGATGGAATGCCATTTGGAAGCTTTAAAGATTTGACAGAGTTTTTCAGCACTAATGTTTTTGCACAAATCTGGCCAATCGCTGCAGAATCCTATAAATCCACACCATCAAGCTGTTTTAAAGTGCAGACATCATGCGCATTGCTCGCTACCACCACTGTTTGACTCCTTTTCCAAACTCATCTGACAGTTAAATATTGGCAGCCTTGATTGAACCTCAGATTGCTATGACAGTGCTATCAAGAAGATGTCGATGCCCTGTAGATAAGTTTGCATGGTGAACTTTCTACCTACCATAACCCTGACCAGACTTTGAAATTGACAGGGCCGATGAGGAGTCTAGTCTGGTTCTGAAAGCAGTTTATTGTTTTCATACAGATTAAGAAACCTCTTTGGGATGTTGCACTCACCTGCCCTCCTCTCCTTCCAGCATCTTCTTGTAGGTGGTGATCTCAATGTCCAGAGCCAGTTTCACGTTCATCAGCTCCTGGTATTCTCGCAGTTGGCGAGCCATGTCCTGCTTGGCCTTCTGCAGAGCAGCTTCAAGCTCAGAGAGTTTGCCCTTGGCATTCTTAACAGCGGCTTCTCCACGTCCCTCAGCCTCATTTATAGCGGATTCAAGACCTGAGCGCTAGAATAACAGTGAGTGTGATAATTAAATAGGTTGAAATTAAACATATGTTTTTGACCATCATGGGTTAAAAACTGGCTTAGTCATGCTCAAAGTTTTTGAAATAAAGCACTTCTGTCACACTATCCCATAGTTCCCAAGGTATTCTTTCTTGTTTGCATTGTTACCTGGGCATTCACACTGTCAATCTCTCCTCTCAGACCCTGAATGGCTCTGTTGAGAGAGCAGATCTCATCTCTGCTGCTCTGTAGATTGTTTCCATTCCTCCCTGCTGCTGTCTGAAGCTCCGCAAACTAGATAAAAGTTTAGGACACATGTGGTTATTCATTATTCACTGATAACACTAGCCATTTGAGATTTCCATATCGACCTCTCACCCGTGACTGGTACATGGCCTCGGCATCGGCTCTGCTCCTGTTAGCAATGTCCTCATACTGAGCCCTGACCTCACCAATGATTCCGTTCAGGTCCAGATCACGGCTGTTATTCATGGACACGACCACCGAGGTGTCTGAGATCTGACCCTGGAGCTGAGATATTTCCTAGAAGTAACAAAAACAAATATAATGTATTCTCAGTTTTTTCTGCTAATATTACTTTGCTCTGCAGACACATTTGACATGTTATTAATTTATCAGATTAAATGGAAATTAGTAAATGTCAGAGAAAAACATCTGCTGTAGATTAAACAACAGAAACTTGTCAGGAGATAGTGAGAGTTATAGAGAATAACACGGATATATTGCAAATTACAACCTGCAAGACACATGGGAAAAATAAAATGGTTTAGCAGTAAAGGGAATAACGACGCAATATACAAGTGGGATCATCCTTATCATTTATTTAGTGTCCACACATTTATGTACTTTATAATCTTCTGCAAAATGAAAGTAAGCTCAAGCGTTTTTGGAAAATGTATTTACCGCATCATAAAGAGTCCTCAGGAAGTTAATCTCATCAGACAGGGAATCAGCCTTTGCTTGTAACTCAGCTTTGTGCATAAAAGCCGCATCTACATCCTGGGGGAGAGAAACAAACGTCCAGTAAGAGAACATTGAAAAATTACATGTTTAAACATAGTATACTTCATCATGTTGAATTTTCTACTCACCCTCTTTAATCCAGCAAATTCATTCTCTGCAGCTGTCCGTCTGTTCACTTCGTCGTCATATCTTATTAATAAGAATAAAAATATGAATAATAAAAAATTCATTAAGTAGCATATAATATAATAAAGGATACAGAAGAGAGTTTTATGTAAAACAAAACAGATTTACTTTCCAAAGAGAATCTGAATAATTAATTCCTTAATGCTTTTTAAATAGATTTGTTCCATTTATTTATAAATACTATCATACCTTCTCCTTAGTTCTTCTACGCTTTGCTCCATACTGTTCCTGTCAGCTTCCAGACGTCCTCTCTCACACCCCATACTCTCCAGTTGTCTCCTGAGGTTACCGGTAAAAGCCTCAAACAGAGGTTCAGTCTGAACACGGGAAGTTTGCTGATCTTGTAATAAAGACCACTTTGTCTCCAGCATTTTATTTTGTTGTTCCAAAAATCTCACCTAAATCAAAATTGCATTATAAGTTTCCTTTTACACAAATGTTTAAGTAATATTTGAAATAAAACACATACATTTCTAAGTATTTTGCAACAAATAAATGTAAATTTGTAAAAATATAACCTAAATTAGGTAAATTAAATTTTCGTTCCTCATAACAAAAACAGCATCATATGACTCAAAATGGAAAGGTAAGTATTAAATGCTAGAAGCCCTTTTTTGATCCCTTTTTACATTTAAGTTTGACAAACTTTAGGAACATATTGGAATCAATTAATAAATAAAGATTTAAACTGATCGCTGTTGATGTCCTCCGGTTCCGCGGTTGTGTTCAGAGGACACTCTTATTTTGTCGTCTTGATCCCACAGAGCAGAACTGATACAGCACCTGATCCATCCATAGCGGTCTGACAACTTGGATGTCAGACCTCAATGTGGGACTTCCCCAGCTTTCACACTAACATCATCATGCAAGGATGTGATGACATCAGAAAGAGGGCTCTCACTTCTCCTAACATGGATATTGCTCCACTGGAAATACAGAGTTTAACATTTTGAATGATTCCAAATATGACCATATTTTTATGTAAAAATAAAAATAATCTCCTTAAAACAATAACATTGTTTATGTTTTATTTATAAAGCTGGAAATTCCTCTGCTCTAACTCACTTTCTCATTTCCCCCACCAGGAGCAAATGCAGAGATGATGGTGTAATGCGTTATTACGCATTGTTTCATCTAAGATAAAAGCTGCTACACCGCTTTGAGGAGAGGTGGGGGGCCTTTGGACAGGTCAGGTGGCGGTGTCATTGGAAAGGTCAGGGTCCATTGATATCAAACATGACCAAATAATGTCTAAACGTAAATATTTCCTTTTTCTTCTGTGTCTTGGCAGTGGCATTGTCTGATTTTCACACATAAAGCGCACAAGAATGGCTCATAGAATACATAACCACAAAGGTACGGATGATAAAATGTGGAGAAATAAATTTTTAGTCTGCTAATGACTGAAATCCAAATGAAAAAATGCACATTATGAACATTACTTGATATATTATGCTGATGCAACATGTCATATATACATACTGTAATAATAATATATTTTGAATCTCCTGATTTTGAGTCCACTGATAAACAGGATATATAACGTGGGTGTCTGGGTCCTGCATTAGAGCATGACATCAAATAGCATTTAAACATGAGCGAAAAATGTTTAAAATTAACCTCCGCACATAGGGGTGATAAGCTCAGGAGTGGAGGGGTTAAATGAAAGATTTGCTTATGTGCTAAATTTTCAATCAGGTCTATTCAAAGAAAGGTGAAAATCTGGAAAATTGTCAGGAGAAGAGAACAATCTAGACCAAATAGTCGATTTGGAAAGTGAGATAAATGGGAGAATTTTTCTGGTTTGGCTATTTTGACCTAGAATTTTCACTTCTCCAGTCATTCTCCTGAGTTTCACCTTTCTTTGAATAGACCTCAATATAATTACCACATAATTGCTACATCAATTTAATATTTAATAGGGAAGTGATTTATTTTTCATGCTACATGCCATCTGAGGAATTATTTTGGAAAGTACACATAATTATATCAGTTAAGTGTAATAATGTACAGCTGAATGAGCAATGGGAATGGCATTTCTCTCCTTTATATCTCTGCATAACTGTTGGGGAGTTACACGTCCTCTATATTGTAACCAAAATTATAATAATATATACTGTATTTACATAGTAACCTTTGGTGCATAAATCTCACCTTGTCTATAAAAGAGGCAAATTTGTCATTGAGCCCCATAATCTGATTCCTCTCCTGTGTTCTCACTCGTTGGATGCTTGTGTCAATATCCAGGTTGAGGGGAGCCAGGAGACCTTGGTTCACAGTAACTTGAGTGATGCCTCCAGAGCAACCAGATCCCCCAAATCCATAGCCATTTCCACCAATACCATGGCCAGATCCATGTCCAGATCCATGTCCACTATTCCCACAATGGGCACTTCCCACTGAGATCTTCTGTCCCTTTGAACCCACATTGTGGGCGCTTTGGCTGCTAAAGCAATGGCTTGCCTTGTGACCGGCGAGAGCCGAATATTTGGAGGAGCTAGAGGATGTGTTGTAGTTTGAGCTCCCGTGTTTGGGTGACGCCACAGAACAGGAGCTGAAGTGCTTGTTTCCAGAAGATCCGAGGATGGAGTGATGAGACATGATGCTTCTTCTCACCGCGGAGATGATGTGGAGATGTACAATCTGTGCAAGAGATTCACGTCTTCTGGACACACACTGGATGCTTTTATACTTCACTTGGGTGGTAACACTCAACCAGAAATAATGTTATTGGCGGCTAAGAGCAGCATATTAATGTATGATTTCATAGAAATAAAACAACAACACACCTACAGCATCAAAGGTAAAAGCATTTACTGTCAGCTTCCTTCATTTTAAAGATGCTGACCTGAATAAGTTCCAAATAACTTTCTGTATGATGTATTTTTATGAAAGATGTAAATTTTAACTTTATGCCTCCTGGAAATTTTTGAAAACTGCTTATTACTTACAGTAATAATGAGGTGATTTATTATCTTTAAATTTAGGAAAGTAAAATAATATACTGTATGTGTGTATGTATATACAGTATGGCAGTATTACATAGTTGGTGCTAACTTAACCAGAGCTGTTGTAAACTTACCAGAGCCATTATAGCCTATGGAGTTGCTAAGTTTACAACAGCTCTGGTTAAGTTAGCACCAACTTTGTAATACTGCCCTATATGTTTTATAGTTGCAGAGGACATTTACACATCCCAGCAATTCAGAGAACTACTTACAAAGAACATGTGCTACATTTTCCATATGCAGCAAACAACTCTGGCTAGGATATGTAAATGAAGTCCACAGCTTCTCACCTTTTTGCATCTAGGCTCTGTAAAAATACTGAACAAACCTTGTCCAATGCCATGCCATATTAATTTTTTTTTTGCAAAGGCCAGGTTATGCAACCAGACGTAATCACTCCTGTACAGCTGTTTCAGGCTTGTTTACCCTCATCAGCAAGAGATAGAATGTAAGTTGTTGCTGTTGATGAAAAAAAAAAAAAGAAGGTGGTAGGAGCCCCTGCTTGTGCTGTCACCAATTCTCCACAGCCAACCAGAAATCAGTGGTTTCCCCCAAATCAGTGGTTTCAACCAGCTGAGGAAGCCACAGCACGTGGCGAAACGTGTCCTGGTCACCTGGCTGTGCCAGGTTTACTTTCTTTTTATCTTTTTATGTTTTAATAAATTTATTTTACTTGCACCAGTCCCCGGTGTTTTGGAATCCTAAGGGTTTTCATGGTCTTAACCTTAAATAAGTCCATAAGCGGTTCCAGCTAGAGCTTGGCTATAAGCTCCACCAAATGTGAGTTGACCCTTTGTGTAATTTTATCCACTTTGGTATCAGTGGACCTGCAGAAGGAAGTTTTTCTTGTTTTTATGTCTTCACACACACTGCGATTGAAAGAGGATCCTTCCATTTAAAAGGTGTGGGTCACCTTTTTGAATATAGAAGCAAAGGACCTGAATGCATCTACCCACTCAGAGCCAGTGTTGGGGCTCTTTACTTGTGAGTGGGATGAGTGGATTCTAATTTGTATTTCACGCTATATATTCGCTCTGCACTATAATACTATTAGCTTCTTTTTTATGATACCCTTATGGATGACACACCATAAGAGAACCACCATATGATCGAAGAGCGACTACCATCGCGCCGCCAGATACGTATTTTTTGTAATGTTGCTGTTGATGCTTAATAGGGATGAGCCGAACAACCCCGTGTTCGGTTCGCATTCGAACTCGAACAATTTCAAAAGTTCGAGTTCGAACGCGAACACGAACCAAACTCAATGCAAGTCAATGGGACTCAAAAGTTCGGTTTTTAGAGTGCCCTGCAAGAGGGCATATATGTAAGATATTTGCCATAAAAGGTGTATGGGGGCCCGGGTAGTGCCCAGGGGGACAGGAAAGAAGGTCAAGAAGTTAAAAAAAATGTTTTTAAAGGGACAGTGAGTTTTCCATGAAATAAGGGTTAAAAATAAAAACGAAAAATTCCTTAAAATATCGTGCCTAGGACATCCCCATAACCTGCCCGTGAAGTGGCGGATTTGCAGGATGTATAAAAACATTTAAAACCAAAAAATGATGTTTCAAATGACGGTAAACGGTTTTCCTTTAATCTATTCATAAACAACTGCTTGGGGCGGCAGTCTGTATTAAAAGAGGAGACCTTTTAGGACACGCAGAACAAGTTTAGTGATTTTTTGGCGAAATTATGGTGAAAGGTATGCAGGCTTTGGATGAAAGTAACAATAGGTGCTTTAAAATTGGGCCTTTGGTGTCGGCAACAGTGCCGTAACACCGTAACCCCTCTGAGGTATTGTGGAAGAGTGCAGGGTTGGACCCCATGTTCCAAAAAATTAAAATGATATCAATCTGGTACAGGCGTCAGTGCACCCAAATATTGTGCCTTTGGTGGCAGCAAGTGCCTTCACACCGTAACCCTTTTGTGGTATTGTGGAAGAGTGCAGAGTTGAACCCTGCGGTCCAAAAAATTAAAATGATATAAATCTGGTAATATAGGCATCAGTGTTAGTGCAGCCAAATATTGTGCCTTTGGTGGCATCAAGTGCCTTCACACCGTAACCCCTTTGTGGTATTGTGGAAGAGTTCAGTGGTGGAGGTTTTGTGAATGCAGAAGACATCCCCAATCTATTCCGTTATGTCAGCTTCAGGGGATTGATAGCTGCTGATCCAGGACTGATTCATATTCATAAATGTCAGCCGGTCTACAGAGTTGGTGGACAGATGCACTCTTTTGTCTGTGACAAAACCTCCAGCGGCACTGAACATCCTTTCAGAAAGCACGCTGGATGAAGGGCAACCTAGTAGCTGCATAGCATAGAAACATAGAAACATAGAAACATAGAAAAATGTCGGCAGATAAGAACCTTTCGGCCCATCTAGTCTGCCCAATTACATGGATACTTTACCTGCATTTATCTTTTGTTTAGGATAGCCTTATGCCTATCCCATGCTTGCTTAAATTCAATTACTGGTTTGGCCTCTACCACTTCTACTGGAAGACTGTTCCATGTATCCACCACCCTCTCAGTAAAATAATGCTTCCTGATGTTACTTTTAAGCCTTTGCCCCTCTAATCTAAGACTATGTCCTCTTGTTTTGCTATTTTGTTTCCTTTTAAATATACTCCCTTCCTCTACCTTGTGGATTCCCTTTACGTATTTAAATGTTTCTATCATATCTCCTCTGTCTCGTCTTTTTTCCAAGCTGTACATGTTAAGATCATTAAGCCTTTCCTGGTAACTTTTCTCCTTCAAGCCGTACACCATTTTAGTAGCCCTTCTCTGAACTCTCTCTAAGATGTCTATATCCTTCTGGAGATATGGTCTCCAGTACTGCACACAGTACTCCAAGTGAGGTCTCACCAGTGCTCTGTACAGTGGCATGAGCACTTCCCTTTTCCTACTGCTAATACCTCTCCCTACACAACCAAGCATTCTGCTAGCATTTCCTGCTGCTCTATTATATTGACTACTTACCCTTAGATCCTCTGAAATAATGACCCCTAAATCCCTTTCCTTAGCATATTGGCTAAGTTCTGGCCAGTGAACCAATCTCAACACCTAGTAAGCCAATGGATCATCTGCTGGAAAGGTATCCAGGTCTGCCCTTGCCCCTAGGTAGTCCTGCACCATATGGTGAAGACGCTGGCAATGGGTGCCTACATTTGATGTCCCTGGACGTCGTGGACTAAAAAAATTTAAAAAGGCATCAGTGAAGCTACCCCGGCCTTCATCACTATTCCTCTGATCATCTGCAGCCTCAGAAGCACCTGCGTCATCACTTGGTAACTTACCAGTGCCTGGAAAGGTGTTACACAAGTGTCAATTTAGAGCGTCCTCAAGTTTTTTTCATCCTGTGCTCCCTCTGTGCGGGCAGGATGAGCTCTGAAACTTTACAGAATGACTGTCTCAAGTGGCTGCAGACTTTTCTGGCCTGTCTGAGAAGCTCTGCCAGCCCTGGGTACCTGGTTAGGAAACACTGTACCACCAGTTTTAGGACGTGTGCTAGGCATGGTACATGCGTCAACTTACCCAGGCGTAGGGCGGAAAGAAGGTTGCTGGCATTATCACAGACGACCATTCCCAGCTGAAGCTGGCGTGGTGTTAACCATCTTTACACCTGCCCCTGCAGAGCTGACAATTTTTGGCCCGGTGTGGCTCCTGTCCCCTAAACAAACCAGCTCAAGCACAGTTTGACATCTTTATGCTTGAGCCATTGCGTAGCCCCTGTCATGCGTCGGTTTAACTGCCACTTCACCAGAGACAGAGAAGGAGGAGGAAGAGGGAGAGGTTGTGGTGGAGCAGACAGACCTCATAGAAGCAGCTTTCTGGAGGCGTGTTGGATGAACAAGATCCAGCACAGAGCCCCATCTTGGATCCCACCCAGCTGCAATCAGAGTTACCCAGTGTGCCGTGAAGGAAATGTAACGGCCCTGTCCATGCTTGCTGGACCACGTGTCACATGCACCTTGCTGCTGACTGACTTTCCCAATGACTCCATAACATTGTCTTCCACGTGCTGGTATAGTGCTGGAATGGCCTTCCGTGTAAAGTAATGGCATTTTGGAACTTGCCACTGTGGTACAGCACATTCAGCAAATTCACGGAAGGAAGCAGAGTCCACCAGCTGGAAAGGCAGCAGCTGTAATGCGAGTAATTTTGCTAAACTGGCATTTAGACTATATTTTTTCTTACGCTGCAGCAGCTGGGGCAACGTAATCTGACTGCGTAAATCTGCAGCTGATGGGATGCTGTCACATAATGAGGAAGGACCTGGTACATCCATTACTGTAGCATCATCCCTGTCAGTGGAGGTTGGCGTCAATGACATGGCAGGACATATAGTAGAGACAGGTGAGGAGGACCTACGCAAAGTTTTGCGCCAACGGGATGCGTGGCAGGTGGTCATATGTCGCCTCAAGCACGTGGTACTCAAGCGTCCGGTGTCTTTCTCATGCTTGAGCCTCATCTGACACAGATTACAAATAGCAATGGTGCGGTCTGCTGCACATTTCTTAAAGAACTCCCAGAAAGCAGAGTTCCTGGATGTGTGCTTTGAGACAACAGCGCTCTGCACCTGAGCAGCTCTGACATCTGATGCCTTGGACTGGCTAGTGCTACGGTTGGTCATAGAGGACGTTGTGCCTCGTGTTTGTTGTGCCTCCTCCTCCTCCTCACTTGACTCCTCTGTTCGATCAGGCACCCAGGTGGAGTCAGTGACCTCATCATCATTGTCATCACCCCCTATCTCCTCATCAATGGAGCCAACTTGGCAGTATGCTGCAGCTGCTGGGGCAACATGAGTGCCAGTTATTTGTGTGTCATCACTGGCACCCCCTTCCTCTAGGTTGATTATACTCCCTTCCTCAACCTCTGAAATTGAATCAGAGTGCTGTAGTTGCTGCGCATTCTCAAGCATCATGTCACTGTCATTGTTGTCAAACAATTCAGCTGACTCCTCCATGTGTGATAGTGAGGCTACAGCAGGAGTAGCTGTGGACATGGAGGCTGCATTAGATGTTTTGGCAGCTGAGGTGGACTGTAAAGCACTACAAGCCTGGCTGACAGAGGACTGGGAGGATGAGGATAGCCTGGTTAGCCAATCCACCTAATCCTCTGTATGTTGCTGCTGCTTAAGACAGCCAGCACCAGTTACAAAGGACAAGCGTGCCCCTGCAGAGGATGCACCACGTCCATGACGACCAGAGGCACAGCCTCCTGACACAGAGGCTGCTTGCCCTCTTATCTGTGCCTGGGAGCGTCTGCCTGTCCTTTTTGGTCTTTCTGACATGGTGAGTGATATATAGATTAAATAAATACAGAACTCTGATTCAACTCTGTTATAAAAATTAGAGATATGCTGCAGAACTCTGATTCAACTCTGGTATAAAGATTAAAGATTTCCAGAACTCTGGTATAACTCAGTGAGACACCCTGATAGCTGGCAGCCAGTGACAAGACACAGATTACAATTCCCAGAAACCTCCTATTAATCAGTGCAACCCCCTGATGGGTGGCAGTGACAAGACACAAATTTCAATTCCCAGAAACCACCTACAAGTCAGTGAGACCCCCTGATAGGACCCCCTGATAGCTGGCAACAGTGAAAAGACACAGATTACAATTCCCAGAAACCTCCTATAAATCAGTGAAATCCCCTGATGGGTGGCAGTGAGAACACACAGATTAGAACAATTCCCAGATATTTTGTAGAAATGAAACCCCCACAATTGCTGTTGGCAGTGAGAACACAAAGATTAGAACAATTCCCAGATATTCTGTATAAATTACTGACCCCCAAAATTGCTGGTGGCAGTGAGAACACAAAGATTACAACAATTCCTAGATATTTTGTATAAATGACTGACCCCCAAAACTGCTGGTGGCAGTGAGAACACAAAGATTAGAATAATTCCCAGATATTTTGTATAAATGACTGACCCCCACAATTGCTGGTGGCAGTGAGAACACAAAGATTAGAACAATTCCCAGATATTTTGTATAAATGACTGACCCATGACGAAAATTGAAAGAAATGGGGGACCCAATGTAACAGGGACCCACAAATACACGGAATAAAAATTGGGAGGTACATACAACAGTACCAACTATTTTTTGCTCCAGACGAAGCCGACGCATAGTCGGCGAAACATATGTTGAGCTCATGTACCAACTTTGATTTTAAGTTGTAAGTTGTGTGTCTTGCATTCGTAGGGTGAGGACAGAATCCTTGAGCATGAGCTCTATTAGTTTAGGGTCGGTGCTGGCGTGCCAATTGTGAAGGTTATCTATTGTTTGCAATTCTGTTGTTTATCCCTCTGGTCAATTGTGGGACTCTATTTCAGTGTAAAAACGTTGATTGCAATCCCTTTTCACACTAATCTGTGCACAGCCACTATACACTGGCTTCATTTCCATTACACCCTGTGATGCCTGTTGTCTATGTATATGTTTTTTATTTTTCCTTTGCATTTGAGAGTGTCTAATTTTTGTACTAATAAAGACAATATTTTTCTGTAGCCACTCCTCTAGCACCAATTATCAGTTCTTTTAGAGCTGCCAAGCGGTTTTTTGATGTGTAAATGACTGACCCCCAAAATTGCTGGTGGCAGTGAGAACACAAAGATTAGAACAATTCCCAGATATTCTGTAGAAATAAGACCCCCACAATTGCTGGTGGCAGTGAGAACAAAAAGATTAAAACAATTCCCAGATATTCTGTAGAAATGAGACCCCCCCCCCCAATAGCTGCTGGCAGACTGGCAGTGAGATCACTCACTAACTATCTACTCTCAAAAAACACGTGCTGAAGCGCTGTGTGAAGCCTTATATAGTGTGCTGCGGGACTTAGCTCTGTGATTGAGCCGTGATTGGCATAGTCTTGAACCTGTCTTGCACCTGACTTGTGGTCAGGCGCAAGGCTGTAGCCAATTACAAGCTTCAGGCCAGTGGAAAAGTGCATTGTGGTCCATTGTGGTGCATTGTGTGGGAAGATGCGGCGAACACGCGGAAATGTTCGTAGTTCGCGAACATGCGAACAGGCGATGTTCGAATCGAACTCCGAACCGATCGAACCGAACAGCTCATCCCTAATGCTTAACCCCTAGGGTAAATTAGTAAGTATTTAAATTGTGGTGGAGAGCAAAAAAAAAAGTGAGATTAAAAGCTTCCACACAGCAAATAATAAAGTTTATAGTTGCAGAGGACATTTACACATCCCAATAAGTCACGAGTGATACATTCCCCATATGCAGCAAAGAACTCTGGGTAGGATATGCAAATGAAGTCCACAGCTTCTCACTTTTTTTGCATCTACTGTAGGCTCTGTAATAACACAGAACCTGCCTTGTTCAATGCCGTGCCATTTTAAATCCACCACAACTTAAATGCTTACTAATTTTCCATAGGGGTTAAGCATCAATAGTAACAAGTTTCATTCTATCTCCTGCTGATGAGGGTAAATGAGCCCAAAACAGCTGTACAGATGTCATTGTGTCTGGTTGCATAACCTGGCCTTTGCTAAAAATAAAATCCATTTAATATGGCATGGCATCTGTGCTCTACAAGTGTGTATGTGTGCTCTACATGTGTGTGTGTGTTCTGGAAATGTGTGCACAGAGGAAATATATGGTTTTCGACTGTGTCTGTAAATTTGTGTAAATGTATGGCTCCACATGTGTGTGTTTCTCTTAAAAAAAATAAAAACAGGCTGCTGTGCATTTAATTGCCCTGGCCTATTTTATTTCCCAATCCGGTCATGGGTTCTGTTGTATGTTTTATGTGTTAAAATAGTTATTGTTAATATTGTTATTGTTAGTATTGTTATTGTCTATGTTTATATGTTACTGTTATTATTGCCAGTATCATTACTGTGTGTGTGTCACTACGGCCTTATTCAGCTCCGTAATACAACATGTTTTACATCTGTGGCAAAATTGAGTGGTCGTTGTTTGCTAAACATTACACTCTATTAGACTGTCGTGCGCTTTTCCAATCTGTTATCTAGTTTATTCAGTCTGGTGCTCAAGCTGTGATTACATGGTACTTTATTGTTTCAGGATTAAACAATTAAATTAGGGTTCCGGCTGGGCAGTGGATCAGCTTTGGCTACGGGCTGGAGAATAGGGATGGGCTGCCGGTTCGATTCAAACGTGAGTTCGAATTCAACATCGGCCGTTCGAGTGTTCGGCGAACGCCGAACATTATGGGATGTTCGCTGTGTGTTCGACCGTGGAGATTCCATAATAACAAATGCCTGCAAAATGCATTCACAGTTCTCCTAAATGCACCAACAGCTGCCGGTACATTTAGGAGACCTGTGGCTGCAGCCCCCCGGCCCCCGTGTCTTCAGCCCTCCTGTTCCTCCTCTGTCCGGCCGCGGCTCCTCTGCCCCACGCCTCGTCTTCATGCTGACTGAGCCCTGATTGGGCAAAGTCCTGCGCCTGACCTGGACTTTGCCCAATCAGGGCTCTAATTCAATATTGAGCCCTGATTGGGCAAAGTCCAGGTAAGGTGCAGGACTTTGACAACAGGAGGCCGGGACAGCAGCAGGACAGGTGAGGTACGGGGGCCGGGGGGCTGCAGCCACAGGTCCCCTAAATGTACCGGCAGCTGCCGGTACATTTAGGAGAACTGCGAACACATTTTGCAGGTTCGACCCCCCATTGGGTTGCATTGTGTTCGAGTTCGTATTCTAACATTTGGGCTGTTCTAATGTTTGACTATCACTACTGGAAAAGGCATGAAAGATTGCTGGTGGAAGATCAGATGTCCTGTAAGGGAGCGTCATTAGTAGATGTAACCCAGTTGAGGTACTGAGATCTGTTACCTCCTTCATGGGGAAATCGACCTTTATTACTTCCTGACCCAGTGTATTTGTCAGTATTTTATATCCAAGAAAACAGAAGGGAACCTGTAGGTAATGAGCAAACCAAAAAAAAAGACTTATACATTTGAATAAAAAGTAAATAAACACAAGAATATTTTTTCCATTGACTGCTATGGGCTTCGCAAACAGTGGATTTCCTTTACAATCTATTTTTCACATTTCCTGTGCACACGCCGGTTATATTATACAATATACCTGTTACATGTTTCCCCGAACTGTGGACGTTTAACCATACAAGTCATATTTTTCATGTAAACTTGTACCAGATCGTCCGATTTCATCGGACCAAGTCCCATGATAATTGTAAGGATCACTGAAATTGTCCATCAGTGGTCTGGTGCAGCAGAAGAAGGTTCTGATTCACCTGTATGTTGTAGGATCCGTTGGACAACTTCAGAAGATATTGGATGATCACACAAACACGGTGCCAGTGGACGGCCAGCCTTATGTTTAGACTTTAATAAAGGAATCATTTCTACAGAAAATTGGCACACGGTTTTGGGCTTCATGAACATTACTAACCACACCATTTTTAAGAATACTGTAAAGTTGTGTAGGGGTTTTCGCTTAAATATATGAGGTGGGTTGCGGTGCCCCCCATTCTAGCGATATAATAGTGATTCCTCTGCGGTGCCAGGCTCTGATGTTGCACATCTTTTCTCGCTGTAGGTGGGTTTCTCTTATTTCCTCCTCCGTCCTTTCATTTGTCGCTTTTATGCACAGGATGGAGGCCCTGAGGGCAGATTGGTAAAGTAAGGTTTGTCCTGGACAGTCTTTTATTTTAATGATGTGCCTTATAGATTAATAGTACGCTTTCTTCTCCCCTGTCGTACTTTAGAATTGTAAACATTAAATAAACATCATAGGGTATCCAGAAGACCTAAATAAATGCAGGGGTGCTGTCGAGACAGGTTATTTTCCACTTAGCCACAACTACATAAACAAGAAAAAAGAAGGAAGAAGGGTGTTTTCTCAGTTTTCTGAGACACTTTCGTTGGTAACCTCTGGTAGGTGCCTACATTGTTGATCATCAATGTTTTCCGTTTTCTGATTATAACTGATTAAAGTATTTGTGGGTGGGTTTTAATGTTTAATGTGTGCAGAATGCTAAGTGATACAACATATATATATGCGATTTTGAGATTACTGTTGGTTGCCATGTGTCATGCCCAGGTACCGGGGTGGCACCGGGATTGGGGGAATATGAACCCAGGATGCAGTTAGCACAAATAAGCAGGTTGGTAGGGGTGGAGGATGGTGAAAATAAAGGAAACTGACCAGGTTGGATTCTGTAAGATGATGGGAAGCGTGGAGAATAAATGCAGGAACCAGGAAGACAAAATGAACTGGAACAAATAGGTTTTGCAGAGCGGTGAAATAAACAGTACTTCACTTGAAGCACACAGGAGCTGTAATGATTCAGCAATGTGCTGGCTGGGGCGTGGTGCCTTTATTTTGTGTTTGAGTCACGTGTGTTTTGTGATTTAACTGTTTGTAACCAGTACATGAAGTACACCACCAGGGGTGTTCCAGGATAGCTGTTGCAGAGAATGGATGCTGAATGCAGGTTGCAGGGCAGGAAATGTACCACCAGGGGGGGTGTCAGGATGGTTGCTGCCATGGGGCATGACACCATGTGACTAATTCCACCACCTATAATCAGTTTTTGTTAGTAGTTATAGCTCTTTTGCTTCTTTGGTTTTTTTTTTTGCTATATCTATGAACGGTTATTTGTATGTGTATACTTTTTATGCAGTTATATTTGTATAGTTTTTCTCTATATTTATTTTGCATCTAAATAAAATTGATTCTTTATATTAGCTTATTTTGGGTGTGCAGTCTTTCTTCTTTTTTCTTCTTTTTGTATCCTGTCATCTTGTATCGGATATACAAAAAAAGAATATTCTTCATTTAGGAGAGGATAAGTAAACAAAATGTGAAAGAGGCAATCACTTTGAATAGCCGTGAATAGCTATAAAGCTGATTTGAAAATACAGAAATATCCCAAATTCCATAAACTATAAACCTATTGAATAATTAATGGTTTAATAAGTGTAAATCAAAATATTATTGCAGCAATTTAAATCAATGCAGCAGATGTATCAAAGTAATACTAACTATCCATGCTTACAAACTGTATAAGTGAGACCAGAGTAGAACATATTTAATTAACCATATATGACTACTTTTAAGTAGAAGGTAGAGGGTAATTCTACAACGAATTAAAATCACTTAGAGGTGCATGTTAAATGAACAAATAGTATTTGAATCAATTCACGCACATCAAAAAACAAGATCGTTATCACCGATCCATGGGTGCCTAGGACCTGGGGTATGATTTCCTCCACAGCCGGTGCACTTCAGGAACAATCAGCCAAGACCAAAGTTTCTCCAGTCAAAGGATATTATTAATAAAAATAAAGATAAGACTGCTCACGCTCGACGCGTTTCGTCAAAAGACTTCATCAGGAGCAATATGTGCAGTCATAAGTACATGGTTAAAAAATAAAAGTGATACACTTGGGGCAGTGGCAACCCGCAGGTGTCGGTAATATTAATAATTATTTTAAAAAAGGGCCGGAGGAAGTAGAAAATGGAAAGGGAGAGGAAGAGAAAAAAGGGAGGAAGAGGGAGAGAGAAGGGGAGGAAAGAAAGTGCAAAAATATTAAACATGATTTTTGCCATTTTTCTCATTTTTATTTTTATATTCCTAAGTAATTTATAATTTGGTTTCACCCATAAGTTGCATTTAGCACAGATACTTACAGCGTTATTCAGAGAAAGGTGAAACTCTGGAGAACTTTTGGAGATGTGAAAATCCTAAGTCAAAATAGCCAATTTGAGAAGTGAGATAAATGGGAGAATATTTCTGGTTTGGCTATTTTGACCTAGAGTTTTCACTTCTCCAGAAGTTCTCCTGAGTTTCACCTTTCTTTGAATAGACCTCAATATAATTACCACATAATTGCTACATCAATTTAATATTTAATAGGGAAGTGATTTATTTTTCATGCTACATGCCATCTGAGGAATTATTTTGGAAAGTACACATTATATCAGTTAAGTGTAATAATGTACAGCAGACTGATCATTGGGAATGACATTTCTCTCCTTTACATCCCTGCATAACTGTTGGGGAGAAGTTCTCCAGAGTTTTACCTTTATCGGAATAACCCTGTTAGTAAACATTCTTGCATCCGCCATACACATTCAAGGCATGACAGAGCAATCACAGTGATAAGTGAAGTTGCCCAGTGTCTTCTGTGGACTGTAAAAGTATACTTCCTGCTTTAACAGTCTGTATCTAACCACTAAAACATTCAGTTTTCTCTATTTTCTTTTCATATAAATGCTGTGCCTAAAGATTTGCTTTATGCAGAGCAGCCATGCGACCTGTGAACCCAACGCCACTTTAAAATAGCTATAGAGATGACGGTAGAAGAGCAATCCAATACTCTACTTATGAAGAATACTCAGAGCCAAAGTGTTGTCATTGAATTTTGTTCAATGCTCATTGATGTGCCGATACTAACTGAAAACTAAATATCAATTGTTATATGTATTTGTTAGTTAATTAAAATATATTTATTCCACTAATCACTACATTAGAGGTGGTTTGAATTACCATCATGCTTTAACAAGAATAAATTCAGGTACCGGAGAACGGCAATCTGCGTGTAACAACATGATTTTATTAAGTGAATAAACAGTATACACAGAAAGTGACAACCCGCTATATAGCAACGTCCAAGTAACATTATTATTATTACCATCATTTATATAGCGCCAGCAATTTCTGCAACACTTTCCAATAATAAGTGGGGAATGAGACAAAATTACAACAATCATAGAAACCAGAAACATGAAGGACAATATTACAAAGTTGGTGCTAACCTAACCAGAGCTGTTGTAAACTTACCAGAGCCATTATAGGGCCACATTACAATGGTCGCGCTAAAACGGGGACACTAGGGAGAAATACCTGCGCCTGCAGGTTTCTCCTTTGCGCCCCCGTTTTAGCGCGATATTACAATGCAGGCACTTAATCCTCTCCATGGAGTCCATAGGACATCCATGGAGTCCAGACGGCGCCAGTCACATGACCTGTAGGATCTCACCTCGCGAAGCCGGCGTAGTCAACTTTTTTCCCCCAGTCTCCCTGCTCCCACTGGACAGAGGAGGAGGTTGAAGCCGTGGCCCTCACCGTGGGATAGGGGTGAGTATCTGACTTTTCTTGGCTGCGGTTACTACTGGTGCTGACGGATTCTGCAGCAGCGGAATCCGTTAGCACCAAGTCCTGGCTGTGGTTAACTTTCTGCTAACCACAGCTGGACGTTAATTAGCGTAAGGACTTTGTAATCCTAATGCTAATTAACAGTTTGCGCTCCCCATTTTAAGTATAGGGAGCACAAAGTACAGTAAACTTGCGCAGTATAGCACAAGATTCCAAATGGTAACGGGTTTTTAACCTGTTGGTGTTTGGATTGTAATATGGTGGGGCCACCAGGGCTAGCGTTAATGCTCACTCAGGTGAGCGCTAACGTTAGCACAAAGAATGTAATGGTGCCCATAGTCTATGAAGTTGCTAAGTTTACAACAGCTCTGGTTAAATTAGCACCAGCAATTGTAATACCGTCCAAAGACTTTTACTGGTCATCAGTATCTCTGTCACCAGGATCACAGACAAATAATCATAATTATAAATAATTATAAAACAGTCAGGTGACTTGTTAAAATACAGAAATCTAAACAGAGTTTTAGAACATATTATATTGAAATAAACAAAGTCCCAGAAAGGGATCATTTTGCTATATTTTCTTTTAAAGTTATATAAATACAAGATTTATACACATATCACATCACTTCAGACCGTTCCAATAGTCAGAATAAAAAGGAAAATGTTTTATTTATCTAGGATTTCTTCAAAACATCGGCTTTTTTTTGAAGGTTCTAATAACATTGGGATTCTTGAACTTCCATAGCAAAAGAATGTAATCAGCAAGAAAAATATTCTTTTTTGCATTTCTTAGGGAGGGACTTAAAAAAATACTTGACTTTACTACATTACAACAGCCTTTATAGATCAATATGTTTCCAGTTTAGCGCAGAAAGAAAGGGAAGCTTCAAACTTAGGAATCCTGACGTTGTGTACTCCTCTGTTATTGAATCTAACCAATTTTTACAGGGATTTTTAGCTTCCCGCTTTCATTGAAATGCCACCACATTCATTACTAAAACTCCAAATAGATGTTTGCCATTTTAATCTACTATATTATTATCACATCCTCTTGTTTGTCATTTCAGTTTCCAGGATACTATCGCTGAAGTAAAGTAACACGGGGAAGGTGCAAAAATTCCAAAACATGTTTGGCTGCCTAAACCCCCCAAAAAATAAACAAATGGACTAACTACTTTTTCACTGTAAATGGATGGCTATTTACTATTAATAGAACAATCTTTATTCTCCTTATCATTATCTGGATTGCGGCAAGATGTCTCATGATAGTATACAGTATGTAAATAAAATAAACAGGTACATTATAGATAAGCTGGCTGTGAAGATCAATCTAAGAAAAGACACAAAATTTAAATATTTTTGATTTAGCAAACTAAAAGCAACGTGTGTATCCTTAGCATCAGGTGTAAGTAAAGCAGATGAAGCTATCATTTCTGGCTAAATATCCCCTTTAGCAATGGTGACCATGTCCAGAGCTGTGTTTGCTTGTAGAGAAATGGCTGGAGCTCTTCCCACTGCTGGCGCCGAATCCTCCCTTAGAATTATTGCCACTCACACCGTGGGACGATCCACCTGAGCAATGTTTTCCCCCAGTGCTGGAGTGAAGCACGGCTGTAAAACATAACAACTAATTAGAAAACGAATTAAAACGACTAATAAACAATTATCAGGCTATGAAACCTCCAGAAATTGTTACTAAGATCTTGTATGTTACAGTATATGTACTATAGTTACATTAAAATTCATGTATTAAAATTCCTACTAAAATCGAGGTCAGAGCAGATGATACCCTATAGAAAATTCGAAAAAATTAAAAGACAAAAAGCTTTGTTGTTTTTGTATGTTTTTCTAATTGTACGGCTCTATTCCCTACCTTGCACTAATATGGGGACGCAAACGAGGAAAATCTACGCCTGCAGATTTCCTCATAGTGTCCCCATGTTAGTGTGTTATTCTGGGGCAGGCGCTAGCTGAGCACCTGGCCCTGGAACACAGTGTTAACAGCAGTGATACTCCTGGTAGAGCCATTGCGCCGCCTAGATTATCACCTCTTGGAGTCCATAGGACTCCATGGAGGGTTGTGCTTCTGGACCACCATTCTTGCCGTGGGATCAGAGGTGAGTATCGGATTTATTGGGGGGGGGGGGTTGGGCGATCTTTTTGCTGTCTGCATCCCTACGGCACTTGCACTATGGAAATACCTTACAGTTACAAGAATTCATAAAACACCAAAAAGTTCCATAACGCTGTACAGTGGGTGAGAACTGATAATATGGGAGGAGATGTAAGCAGGGCTGTGGTTATGGAGAGCTTTGTACGTGAGGACCATTAATTTGCATTGGATTCTAAAGGAAAGAGGGGGCCAGTGTAGAGACTGACAAAGGATCAACACTAATGTAGGTTTGTGCTCCCTATGTTAAGTGTAAGATGCACAAAGTACAGTAAACTCATGGAAGCTAGCATTAAAACCATGTTTTTATTTTTTTCCTCCTGCATCGGATGCCGACTGCTGCTGAAAGCCCAACATTTCAGAGCTTTCGTCAGTCAATTTTACAGTTTTCTCTCTTTGGACAATATGTTCTCCAGACTAAAACTTTGGGGGCACCTTCTGCAGGTAATTGTTTTAGACATTTGAAGTGTGAAGAAGAGAAAGTGAGCTGGTGTCTGCAATCTATGCTTTAAAATCGTTTTAATACATGGTAAAAATGTTATATTACTTACATATATTAACGGAATTGTGTGCTCCCAGCCTGAAATAAAACATAACAAGTGACTTAAAGATTGTTCACAATTAATAGCAATAATTAGTGTTTATATGATTTGGATTTAAAATAAGTTGTTTTAATGGACCTTTATCAACCAGCGACAACCTTTATTCTGATTCTAATGTCTGATTCTAAACAGTTCTAGTGGCAGAAATACATTTTTTTCTATGTTTATATACTCAGTCATACATGGCAAGTATGAATTTTACAGAAATTTACGGTATATGGTATCAGCTTAATTAATTAAGTACAGGTCCAGACCAACCACTGGGCAAACACATCAAGTGCTAGACTATGGCTATGGCTGACCAGGCCATTGGGCTGTGTAAAAGATCTGAGTGTTTACGCACCAGTTTCCACATGGATCTGGCCAAATGTTGCAGGATCCTCCACCCCAACAAGCTGCATGAAAGCCCAGACATCATGGTCAGTGCTGGGTGCTGCCATTGCCAGACTCCTGTAGGCCAGCTTTTCTGATTTTACATGACAAATAAACATTGTCAGCCCTGATTGGACCTTTGAGTGTTATGCAGATGCTATTCCCAAGGTGGTGATGACATGTAGTTGAGTAAGAAAAGTGAACTTATTAGATACCCTAACCCTGTCCAGCCTAGGACAGGGTCAGGGTATCTAATAAGTTCACTAGGTCACTAGGTCGATCAAAGACTCCAGTCTGGTTCTGAAAGTAGTTTAAAGCTTTCAAGTGTAAAGTTAAAGTGTAAGAAGCAACTGAAGGACGTTGTATTCACCTGCCCTCTTCTCCTTCCAGCATCTTCTTGTAGGTGGTGATCTCAATGTCCAGAGCCAGTTTCACGTTCATGAGCTCCTGGTATTCTCGCAGTTGGCGAGCCATGTCCTGCTTGGCCTTCTGTAGTGCACCTTCCAGCTCAGAGAGTTTGCCCTTGGCATCCCTCACAGCGGCTTCTCCACGTCCCTCAGCCTCGTTTATAGCGGATTCAAGGCCTGAGCGCTAGAATAAGTGTGAATTTCATAATTAGAATGCAATTAAACCTGTGTTTCTGAGCATCATGGGTTAAAAACCGGCTTAGTCATGGTGAAACATCATGATAGACAACACTTGTGTCACACTATCATACAATTCTAAAAGTTGCTCTTCTTATTTGTATTTTTACCTGGGCCTTCCCACTGTCAATCTCTCCTCTCAGACTCTGAATGGCTCTGTTGAGAGAGCAGATCTCATCTCTGCTGCTCTGTAGATTGTTTCCATTCCTCCCTGCTGCTGTCTGAAGCTCTGCAAACTAGATAAACATTTAGGATACTCGTGGTTGTTCCATATTCATTAATATTGCAAGCCAGCTGAAAATTAAATTTCGTCCTCTCACCCGTGACTGATACATGGCCTCGGCCTCGGCTCTGCTCCTGTTAGCAATGTCCTCATACTGAGCTCTGACCTCACCAATGATTCCATCCAGATCCAGATTACGACTGTTATCCATGGACACGACCACCGAGGTGTCTGAGATCTGAGACTGGAGCTGAGATATTTCCTGACAATACCAAAGAAGAAATATTTAATAGGGATGTGCATGGCTGAAAAATTTGTTTTGTTTAGTTTTGTTTTGTTACGTTTTTAAATAATTTTGTTTTTGGAATTTCGTAACTAATTTCGTTTCGTATTTCGTCTCGTTTTGGATCGATTTGAAACTTCGAATCGATTTGAAATTTTGAATCAATTTGAAATTTCGAATCGATTCAAAATTCATATATCAATTCGATAGTTGATATCAATTCGAATTTTGGATCACTAAATAAAACCCCAATTGATCAAATTTTGCTGTTAAAAGAAAGCTAGGGTTAAATTTTAAGCTGTGCCACAGATTTAGTATTTGAGTCAAATTAAACAGTGAAACAAAATTAATTTGTTTCATAAAGTCCTTTGCTGACTAGTACTTGTATTTTAAGTAAAGATCAATTCGATAGTTGATATCAATTTGATATCAATTTGATAGTTCATTTCAAATTCAATAGTTGATATCAATTTGATAGTTCATTTCAAATTCGATAGTTGATATCAATTATTCAAATTTTTCTTTTGTGATGATGACACCGTGTAAAACGAAATAAATTTGTTATATACCATTTTGTTTCTCTTCAAATTCGTATGAACGGCCATAGATTAAAGAACATAAATATGTCAGGAAATAGTCAGAACTATGTATTTAATGGATTTAGCGCAAAAACTATAACAACCGGCAAGACACCTGGGGCAAAAGTAGAGTACAAAGACCCAACACAGTACACAAATGGGATCATTATTATCATTCCTATAGTGTCAAACACAACATTTTTACAATCATCCTCAATAAGAAAGTAAGCACAAGTGGCATTTGAAAATATATTTACCGCATCATAAAGAGTCCTCAGGAAGTTAATCTCATCAGACAGGGAATCAGCCTTTGCTTGTAACTCAGCTTTGCTCATAAAAGCTGCATCTACATCCTGGGGGAGAGAAACAAAAGTCCAGTAAGAGGACATTGAAAACTTACATTTTAAAAAAATATAATAAAATATCACGTTTAGTTTTCTACTCACCCTCTTTAATCCAGCAAATTCATTCTCTGCAGCTGTCCGTCTGTTCACTTCTTCTTCATACCTACAATATTGAGTATAAATAATACAAATCACACTCTGCAGTATATAATACAGTAAACAATAATACTAACACTCAGAAAAGTGTTTAATATAAAGCCGCACAGATTGACTTTCCAAATTGCATCTGAATAATTATAATTTTAAATCACCTGGGGCCACATTACACTCTTAACGGTAATGTACCTGCGTGAGCATTAACGTTAGCTGTGGTGTCTACCGCATTTTACAATCCAAACGCAAACGGATTAAGTAACCCGTTTGTGTTTGGTACCTTGCGCTTTTCAGCGCGAGGTTACTGTACTTTGCGATCCCTATACTTAACATGGGGAGTGCAAAGTGTTAATCAGCGTTAGGATTACAAAGTCCCAACGCTGAGTAACATCCGGCTCTGGTTAGCGGAAAGTTAACCAGAGCCAGGACTTGGTGTTAACGGATTCCGCTTTTGCAGAATCTTTAACACCTGCCTAAAAAAAAAAGCATCGTATACTCACCTCCTGTCCCGCGGCTCCAACCGTCTCCTCCGTCCAGCGGGAGCAGGGAAAGACTGGGGGGGAAAAGTCCCCCCAGTCTCTCCCTGCGTATCACTACACCGACTGGCTGGATCTCGCGAGGCGAGATCCGGCTGGTCATGTGACCAGCAGGGGGAAACTCATTGGAGTCCTATGGACTCCATCGAGAGGATGCTCGCGGCTGCGCTCAGCACTGCCACGAGCATCCCATCCCATAGCACGCAGTAACAATGCAGGCAGCTTTTTAAGCGCCTGCATTGTAATTCCACGCTAAAACGGGGCAGTAGGGGGAAAACTGCGGGTGCAGTTTTTTTCTCCCTACCGCCCCCATTTTAGCGTGGAGATCGTAATGTAAGCCATGCTCTTTAGGACCTCAAGTAACATTCATATGATTGAATTCAGATGATTATTGAAGATTCTAAATTTGAATTCAAATGGTATAGATTGCAAATTGTATGGTATCTACATAGATTTGTTCAAAATACCTTCTTTTACCTTTAACATTGAATATAAATAATACAACTCACATTCAGCAGCGTATAATACAATAAACAATTCCAAGTGATCATCAACAGACAAGTCTCTATATATATATATAAAAGGAAAAGTCCCTACTGACTGATTGAATGACTGACTGACCTACTGACTCATCAATTCCCAGCTCAAACCGTTTCACCTAGGAACGTGAAATTTTGAAGGTACATTGCTTTTATAAAGTAGGCACCCACTAAGGAAGGATTTTTGGAAATTCTGCCCCTAAGCGGGTGAAAAAGGGGATGAATATTTTAAACAGGATACCTATATCTCAAAAACTAAAGACGTTGCCGTTGGGAAAATTGGTATTCACAATATCCTTGAAAAATAATAAAAGCATGTGTTCTTCCATTTTACAAATGTCCACGTAAGGGGAGTGAAAAAAGGCCAGTGAATACTTTTATCAGTATACCTATATTTCAAAAACCAAAAATGTTACAGGCGTGACAATCGGTATTTACAATCTTTGTGAAAAACAAACATGTGTTTTGCCATTTTCCGAAAATCCAGTTATGGGTGGTTTTAAAAAATGGGTGTGAAAACATTTATTAATATACCTATATTCAAAAACCAAAAATGTTACAGGCATGAAAATTGGTATTTACAATCTTTTTGAAACATAAAAAAAGTGTTTTAGCATTTTCCAAAAATCCAAGTGAGGGGGGGGGGGTGAAAAAGGGGTGAATATTTTAAACAGGATGCCTATATATCAAAAACAAAAGATGCTACAGATGGGAAAATTGGTTCTTTTTTTAAAAAAAAAAACATATTTTAGCATTTTCAGAAAATCCGTTTAAGGAGGGTTGAAAAAGTGGGTGAATATTTTTATCAGTTTACCCCTAAATTCAAAAACCAAAGCTGTCACAGGCATGAAAATTGGTATTTACAATCTTCGTGAAAAATTTAAGAAAAATCTGAGTTTTGCCATTTTCCAAAAATCCAAGTAAGGGGGTGAAAATGGGTGGGGGTGAATATTTTGAACAGCATACTTATATCTCCAAAACCAAAGATGTTACAGACGTAAAAATTGGAATTTAGATTCGGCTTGAAAAATAAAATAAATACAGGTGGTTTATCATTTTCTGAAAATCCAGTTAAGGGGGTTAAAAGGGCTGTGTGAACATTGTAAACAGGATATGTACATCTAAAAAACCAAAGATGTTACAAATGTGAAAATTGGTATTTAAATTCTTTTGAAAAAATAAAAAACAGATTTTACCATTTTCAGTGAAAAAGGGTGGTGAATACTTTATCAGTATACCTATATTTCATAAACCAAAGATGTTACAGGTGTGAAAATTGTATTTACAATCTTCTTGAAAAATAAAAAACACGTTTTACCATTTTACAAAAATACAGTTAAGGGGGGTTAAAAGGGGGTGAATATTGTAAACAGGATACATACATCTAAAAAAAACAAATATGTTACAAATGGGAAAATTGGTAATTAAATTCTTCACTGAAAAATAAAAAACATATATTTTACCATTTTCAGTGAACTCAGTTTAAGGGGGGAGTGAAAAAGGGGTGAATATTTTTATCAGTATTCCTATATTTAAAAAAACAAAGACGTTACAGGCATAAAAATTGGTATTACAGTAGTCTTGTAAAATAAAAAAAAATCCAGTTGATACACTGGATCAGCAGATCAGAAGGATGCTGTTACTTCAGAATTTCTGTTTCAATTCAAAAGAATTCAGTTTGCCCTAAAGGTTTGTTTTGCTATGACCATCAACAAGTCAAATCAAGTCAAATCAAATCAAATCAAAATAAGCTTTATTGGCAGGACCAAATACATTTTAGCATTGCCAAAGCATATGGGGAGGAGGGGGGTAGTGGGACATATATATGGGGGGGGAATGGGCAAGTCCATGGACATTATCAGGGGTAAGGGATAATGTGAAGGGGGATGGGGGCGAGTCCGTGTTGGGGATTTATAAGTCAAGTCTCAGGGACAGACTTTGAAGATAGCAGAGATTGACCCAAGAGAAGATTGCTTCACACATGAACAGTTTTATGTTGCCTATTACTGAGTGAGCTCACCTAACTCTCTGCTGATCCGAGCACCTGAAAAAAGAACCACTAATGTAATTTACAAAGAAGTACTCGAATAGTTTTTTTTCTATGCTCCAGATGCAAAAAGCAAAATAATTTTTTTTGTCTGTCTCATTGTCTATTTGTATTTATAACACAAAAAAATTTTCATGGACGCATATGAATGAAACAACTTTGTTTTTTAGCCTATACTCCCTGACTAACATCTCCAAAAAACATCACTTCTTACATTATGACATCAACCTGTAAATTATATTTCGGACAGTTTTGACAAAAAGCTCATATTTCTTTTAAAAACAATCGAAACAAATCACAAAATTCAAGCGAGCGAGGCAAGAGCTAGTTTAATATAAAACAGAGCAGATTTACTTTTCAAAGTGTATCTCATTAATTATAATTTTAAATCATCTGATCATTAGGATGTCAGGTAACACTTATATGATTCAGGTTAGATAAGAATACAGCATAATAGAAAAGCATACTGTTTCTCTATATTGAAAGAGATTGTACATTTATTTCTTCTTGAAGATTCAAATTTTGAAATCAAATGGTTTATCTTACAAATGATGTGGTATTTAATGAACTTGTTTCAAAATACCCTCATACCTTCTCCTTAGTTCTTCTACGCTTTGCTCCATACTGTTCCTCTCAGTTTCCAGACGTCCACTCTCACACCCTATACTCTCCAGTTGTCTCCTGAGGTTACCGGTAAAAGCCTCAAACAGAGGTTCAGTCTGAACGCGGGAAGTTTGCTGATCTTGTAATAAAGACCACTTTGTCTCCAGCATTTTATTTTGTTGTTCCAAAAATCTCACCTAAATCAAAACAGTATTCACGTTTTACTGTTACTGAATATATAAGCAGTATTTTCAGAAAACCCCTACATCCAACAAATATTTTACTGCAAACATATATACATTTTTATATGTAAATATGTCCCATGTTAAGTAAATCAAATTTGTCTTCCCTTATAACAAAACCAGTATGAGACCAAATGGAAAGGCAAGTATTAAATACTACAAGCCATTAGTTGATCCTTTTTTACAAATACTACATGATGCTTATGTGCAATATTTTTTGATGTATAAACCCTAAACTTTAAACCAATTCAGCATTTGGTAGGGAATTGAAGACTTATTCTTGATTCAAAACATCGGAAGAATATAAATTATATTGTTCTAATTGTAACAGATAATATGCTAAATATTTAGCTGAACAAGCATTGAAATATCATTCCTCTCCTTCACATCCCTACATAACTGTTAGGCATCTATATTCGAACCAAAGTTATAATAACATATTCTGGATATTCATAATTAACCTAAGGTGCATAGAACTCACCTTGTCTATAAAAGTGGCAAATTTGTCATTGAGCCCCATAATCTGATTTCTCTCCTGTGTTCTCACTCGTTGGATGCTTGTGTCAATATCCAGGTTGAGAGGAGCCAGGAGACCTTGGTTCACAGTAACTTGAGTGATGCCTCCAGAGCAACCAGATCCCCCAAATCCAGAGCCATTTCCTCCAATACCATGGCCAGATCCATGTCCACTTTTCCCACAATGGCCACTTCCCACTGAGATCTTTTGTCCCTTTGAACCCACATTGTGGGCGCTTTGGCTACTAAAGCAATGGCTTGTCTTGTGACCGGCAAGAGCCACATGTTTGGAGGAATGAGAGGACGTATTGTAGTTTGAGCTCCCGTGTTTGGGTGACGCCACTGAACAGGAGCTGAAGTGCTTGTGTCCAGAAGATCCGAGGATGGAGTGATGAGACATGATGCTTCTTCTCACTGCAGAGATGATGTGGAGATGTACAATCTGTGCAAGAGATTCACGTCTTCTGGACACACACTGGATGCTTTTATACTTCACCTGGGTGGTAACACTCTACCACAAATAATGTTATTGGAGGCTAGGAGCAGCATATTAATGTATGATGTCATAGAAATAAAACATCAACACACCTACAGCATCAAAGGTTAATGCATTTACTGTCAGCTTCCTTCGTTTTAAAGATGTTGACTTGAATACATTGCAAATGACTTTGTGTATGACTTATTTTACTGGAAGATGTAAATTTTAACTTTATGCCTCCTAGAAATTTTGAAGAACTGCCTATTGCTGAATTATTGAGGAAGTTTATGAAAGTGAATATATATATATATATTTCCTTGAAGGTTCCTGCAGTCAAGGGGTTAACTTGATCCAATGGCTGGTGCCCTGGTTGGTGAACATACAGAATACATAAAAAGGACTGGCACAACAACTTGCATTTATTTCACAAGGAAATCAACTGTTTACATATCAGTTCTAAGCATAACTTTCTTTCTATATTTTATTTTTGAGATTGTAGGATCTACCTTGCAAGAATTAAAAAAATAATTGCTTTGACATTTTCAAATGTTATAGTTTTTGAAAATGTAGATTAGATAAGCCATGTTAGTCAAGATGCCAAAATCACCATAGTATAGCAGTGCACAGTGAAACCTTTTTATTGGACTACCGTTACATTTAACCCTTTCACTGCTGAGGCATTTCACCCCCCCCCTGTGCTGTGCTCATTTTGACCGTTATGTACTCATCGTGTTTAAATGTGATTTGTAGTCGTGTTTTTTTTGTAGGACCCAGACAAATTATATATCCTTATATTCAGCAGACTAGGCAGATTCAAAATATGTCATTATTATATGTATATGTTATGGGTAAAGCCCGAAGTGTGGTTAATCCTAGGATTACCCGGGTAATCCTAGCATTACCCAGGCGTTATTAGCAAACGTCAGAAGTGAAATGAAATTTCGGACTTTACCTGGGTAATCTGCAAAGTATTCAAAGGCCTCTGGGTACTCCGGTTTTCAGCACTGTTTTAACTGGGTAATTCGCACATTACCCTAGTGGTGCTGGATAAAGTGTGATGTGCAACGAAAAATCGTACTTTATCCGGGTAATCTACAAAATATCCAAACGCCTCTAGGTACTGCGCTTTTCTTGGGTTTTCAGCAGATTACAAATGACTGAATTCTGAGGATTACCCGGGTAAAGCTGCAAACTGTTATCTGACTGATATCAAAATTGTTTTTTTTGTTGTTATTTTTAATGAAATTGTATCCACAGTCACAAACCACACTAAATAACCGTCATGTGACTCTGCGCATTAATTGTCTGAAAATTTATTTATGAAGATAAAGATATTATATAAAGAGTAACTTGATGGTTATTATGTTTTATAAACGATATATTAGCACTAGGGATGAGCGTTCGGTTCAGATCTGTTTGGAGTTCGATTCGAACATCGCCCGTTCGGCTGTTCGTCGAACTCCGAACAATTCCGCGTGTTCGCCGCATGTTCGCCCTTCCCTGCTTGCAGCCCCAGCGTGTGTGTTTGCAGGAGTGAATCAGAGAGGAGAGGAGAATGTTCTTTCAGGGTGTATCAGTGACGTTGTAGGAGATTTCTGGGAATTAGAATCTGTGTTGGCACTGCCAGGCTATCAGGGACAGTGTGTATCAGTGAGTTGTAGGAGATTTCTGGGAATTTGAATCTGTGTTGGCACTTCCAGGCTATCAGGGACAGTGTGTATCAGTGAGTTCTACCAGAGTTCAGCAAATTTGAATCTGTCTTGGCACAGCCTGTTATCAGTGTGTAAGTGAGGTATACCACAGTTCAGCAAATTAGAATCTGTCTTGGCACAGCCTGTTATCAGTGTGTATCAGTGAGTTATACCACAGTTCAGCAAATTAGAATCTGTCTTGGCACAGCCTGTTATCAGTGTGTATCAGTGAGTTATACCACAGTTCAGCAAATTAGAATCTGTCTTGGCACAGCCTGTTATCAGTGTGTATCAGTGAGTTATACCACAGTTCAGCAAATTAGAATCTGTCTTGGCACAATACCACAGAGGGGTTACGGTGTGAAGGCACTTGCTGCCACCAAAGGTAAAATATTTGGGTGCACTGCCACTGACGCCTATACCAGATTCATATCATTTTAATATTTGACCGCAGGGTCCAACCCTGCACTCTTCCACAACACCACAGAGGGGTTACTTACGGTGTGAAGGCACTTGCTGCCACCAAAGGCACAATATTTGGGTGCACTGCCACTGACGCCTATACCAGATTCATATAATTTTAATATTGGACCGCAGGGTCCACCACTGCACTCTTCCACAATACCACAGAGGGGTTACGGTGTGAAGGCACTTGCTGCCACCAAAGGCAAAATATTTGGGTGCACTGACGCCTGTACCAGATTCATATCATTTTAATATTTGACCGCAGGGTCCAGCCCTGCACTCTTCCACAATACCACAGAGGGGTTACAGTGTGACGGCACTGTTGCCGACACTAAAGACCCAATTTGAAAGCACCTATTGTTACTTTCATCCGAAGCCTGCATAAGTTTCACCATAATTTAGCCAAAAAAGTCACTAAACTTGTTCTGCGTTTCCTAAAACGTCTCCTCTTTTCATACAAGCTACCGCCCCAAGCAGTTGTTTATGAATAGATTAAAGGAAAACCATTTACCGTCATTTGAAATGTAATTTGTTTTTGTTTTTAAATGTTTCTATACATCCTACAAATCTGTCACTTCACGGGCAGGTTATGGGGACCTCCTAGGCATGATATTTGAAGGAATTTTTTATTTTTATTCTTAACCTTTATTTCATGGAAAACTCACTGTTCCTTTTAAAACATTTTTTTTTATTTTTTGTCCTTGTTTCCTGTCCCCCAGGGCACTAAACGGACCCCCATACACCTTTTATGGCAAATATCTAGCATATATGTCCTCTTCTAGGGCACTCTAAAAATTGAACGTTCGGGTCCCATTGACTTACATTGAGTTCGGATCGTGTTCGAGTTTGAACTCGAACTTTTGAAATTGTTCGAGTTCGAAGTTGAACCGAACACGGGGGGTGTTCGGCTCATCCCTAATTAGCACACATGACACATAATAAAGATCAGGTAACTCTTTCACATTCATATAAGAAACATATCCTGTTACTTGAAAACGAGAGAAATCTCAATGTATCCTTCCTGGTAAAATCCTTTTATAAATATCCTGTTACTTTGTATATTCATTGTATCCTTAATACATTTTAATGTTTGTCTTTTTCCATTTTCGTTGATAATATCCATAGATAATAGCAAAATTCCCTTTTACCCAAGCGGGGTTGGATGCTCTGCAGATTACCCAGGTGAAGCTTCAGACTTGCACATTATCCGGGTAAAGTGCGAATTTTTCAGCTCTTCCAGACTGTTACCTAAGGGCAGTTGGTTAGTCCTAAAATTACCCGGGTAAAGTCTTAAATTTTCATTTTTTTGCAGCTTTACTTAGCGGTTTTGGGTAATGTCAGGATTACTCGGGTAATCCTAGGATTAACCACACTTCGGGCAACATATACATCATGTCCTGTCACAATGCAATAACAAAAAATGTAAAACAAATGTAAATTTCCATTCAAATTTCAATCATTTACAGCTTATTTAAATAAAAAAATTCACATTTATCATCCAAACCTTTGTAGTTATATATTCTATGGGGCCCTCTTGTTAAAAAAGAGAAAATAGAAATGGGAACCTGTTACTGCATTTTTCGGAGAAAATATACAATTTCAACTGAACCTGAAGAAGTGAAATTTTTTGTTTAGTATTTTGTCGCATTGTGTTTTATGAATTATATAACTATAGGGGTTATTCAGCCAGGGGCGCACTTGCCACCGAATTGCACCAAACAGTGAATTTCAAAGTTCAGTGAAATTTTGTGGTAGTTTTTTTATTCACTAGTCAATTTGCTAAATACTGGCTAAATGACAGCGAAATACAATGCAGTTCGCTGCAGATCGACACAATTCGTCTCATAGAGTAGTAATGGTTAGCCTATTCAAAGAATGCTGAACTGCACCTAAATGTCAATGAAATGCCCTAATTTGCAGTGTATCAGTTCAACAGGTTTAAACAGGCAAGTCCCATAGGTTTCAATGTAAAATTTTTTTATTGTTTCTATTTTTTTCCTTCAACAGTTCATTCTTTTTGTTTTCAGCCATCCGGCTTTTTTTTAACAACTTTATGTGTTTTCTATATTTTTTAGACTAAATTGTTGAATCCTAATTTTTTTTTTATTCTATAACAGACCATTTTATTATTTTTTTGTAGGACCTTTTTTTATTTCTTACACCCATTTTAATGGATTTTTATTGATTTAAACACCTATAAGAAGAATAGCAGAGTTTGTTTTTTAATTTCCATAATTCGGCTGCGTTCGCCGGTTTCTTCGGTGGCATTCGATGGTCTGTTCAGTGGTCTTTGGTGACGTTCCGTGGTAAGTTTGAAGGTCAGTTTGGCGACTCCACGTTTGGTGCAATTCGGGGACCCTGCGGGTGAGTTCACCGCAGGGTCGTCAAGATGGAATCGCCGAAACTTACCGAAGTATGCCGAACGTGAAAGCACCGAAATTTCACTGAAATTTCAAGGTTTTCTGAATAACCCCTTATGTATTAAACACTGACCTTGCTTACGATGTGGTAAATGAGAAAGTGAGTGGTATTGCTAATTTTATATGTGACAGATGGATAATGCCATTGCTTTGGAACAAAAAATAAACAAATTAAAAAAATATTTTATATTTGTGTGTTGTTTTTTTTACATGGTCATGTTTGGAATCATTAGAAAGGCTAGACTCATGACACCCAACATGACTTTGTGGGGTGTAAAGAATGGAGATACAGGGTTCCAAAGGACCCCAACTCTCCTCGCAGTGGTGAAGCGGCTTATGTTTAAGACTAGGGTCAAACGAACGCATTATTCGCAGCGACAGTCAAAAAGTGCGTCCGAACGCATTGACGTATTTTTTCACGGAATGCGCGAAAACGGTCAGACGACATGCATTTTCGTGCATGATTTTTTTACGGATCGTCAATAAAACACTTTTTGCCTCTGGACGTTATGTAGGCTGGACATTAGCAGCGTCTGACATCTCCTAATCCCGCACACACTCTGCTATGCCGCCGCAGCGCACTCTGTACGTTAATACTAGTGGTTCTGCGTTCTCGAAAAAATTTGTTCATTTTCCATTTGCGTTGACGGCCGTACTTTCGTGCGGCCGTACTACGTATATTGGCCGTCATTGCCTGTCATTTGCTGCTACTACCGGCCGTGATTAAGTGCACCTAAACGCATGTTAAAAATGCGCTTGTCTGACCCCAGCTTTAGATGGACCAATGTGTAATAACGCTTTGTGCCATCACCTCCACATTTGGTGCCGGCCTGGGAAATGAGAAGGTGAGTAAGGGCAGTTGCATTGTTTGCTTTTTAAGTAACAGCACTTAATGCTACCGCAAATGCAAAAACAGTAAATTTGGCATTTTTTTTCCTTTTTTACCCATCAGCTGGTCATATTTGGTATGGTTGGAAAGGTCAGACTTTGACCTTTCCAATGACACCTCACATGATTTTGCCCCTCGCAGCATTGCGGTAGATTAGGTTTTTGATGGAAAATCTAAACCTTGAATTTTTTCATTTAATGCATCAAGCGATTCCTGTAGCTCTGTTCCCACTCTTTTCTCATCTTCCAGTTCCTGTTCCAGCTTACTGAGATTTTCCTCAAGTGCAGAGTCTGAATTTTTAAGCTGTCCCTTTAATACATTATGATCTTCTATGCCTCCTCTGCGGCCAAGCGGGAAAGAGGAGGACACGCTCAGTGTGTTGTCCGCAGTCAACCAGTTAAAAGGCAGCTTTCAAGTGTATAACGCTCTTCTTCAGGTCTGGAAGTTATATTTCTACTATTGCTTCTCCAAGAATGTCCCCTGACAATGTACAGAAAGGAATGACTTGTAAACAGAATTATATGGCAGCATGGTCCAGGTTTAAGGTTTTAGTGAACGCTACTAACCGCACCATAAATAAGAATACTGTAAAGCTCTGCTACGGGATGACAAAATCCACTCAGACCCACATGCTAATAAGCTATCTTTCCCCGTTCAGATCAGGGACATGCAGTGAGGCACCGGCTAGTAACAGAGCAGATATACACAGGTTACGTAGGTTCAGTGCTCCCCAGGATCTGGCTGCTTTCAGTGCTCCCCTGGAACTGGCTGGCTGCTGTCAGTGCTCCCCTGGATCTGGCTGCTCCCAGTGCTCCCCTGGATCTGGCTGCTCCCAGTGCTCCCCAGGAACTGGCTGTTCTCAGTGCTCCCCAGGATCTGGCTGCTCTCAGTGCTCCCCAGGATCAGGCTGCTCAAAGTTCTCCCCAGGATCTGGCTGCTTCGTGCTCACCAGAATCTGGCTGCTCAGTGCTCCCCAGAATCTGGCTGCACTCTGGCTGCCATCTGGCTGTATTTCGTATTACCCCCCAGTATATCATCAGTTGTATTTCGTATTACCCCCCAGTATATCATCAATTGTATTTCATATTACCCCCAGTATATCAATTAATTTCATATTACCCCCACTATATCAATTAATTTTATATTACCCCCCAGTATAGACATCAATTCATTTTATATTACCCCAGTATATCAATTCATTTCATATTACCTCCAGTATATCAATTCATTTTATATTACCCCAGTATCAATTCATTTTATATTACCCCCAGTATATCAATTCATTTCATATTACCCCAGTATATCAATTCATTTCATATTACCCCCAGTATATCAATTCATTTCATATTACCCCAGTATATCAATTCATTTTATATTACCCAATATCAATTCCTTTTATATTACCCCCAGTATAGACATCAATTCATTTTATATTACCCCCAGTATCAATTCACTTTATATTACCCCATTATAGACATCAATTCATTTTATATTACCCCCAGTATCAATTCACTTTATATTACCCCCCCCCCCCGCCCCTGTATATCATCAATTATAGCAAGGGGCGGACTGACAACTTGTGGGGCCCCCGGGCAATAGAAAATCATGGGGCCCCCTTAAACCCTGTGCCACGTCCACATAAACCCCACCCACATAATGCAACACAGATGTGTACATAATTTCTTAAAACTATTTTCCAAGTAAATGTTTTAAGATGACAAAATCCACTCAGACTCACATGCTAATATGCTATCTTGCCCCGTTCAGATTAGGGACGTGCGGTGAGGCACCGGCTAGTAACAGAGCAGATATACACAGGTTACGTAGGTTCAGTGCTCCCCAGGATCTGGCTGCTCTCTGTGCTCCCCTGGAACTGGCTGGCTGCTGTCAGTGCTCCCCTGGATCTGGCTGCTCCCAGTGCTCCCCTGGATCTGGCTGCTTCCAGTGCTCCCCATGAACTGGCTGCTCTCAGTGCTCCCCAGGATCTGGCTGCTCTCAGTGCTCCCCAGGATCTGGCTGCTCTCAGTGCTCCCCAGAATCTGGCTGCTCAGTGCTCCCCAGAATCTGGCTGCACTCTGGCTGCAATCTGGCTGTATTTCGTATTACCCCCCCCCCCCCAGTATATCATCAGTTGTATTTCGTATTACCCCCCAGTATATCATCAATTGTATTTCATATTACCCCCAGTATATCAATTAATTTCACATTACCCCCAGTATATCAATTAACTTTATATTACCCCCAGTATAGACATCAATTCATGTTATATTACCCCCAGTATAGACATCAATTCATTTTATATTACCCTCAGTACATCAATTCATTTTATATTACCCCAGTATCAATTCATTTCATATTGCCCCCAGTATATCAATTCATTTCATATTACCCCCAGTATATCAATTCATTTTATATTACCCCAGTATATCAATTCATTTCATATTACCCCCCAATATATCAATTCATTTTTTATCACCCCAGTTTCAATTAATTTTATATTATCCCCAGTATAGGCATCAATTAATTTTATATTACCCCCAGTATCAATTAATTTTATATTACCCCAGTATCAATTGATTTTATATTACCCCCAGTATCAATAAATTTTATATTACCCCAGTATCAATTAATTTTATATTACCCCAGTATCAATTGATTTTATATTACCCCCAGTATCAATAAATTTTATATTACCCCAGTATCAATTGATTTTATATTACCCCCAGTATCAATTCATTTTACATTACCCCCAGTATCAATTAATTTTATATTACCCCAGTATCAATTCATTTTATATTACCCCAGTATTAATTCATTTTATATTACCCCCAGTATCAATTCATTTTATATTACCCCAGTACCAATTCATTTTATATTACCCCCCGTATATCATCAATTATAGCTACGTCATCTCATTAACACCCCCGCTCGCTCACCCTCCCCCCCCCCCGCTCGCTTGCTCACCGGAATTCACTGCTAGTGAAAAAAATCTCCGGACGAAGCCTCGGCCTGGTTGGGCCGCAACCTTGTATTTCCTCTCCTGGGTCTGCCACTGCGTGCCCTGCGTGGCTGCGCAAATCACGTGAGGGGCGGCGCTAATGCAACATGCCTGCTTTGAGTTTAAAATGTGTGATGCAGGCACGGTGCAGCACCGGGCCAGCCCCGTGGCATTTCAGAGTGCGCCGGGCGTGACTGCCTCCTGTCAGCTCATCATCCGGTTCCCGGAGCTGATTGAAACCGACGAGGCCCAGTCCACTGTGCCTGCCAAACCAGGCCCCTACTGACCCACAAGCCTTCGGGCACTGCCCGAGTGCCCGACGGGTCTGTCCGACCCTGATTATAGCTACATCATCTCATTAACACCCCCCGCACGCTCACCCCACGCTCGCTCACCGGAATACACTGCTAGTGAAAAAAATCTCCAGACGCAGCCTTGGCCTGGTTGGGCCGCAACCTTGTATTTCCTCTCCTGGGTCTGCCACTGCGTGCCCTGCGTGTCTGCGCATATCACGTGAGGGGCAGCGCTAATGCAACGTGCCTGCTTTGAGTTTAAAATGTGTGATGCGCGGGGCTGTGGCTGCCTCCTGTCAGCTCATCATCCGGTTCCTGGACCTGAGGGAAACCGACGGGCCCAGTCCACTGTGCCTGCCCAACCGGGTGCCCGATGGGTCAGTCCGCCACTGGTGAGATGTGCTCCAGTCCTCGGAATGGCTGGGTTAGCTTCTACTAACACAAACAGAGATGGCAAAATAAGAGACAAGACAGGGGTCACAGATACAGAAGCCAAAAATAATGAGTACCAGACTGAGGTGAGAAATCCAGAAAGTAATAAGACCAGACAAACTGAGGTCAGATATACAGAAAACAGCAGGAAACAGCAATGGAAAGTCTCCAAAGTGACATTGCAAGGAGGCAAAGTAATGCTAACTATGCATGCTTATAAATTGTAGGGGGTGAGTGCAGAGTAGTACATAATTGTTAACATGCATGCCTTTGTGGTACTTTTGGCTGATGTGATTGATAACAATGATCATCTTACCACAAGCTACCTAAACAGATGCAGCTGCGATATGAGTGGGAATTTTCATACCCTTTTATTACTCTAAGTAGCAGCAAAGCCAGAGGCGTAAATAGAAACCTCAGGGCCCAGGTGCAGGAACCATGATGACCCCCCCACCCTCGGCAAAAACATATTTTGTCCCCTGTCCCCCCTCCCGTCGACATGCATTGGTCCCCTCCAGGTCCACAATGTTGACTCCAGACAATCAGTGTCACATTTTTTCCAGGTCCACTATGACCTCTTCAGTCCATCCCATTTTTAATGTAATGTGCACTATCAGGGTTATTCAAAGAGCTCCGAATTGGGGCCGAAAGGTAACCAAACGCTGAAATTTAACGTTCGGTTACCTTTCCTGGCCATTCGGCTATCCAGAGAGCAGGCAATTCACCAAATCCTGGTGAATTGCCTGCACATACGGTGCCTGTTCGAGGGCAGTGAATCCCCATAGAGAAGCAATGCTTCGGCTATTCAGAGAACAAAAACCAGCAGTGAAAAGTTGCCGAATTGCCCTGCCATTCGGTAGTTTAATTCGGCAGGTTTATTCAGGCGAATCCCATAGGCTTCGATGTTAAAAAATATTCCCGTTTTAATTCAATATCTAATAAACTGTTCATTATAATATTCTGCAGTAAAAAGTCCGTATTTTTAGATTTTTTAGAACGGTTTAGGTATTTTTGGGATTGTTTTGCTAACATCTTTTTTCGTTTTTTTTGTAAATCTTTTTTTTGTAAATCCTTTTTTTTCTGTAACAGCCCTTTTTATTATCATTCATTGGACCTCATATGTAAATTTCAGACATTTTCGCTCAGTAGTTTGTTTGCAAACAGCGTTTCACTTTTCAAACATTCAAGCGTACTGTTTTTTTTTTTTTCTTCACCTCCTTCGTCTGCGGTGTCGGGTTTTTCCGGCGGCTGCTCTGCGCTGTGATCGGTTCCTGCTCGGGTTTCTCCGGTGTCTTCGGCGGGTTAATCCAGATGTTTTTGCAGGTTTCGGTGTGCATTCGCCCTCGTTTTGCGGTGAGTTTTCGGCGGCTTTTCCCTGCACTACGACAGCCCTGTGGTGTTTGCTGAATACACCGCAGGGTCGCCGAAATGGAAATGCCAAATCGCACCGAATTGAAGAGAACGAAAAGTCACCGAACTTGCGGTGGCTTTTCGAATCTCTTTGAATAACCCTGTATATATATCTCACAGAGCTCCACAGCAATAAACCTCACAGTAATGTGCGTTCTGTATGAACGTATGACAGAGCTCTACAGAAATAAAACTCACTAAAGTAAGGGTAGGAAACACCATAATCCAGTGGTTTGGGATCAGTACAGAAAGTACTGTCTTGAAAGTGATGTACCTGCGTTTCAGTTGGAGTTGTTGAGGAATGTGTGTTATGTATTGCAGTAGTTGTTTATACATAAGCCTGTATCCGTCTTGCATAGTTTTCTATTTCAGCAAAGTCTCCAATGGAGTCAGCCCAGCTGGGGATGATAGATGTGATATTCATGCTATAGACTCTTCAATTAGTGTGCACATGTCATGGGAGTTCTGATTTATGAGTAACAGTAGTTAAGAAAAAAGTAGTAAAACTTGGGAGGAGGGGAGTGACAGCATGAGTTACCGCACCATGTGACACCCCACCCTAGTGACGCCACTGCTGGTTTAACACCTTCTAATAGAGACGGCAAAACCAGAGGCAAGACAGGGGTCACTGTAAAATACCTCATTGTTAGTAGTCTTATGTGTTTTGTGCAATTTTCATGTTTGGAAAGTTTTAATATGGATCACATTTGCACTGTCCCAGTTGCAGTGGGGAAGCATTTAAGTGCAGCACCTGTAATCAGGATGTAGGTCTAGTGATATGCTTAGGCTACGGTCACACAAGCGCACTGATTGTACACAGTGTGTACGTTGAAACGCATGCACTTTATAATAGATGAGAGTGTGGTTACATTGTATCAGTTAGTTTTGACTGATGTTGAGAAAAAGAATAAAAAGCTGTACGCAGGGGTTTCACTATGTCCGTTGTAGCTTTTTCACATCGATGCCGTTTTGACGTACGTTGCACCATGCGTGAAAAGTGTGCACGTGCTTCGTGTGTTGTTCTCTTTGAAACGCTTTAACAGCAAACAGTGCGGTCAGACGGACGCGAAGAGTGCACTCGTGTGACCGCAGCCTTAGTCAGACAGATGAATAGCAGCAAAGAGCAGAGTCAGCATTTATGGTGTGCAAATTGCTACTCATTTATAAGGCTTGTCAGTTCATCTAGTCCCCCCCCCCCGAAAGGGCATGAAGGTCTGTACATTTTTATTTATTGCTAATTGTAAATTGTAGAGGTGAGTGCAGAGTAGTACATAATTGTTAACATCTATGACTTTGTGGTACTTTTGGCTGACGTGATTGACAACAATAATCATCTTATCACAAGCTACCTAATCAGATGCAGCTGTGATATGAGTAGGGATTTCATACCTTTTGATGACTAGGCAGCAGCAAAGCCATGAAAATGGCACTCCCATAGAGCAAAATGGCTCATTGTCTGTTTCCAGTATAATGGAATCAAATGCTTGGCAAAATTAAGAATTCAAATAGCAAGTGATATCTCATGTCTATGGAAAGGGACATATTATGAAGGCAGGGGGATGAAAGTTGGGAGTAGCATCAGCCAGCTTGGTAAGTAAGAATCTCGGACCAATGAGATTGAATCAGTGGGCAGTCTCGGCAGAGATGTAGAATGGTATCCGTATCTGAGTTGGATAATGGCTTACGGGTAAAAAACACCATACTCCAGTGGTTTGGGATCAGTACATCTTAAAAGTGGTTTCAGTTGGAGTTGCTGAGAAATGTATGTTATGTAGCTCTGTAGTTGTTTATACAAAAGCCTGCATCCTTCATGCATAGCATTTTCTTTCAGCAAGATCACCAATAGAATCAGCCCAGCTGGGGGTACCTCAGGGGTCAGTACTTGGACCCATTCTCTTTAATATTTTTATTAGTGATATTGCAGAAGGTATTAATGGAAAATTATGTCTTTTTGCTGATGACACAAAGATTTGCAACAGGGTTGACGTTCCTGGAGGGATCAGCCAAATGACAAATGATTTAGGTAAACTAAAAAAATGGTCGGAGTTGTGGCAATTGAGTTTTAATGTGGATAAGTGCAAGATAATGCACCTGGGACGTAAAAACCCAAGGGCTGAATATAGAATATTTGATACAGTCCTAACCTCAACATCTGAGGAAAGGGATTTAGGGGTTATTATTTCAGAGGATCTAAGGGTAAGTAGTCAATGTAATAGAGCAGCAGGAAATGCTAGCAGAATGCTTGGTTGTGTAGGGAGAGGTATTAGCAGTAGGAAAAGGGAAGTGCTCATGCCACTGTACAGAGCACTGGTGAGACCTCACTTGGAGTACTGTGTGCAGTACTGGAGACCGTATCTCCAAAAGGATATAGACATCTTAGAGAGAGTTCAGAGAAGGGCTACTAAAATGGTGTATGGCTTGAAGGAGAAAAGTTACCAGGAAAGGCTTAATGATCTTAACATGTACAGCTTGGAAAAAAGACGAGACAGAGGAGATATGATAGAAACATTTAAATACGTAAAGGGAATCCACAAGGTAGAGGAAGGGAGTATATTTAAAAGGAAACAAAATAGCAAAACAAGAGGACATAGTCTTAGATTAGAGGGGCAAAGGTTTAAAAGTAACATCAGGAAGCATTATTTTACTGAGAGGGTGGTGGATACATGGAACAGTCTTCCAGTAGAAGTGGTAGAGGCCAAAACAGTAATTGAATTTAAGCAGGCATGGGATAGGCATAAGGCTATCCTAAACAAAAGATAAATCCAGGTAGAGTATCCATGTAATTGGGCAGACTGGATGGGCCGAAAGGTTCTTGTCTGCCGACATTTTTCTATGTTTCTATGATGATATATGCTTCTAATTAATGTGCACATGCAGTGGGCAAAATTACTTTTGGTCATCAAAGTTGGCACTGTGTTGCTGGGAAGAGGGACTGCCGTGAACAGAGTCTTCCTCAAGGCTGGCCCTCTGTACATCAGTTTAGTACAGTGCTTGCTGTCACTCAGATCATGCAGACAGAGCGAGCAGAGTGCTGTCCGGTAGGACAGTCATCATCCTATCACCATCACCATTACCAAGCTCACAGCCATCATCTTCACTGTGGCATGCCACAGTCGCAAGAGGGAGAGTGCGAAACAGAATTTCTCTTATTTTTTTACATTTTGTAGGCCAGCAAAAAAACACCAACCTATATGAAGGGAGAGGTGGCCTGTCAAATGGCCAAAAGTCATTTTGCCCATGACAGGTACACTTTAAGCTCCAAAATGCTGTTGGAGCAAGACCTGGGAAATAATCTACTTTTCTAGTCAGGGGTTATGACTAGGGATGGGCCGAACCCCCCCTGTGTTCGGTTCGAATTCGAACACCCGAACGGCTGAAAAATTTGAATTCGAACTCGAACGTAATGCAAGTCAATGGGGGTCGAACGTCCGAAAATGAAAGTGCACTCCAAGAGGGCATATATGCAAGATATTGGCCATAAAAGATGTATGGGGGTCTGGGAAATGGAAAAAAGTTAATAAAAAACATTTTTAACCCTTTCACTGCTGGGTGCTGAGCCATTTCACCGCTGTGCACTCAGCTCATTTTTACCGCTTTTGCTCATGTTTAAATGTGATTTGAAGCCATGGGAAATGTTTTATTACAAACAAGTGGGAAATGTTTGACCAACATCGAGTAGGAAATGTTTAACCAACAATGAGTGGGAAATGTTTGACCAACAGTGAGTGGGAAATGTTGGACCAACAATGAGTGGGAAATATTTGACCATCAATGAGTGGGAAATGTTTGACCAACACACAGGACAGTGTATACCTGAAATAGGCCAGACGGTATACAAGGATGCATTCTAACACAAGCCCAAATTGATCAGTGTTAGAATGGTCAGGGATAGCCAAAATGGTGCCCAAGGAGTATCTATCATATAAGCCAAAAATCGATCAGTGTTAGAGTGGTAAAGGAATAGCCAAGGACTGGTACACGGGGGTGGTTCTCATACAAGACAGGTAACAATGGAGACTGAAAAATCAATCAAGTAGTGAATTGCCAGGAGATACTCAGCACTGAGGGATGCAAACTCCACGACAGGTTGATGAGTCGGATAGCGCTGTCTGTATTTAAACCTGGCGGGCGCATCATCATGCCGCACTACACCTCCTGACCAGCCTTGCGAGCTCCATATGCCAGCACAACTCCTGGCACTCGACTTTTCGATGGCTCTGCCGGGTGGCGGGGCCCCCTCTGAGCCCCAGAGGTGACAGATACGCTAATACATACCCCACATTACTGTGAGTTTTATTGCTGTGGAACTGTGTTATGTCCTTTTTTTGTTTTGGAAGGTGGCGAAAAGCTGTTACGGGTTGAGGAAGTTTACAGGGGGGACCCCATCGTGAGGTTCAGGAAGGGGCCCCATAATTTCTGATGGCTGCCCTGTATGCATTGGTACAAGGGTCAGTGCACCCAAATATTGGGCCTTTGGTGGCAGCTAGTGCCTTCACACTGTAACACCTCTGAGGTATTGTAGAAGAATGCAGGGTTGGACCCTGCGGTCAAATATTGAAATGATATGCACCTGTCACATTCAAGTGCAGAAAAATTGTGTCTTAGTCGGTGGTGAGAATCTAACAGGGTTATTCAAAGAGATCCGAATTGTGGCCAAAAGGTAACCAAACACTGAAATTCCTTTTCTGGCCATTCGGCTATTCAGGGAGCAGGCAGTTCGTCAAATGTTGGCGAAATGCCTGCACATATGGTGCCTGGTCGGTGCCTGTTCGAGGGCAGTGAAATCCCCATAGAGAAGCAATGCTTCGTCTATTCAGAGAACAAAAACCAGCACTGAAAAGTTGCCAAAATGCCCTGCTGTTCGGTGGTTTCATTCAGCAGGTTTATTCAGGAGAATCCCATAGGCTTCAATGTTAAAAATATTCCCGTTTTAATACAATATCTAATAAACCGTTTATTATTATATTCTGCAGTAAAGAGTCTCTTTATATTTAGATTTTTTAGGATCTTTTAAGCATTTTTTGGAATTTATTTTGCTAACATTTTTTCGGGTTTTTTTTTTTTTAATCGCTTTTCATTTTTCTGTAACAGTCCTTTTTTATTATCATTCATTCATTGGATGTTACCCTGTCCACTGATTGGCCCTCATTCTCTGCTTCCTTCCACAGTTTGGTCACACCTTGTATTGTCCACACCACCACTCTGAGCAAGAGGCAAAATAAATTTTAGATAGAGAGATGCGTGGCGCTAATTTTATTTCAATGGTGTTGTATACTTTTGCAACTCAAACACCCATGTATACCCCATACATATAATAAACAACAAGACGAAATGGGCACTAGGCCTGGTGTGAGCGCACTTATCTGTTAAGAGTATCTTCGAAATATACTTCAACAATGTTCATTTTTTATTCTTTAAAAAGAGTAAACTTCAACATAAGCCTAATTGTTGAAAAATAGAAGATTATGTCGAAGTTTACTCTTTTAAAAGAATAAGATGAACATTTTTGAAGTATATTTCGAAGATACTCTTAAAAGATAAGTGCGCTCACACCGGGCCTGGTGCCCATTTCGTCAAGAGGCAAAATAAATAAATAATAAACCAGAAGACAATGCAAGGATGGGGTTAATAACAGAAATATAAGACACGGGAAACAGGGAAGCAAATAAGCAAAGAACCAAAGGCAAGAATAGAATGCACGCCGACGTATGGACCAGACAGAATAACATCCAGGCTGCAGACTAAATGACAGAGCATTGCCTCATGAGAGTCATGTCCTTAAATAGCTGCTGGACAGTCGGATTCTTAGCTGCAATGTCGAAAGAAAATACTGGACTGGAATCAGGAATGGAAGGGCAAGAACTGTCATGGCTGGGTTGTGCCGGAGTTGCGGTGTCGAGCCCAGGTGCGGTGACAAATGTGGAGTGAGGCAGATTTGCGGGGCAGATCAAGTAAAAGGTTTATTACATGAGGGAAATCACAGCAGGAGTTACCAAAAAGGAACACTGAACAATGAATAACTAATAACAGGTAGCCGAGCAAGACAGGAATGGGACTGAGTTACTAAACACAAGACACAGAACAGGATACACCAGGTGGACAGGACAGGAACTGAACTGGACTGAATATAAACAGAATGCTTTAACAAGAGACAGAGGGGCAGCACATGAAGAGGGCCGACTGCAACAGAAAGACAGCGCAACTTGAGAAACTCAAGGACACTTACTGGGAGTCAGGCAAAACAATGGGAAGGACCAGGAAGCTGAGGACCAGGAAAAACAGTGGGGAAATCCAGGCAATATGGGGGAATATGGCAAAGTGTTTAAAGGGGTAATCCAATTAACACAGTCAAAGTCTAGGCATGGGTCGAGGCGGGCAGCAAGCAAGAAGAGTTTATAAGGGTCCAAATCAGAAGGTCATACACAAAGGGTATCCAATAGTGGGGTGTGGGTAGGTGCAGTAGGAAAGGTCTGGTAAGGGATGTGCACAGCCCACTAGTTCCAGGGAACTGAGGACTTCACTGACTTCGTCCGATGTTCCGAACCAGATCGGCAACGAAATACATACCATCCAAAATATTCCCCAATACGAAACAAAAAAAATATCGTTATTTCGTATGGACATAAAATTTGTAAAATCGCAAGTCATTTTCGTTCTATTCGCAATTTCGGTTCTGTTTCGGTCCATTTCGGACAACGTATTTTTGTATTGTTTCGAGTCAGTTTCAGTTCCTTTGCTGATTTCGTAATTTCGTATCGTCAGTCACTTCTTTCACTTGTTCCAGTGCTTTCTTTCTGCATCAATAATATATTTATTTTAAATATTTAATTAGCTTTTCCCTAAATCCCCAGTCTAACAGTACAGGATAGATATTTTATATGATTAAATAAAGTTGTGCAATGCATATTCATAAGAAGAAAAGGATCTGTCATAAAAAACGATACGTCCGAAGGAACGAATCGGCAGAATTACTGTATCGACCGAAATATCGGAGCATCCAAAATACCATACATCTAAAGTCAAAACAAAATGGACCCTTTGGAACGAAGAGAACAGATGATCCGAAAGACCGAAATTCCCCGATTTCATGAATCAAAAATTGATACGAAACAAGGAGCCGAAACGAAATGATCCGAAATGAAAGTTTTAAAAAACTGAATGAGCCGAAGCGAAACGAAAAAAAAATGCATGCACATCTCTAATTGATGTGCCAATACTAACTGAAAAATGAATATCAATTTATATACCGTATTTTTCGCTCCATAAGACGCACCTGACCATAAGACGCACCTAGTTTTTAGAGGAGGAAAACAGGAAAATAAATATTCTGAAATCAAATAGTGTAATAATGGATATACTGCCCCAGCTCATGGATACTGCCCCCAGCTCATGGATACTGTCCCCCAGCTCATGGATATGCCCCAGCACATGGATACTGTCCCCCAGCTCATGGATATGCCCCCCAGCTTATGGATATGCCCCAGCACATGGATATGCCCCAGCACATGGATACTGTACCCCAGCTCATGGATATGCCCCCCAGCTTATGGATATGCCCCAGCACATGGATATGCCCCAGCTCATGGATACTGTCCCCCAGCTCATGGATAATGCCCCAGCTCATGGATATTGCCCCAGCACATGGATTTGCCCCAGCTCGCTCATGGATGTGCCCCAGCTCGCTCATGGATGTGCCCCAGCTCGCTCATGGATGTGCCCCAGCAGCTCATGGATATGCCTCCGCTCACCTGTTGCCGCCACGTTAGGCTCCCTCTGAGCGTGCATCCGGCGGCAGGAAGCTTGGGCACTCGCCTGGGGGAGCCACGTGACCGCGATCTCGCGAGATCGCGGTCACGTGGCTCCCCCAGGCGAGTGCCCACGCTTCCTGCCGCCGGACGCATGCTCAGAGGGAGCCTAACGCGGCGGCAACAGGTGAGCTGAGGCATATCATGGGGCATTCGCTCCATAAGACGCACCCACTTTTCCCCCCACTTTTTGGGGGGAGAAAAGTGCGTCTTATGGAGCGAAAAATACGGTACTTTTATTTTATATTAGTGGAACAAATACTTTTTAATTAAACACCTACGTTACCTCTTACGTCACCTTGTCACAATTTTGCTCCTGTTGAAGCTGGCAGCAAGCCAGCGAAACTCGTGTCGAGTGTGAGCTATTCCTGTTTTTGATTATGTGTGGGTCTTTTGTATTCTTGTAGGGAAAGTGCAGAAGTCTTGAGACCATAAGGGTCAGTCTTGATTTATTTTCTCGTGCTTTGGACCACTGGATGCACGCCTGTATATGCGGCAGCACAGCAGCAATTATGGCAATGGCTTTGTATTATCGACGTGCTTCTGTGATGACATATGTTGTGCCTTAGACACTTTTTGTTCAAAGTTAATATTAAGACCTATGTCTCCTATCAAGATTGATCAAGAATTTTCCCATGAGTCTTTAGTCTTTTTGATTTTATAACTTTCTGGTGTTCACGATGAATGTCTCTTATTTATACCAATAAAGTATTTACAGATTTTTCTGGCATTCTTGTTCTTTGAGATGTATCCCTTAGACAGGGTGTCCCTCATTTTATGTTTTCTTGTTTAGTTTTATAATGGCTGAAGGTTTAATCCTTTAGAACAGATCTGTTCTCTTAGACTTAAGGTAGGAGAGAGGTGACTACAGTGGTTCAGTGTTACCTGACTTATGTGGTTGTTTAAACACCTACGTTAGAGGTGGCATTAACCACACATGATTTAAAATGTATTTATTCAAGTACAGAAGAACTGCAATCTGCGTGTGACATCATGATTTTATTTGGTGAATAAGCAGTATACAAAGAAAGTGACAACCCACCACACACCAACAGTTTCCACAGCACTTTGCAATAACTAATAGGAAATGCACACAATATTACAGCAAACCTAGAATCCTGAAACAGGAGGTGTAGACGGCCTTGTTTAGATGAGCTTACAATGTAGAGCTGTTAGGGTGGAGGAAGACAAGAGGAGCTTTACTGGTCGTCAGGATCAATAGCACCAGGATCACAGAACAATAATCATAACTAAATACATAATAGTCATGTGAATTGTTAACAAAAAGTATCTTAATCCCTTTCACTACCAAGTGATTTTTCCAGAAAAACATTGTCAGAAACCCGTGGTTTTTTGTAAAATCAATTTTAATTTATTATAAACTAAGAAATATTTGAGTTTATACCCATTTTATTTCTTACTGTAAATAACCTATTTTTGGCTAGTAGGTGGCGCCATCTACTGCCAAATTGCATTATAAGAAAATAGACCAGCTGCTCAAACCTCTATTTCTCCCTGCATCTGCTGCTGAAAGCCCGATATTTAAGAGCTTAGAGCAGCTGATTTTACAGTTTAAACTCTTTGGACATTATGCCAAAGTTTAGCTAAAACTTTGGGGGCATCTTCTGCAGCCCATAAGCAAACAAACTTTGTTTGCAGCAATATAATTTCATTTTCTTTTGGGCTGCAGATCAGTTCACCAGATGGATCCTTTGAAGCCTGAGATATCTCGATATCGGGGCTCCAGATGGTTCCTTCGAAGCCCGAGATATCTCGATATCGGGGTACCAGATGGTTCCTTCGAAGCACGAGATATCTCGATATCGGGGCTCCAGATGGTTCCTTCGAAGCACGAGATATCTCGATATCAGGGCACCAGATGGTTCCTTTGAAGCCCGAGATATCTCGATATCAGGGCACCAGATGGTTCCTTTGAAGCCCGAGATATCTCGATATCGGGGTACCAGATGGTTCCTTCGAAGCCCGAGATATCTCGATATCGGGGTACCAGATGGTTCCTTCGAAGCCCGAGATATCTCGATATCGGGGTACCAGATGGTTCCTTCGATGCCCGACATATCTCGATATCGGGGCTCCAGATGGTTCCTTTGAAGCCCGACATATCTCAATATCGGTATTAGAGGGGTTAAACAGAGTTTGAGAGCCTATTATATTGAAATAAAAAAAAGTGCCAGAAAGGGATAATTTAGCTATTACTTTTAAAAACACATTTAAAATATATACACATAATGAATGTATAACTTTAGACCATTGCAAGAGTAAGAATAAACAAAAAAAAAATAACTTTTTTAATCAAACAAATTGACTGGTTTCTTCAAATGAGTGGCTTCTATTTCCAGAAATTATTATTGTGACACATTTTCATATATTGAATTAACCTCCTTATTCTTGAACTACTATAACAAACTCTGCAATCAACATGTACAAAATTATTTCTGTTATTTGCTATTTAGTTTTTTTTATAAATCGTCAGTAAAAAAAATCATCCCAAGATCTCCTGCATTAATAAGGACAAAGCTGAACAGAGACAACGTCTTAAGGTCTGAGCTGAGATACTGTGAATGAGAATCCCTTGCTTTGCCTTACATTACAAAAAACTTTATAGATCAACACGTTTCAAGATTAGCAGAGAAATTAATGGAAGCTCTGAACTCAGGAATCTTGACAGTGTACTCCTCTGTTATTGTTATTATTATTATTTATTAAGCGCCAACACAGTCCACATCGCTGTACAAGGTGCAATGGGTAAAGACAGTACAATTCTACAATACATCCAGGAGGCAGGTGATTATCCTTGCCAGCAGATACAGGAGGACATGGGGGCCCTTTTCCCATGGGAATTTACAATCTAGATCCTCTGTTATAGAATCTAACCAATTTTTGCTTTTTTAAGCATCACACTCTCCTTGAAATGGCATCACATCTGTCATTAACCCCTTTACTACCGTAATCATGTATACATGATTAGCGGTAGCAGACACAGCAGCCCAAGATCATGTTAACACGATTTGGAGCTGTGCTGTATGATTGCAAATGAGATTAATTTGTAGCAAATTAATTTAATTTGCTTTTGGGCTCCAGAAGATGCCCCATAACTTTTAGCCCTGTGGGCATGATGCCCAAGGTGCTAAAACTGACTAAAATCAACTAAGGAATGTCCTTTATCGGACGATCCAGAGCTAACAAGGCACGGAGCCATGAGCTGCAGTTCTAACTGCAGTAACTTCTTTTGGCCAGTAGATAGCGCCATCTCCCTGCCAAATTTGTTATTACAGTAAGGAATACATAGGGAATATTCCCAGATATTTCTTACTTTATCAATAATTGAAAAATTATTTTCCAAGATTTTTGGAAAATCACTTTGTAGTGAAATGGTTAAAACACATTGCTAATGTTTGCCGTTCTAATTATATTATCATTGCTCTTAGCTGTTATTTCAGCTTCCAGGATAGTATTACTGAAATAAAGTAACACTGGGAGAGTACAACAATTCTAAAACTAATTTGGCTGCCTAAAAAACAAAAAAAAAACAAAGGGAAAGAACATAAATTACAGATAAGCTGTGAAATTCAATCTAAGAAAAGACATGCACTTCGATTTTTTTTATTTTGCATAATGTAGTTACTGTGTATTCTTCGAATCAAGTATGGGTAAAGCAGATAAAGCTGTAATTTCTGGCTAAATATCCACTTTAGCAATGGTGACCATGTCCAGAGCTGTGTTTGCTTGTAGAGAAATGGCTGGAGCTGTTCCCACTGCTGGCGCCGAATCCTCCCTTAGAATTATTGCCACTCACACCGTGGGACGATCCACCTGAGCAATGTTTTCCCCCAGTGCTGGAGTGAAGCACGGCTGTAAAACATAACAACTAGTTAGTGTACCAATTAAAACTATTAAAATGCTACTAAAATCTTGTATGTTACAGTATATTTACTATATTTACATTAAAATGTATGTATTAAAATTTCTACTAAAATCGAGGTCAGATGATCACTATAGAAAATTAGAAAAAAACAAAATGTACTGTTGTTTTTCTGTGGTTTTTAGTTGTAGATTCCAAGAAAAGAAAAGCTTTTTAAATTCTGAAATATCATGTTATTTGGTCTTCTGAACCAGTGGTTCCCAACTGCAGTCCTCAAATCCCCCTAACAGGTCAGGTTTTAAGGATCACCTTGGGGAAATGCAGACTGAATCTTGCAATCCCTGAGCAGCAAATCATATCACATGTGCTGTGCTTCAGATATCTGGCAAACCTGACCTGTTGGGGGGACTTGAGGACTGCGGTTGGGAATCATTGGCTTAGTGGATAACCCTTTATGTGACTCATGGTAACTGATTTAGACATTGAAGTGTGAAGAACAGAACGTGAGCTGGTGTCTGCAATCTATGCTTTAAAATCGTTTTAATACATGGTAAAAATGGTATATTACTTACATATATTAACGGAATTGTGTGCTCCCAGCCTGAAATAAAACATAACAAGTGACTTAATGATTGTCCCACAATTAATAGCAATAATTAGTGTTTATATGATTTGGATTTAAAATAACTTGCTTTTAATGAACCTTTATAAATCAGTGCCAACCTTTATTCTGATTCTAATGTCTGAGTCTAACCACTTCTAGTGGCAGAAATACAATTTTTTCTATCAGGGTTATTTGCTGTTCACCACACTTCGGCAATTTCAATTCGCCGACCCTGAGGTGAATTCAGTATTCACTGTAGGGTCCCCAAAGTGCGATGAATCGATCCACTGAACGAATCGAAAAACAGCCACAAAACAGCTGAATCAATCCGAAAAACCTCCAAATCGATCAGATAAACTGCAGAAAAACAGCCATTACGATCCAAAGGCATCCGACCTGTCGCAAAACCGCCGAATCAATTCGAAAAAAGCTGATGACCCGCCAGAGTACCGACCAGCCGCCAGGAAAAATCCAGCAAGCCAACAAACGGGGTAAAAAAAAAAAAAACAACCACAACTTTTAAAAGGCTTTCCAAAAAAAAGTACAGCATGAAAATGTCTGGGAATAATATATAAGGTGCTATGAATAATAATAAAAAAGGTCTGTTACAGAAAAATAAAACTCGGCATTTTTAAAAAATCTGAAAAAAGTTTGCTGAAAAAATTCCTGAAAAATGCAGAACAAGATCATAAAAAATAAAGAGACTTTTTGCTGCAAATGAGAATAATAAACGGTTGAATAAATATTTAGGAAAAATGTGGAATATTTTTTACATTGAAACCTATGGGTTTCGCTGGATTAAATCTGTCGAATGAAACCTAAAAATCAGGGAATTTCACTGACATTTCGGTGTTCTCTGAATAGATTAACCATTAGGGATGTGCGTATCGGGTTTCGGAATGTCGGAATTTTCACGAAATTTCCCGATTCGTGTTTTTGAATGCGGCCGATTTTCCGAAAATTTTTAGATGGCAGATCCGAAAAGTTTTCCGAGCCGAATCGAAATATTTTCGGAATTTTCGAATGGACTTGAAATGTGTCAAATCAAAATTTATTTTTGCTCAATTCATGATTTGATCTTTATTTAATAAAAAAAACACGATAGAATCACCAGAATTATCGTAGACACTTTGAAACAAGGAGAACAGAAGTTCCGAAAAAACGAAAATTTCCGAAATTTTCCGAAAAGCCGATACAAAAAACGAGCAAAGTGACACGAAAATACGAAAAATGGTCGATATTCCGAAAAAAAAATGTACACAAAAAACGAACCGAACCGAATCGAAACAGAAATCGGTCGAAACGAGCCGAATCGAAAAGTTTAAACATCCGAACAAATCGAACCGAAAAAAAAATCGGTGCACAAGCCTATTAACCATTACTTCTCTATGGGCTTTTCATTGCCACTGAAGATCACCATATTTTGCTGGCATTTTGCCATTATTTTTCAAACTGCCTGCCTTTTGAATAGCTGAATGTGCGCGAAATTGCGCTGTATGGGGAAATTCACTGTTCGGTGCAATTCGGTGCTCTCTGAATAACCCCGTATGTTTATATATTCAGTCTTACATGGCAAATATGAATTTTACAGAAATTTACAGTATATAGTAGTAGCTTAATCCAATAAATACAGGTCCAGACCAACTACTGGTAAAACCCATTAAAGGAACACTCCCACCAAAATAAGCATTTTCTAGATAAATTGTCAGTTACAAACAAAACCACATTCTGAACCACATGATGCTGTTTTCTTTTCTTTGTTTGAAGTAATTGCATGTAAAAAGGAAAAACAAAGTAAGGTTTTTCTCTCTAGGTTTCATATTGTGGATGTTTTCCCATGATTCAACTTTTACCAAGATCAGCACTTTACTGCTCTGCCAGAGTCTGCTGTCCTGAGAGCCACCTGTGCGCTCTTACTGGCTGCTGTGTGTCTCTAGAGGGCAGGAACAGGCAGCTCAGCAGACTGTGCTTTTTTTACATGTCCTCTGATTTCTAGTTTGGGCTTTAAGCTAGGAGTTCTCTGTAGTCTGTGCTTTGCATGGGGGACTGAGAGGGCAGGACACAGGCAGTCTGTGTGTGAGACATGGGTGTGGGTAGGTACAGTCAGACTGTGAGGGCTGGATGTGGGAGGTACTCGGTCTGCCAGGCATGGACTTGAGAGGTACACTCAGGCTGGGAGAGCTGGATGTGAGAGGTCTAATGAGGCTGGGAAAGGAGGGGCATGGTCACAGCAGAAAGGGGCGGGGCTACATTTGATTGGAGCCGTTCACCAGCCAACAGACCCCATTCTAACCCAGCTGCCACAAAGTAACCAGCAAACAATGTAAAGATACTGGGGGGGGGCAGTTTACAACACAAAGGATGACACAATGGATGCCTCCAGTGACACATATAAAATAAAATATCTTCTTAACTAAACACACAAGAGAAAAGCAAAGTACATGTAGAGATAAGCAACATAAAATAAACAACATATAAATTTTCATTTTTTTTGGGGGTACTGTTCGTTTAAGTGCTCAACTAACACTATCACTGTACAGGCCAATAAGGCATGCAAAAGATCTGAGGGTTTCCGCACCGGTTTCTACATAGATCTGGCCAAACGTTGCAGGATCTGTCAGACTCCCGATCTGATGATCCATGTACTTGCCTTAGTTACATTCCAGGCTGGAGTTTACATAGGTCTGCTCCATTCCACTGGTTTAGTCCTCACCAGGATTCCTTGCAGCCTGACCATTCAGACCACCTGTCTTTGAGAACTTCCCTATATAAGATCTCCACTCCTATGCTACAATGATCTTGGGTAAAGGTCTTCCTGAGTCCTGATAGTTTGCCTTTTGATCTAGTGTCCAGGGGTGGACTGACCCATCGGGCACTGCCCGAGGGACCGCTGGTTGGTAGGGGTCCGCTTTTGGCAGTTACAGTGAGCCCTGCCGTTTTCACTCAGCTCCGGCTGGTAACCGAACTGACAGAGCCATGGCCTAGCAGCACACACAAACCGCACGGAGGCGGCGCCGCAGCGTGCCTGCTTCACTACCACATTCTAAACCCGAGCACTGCACGCTGCCTTGGCGCAGCCCACTCACATGATGCGCACAGGGCAGGCAATGCAGCAACAGAAGTGGACGAACATGGGTGCAGTCCAGCAGAGCCAGCCAGGATGAGGGTTCGTACAGAAGATTTTTTTTCAGTAGTGTGTGCTGGGTGAGCGCAGGGCCAGACTGGTATACCGGGAGACTGCTTAATTTTTTGGGCCGCTTTAGAATTAATGATTGCGGGGAGGCACTGTTTTTTTTCGCGCATCCACACTTGTCTCCAAGGCAGCTGTGTGGCTGGTCAGAGGCTGCTGGAGAGTGAGTAAACCTATACACTGGCCACTGGCCCGGAGTAGAAGGATCATGGGAGAAAATCATGGCGCGCATTGGGTGCACCGCTCATCCTGTGGATCTGCAGTACCAGGTTGGCAGCTTGTCTCTGAGGGAGACACATGCTCCACCAGGGCCCAGGGAGGTGAGAAATGTACTGTGTGGCTTTACAGCTGCTTTCTGTCTCCCCGGGTGATCACCTGTCAGCCTACGATGCACAGCTCGAGCCAGCGTCCTCTGTCCTCCTCTGTGACTGTTGACCCAAAGCTGAACAGCTCAGGTTTCAGGGCAGGAGGAGGTCAGAGCTCTGGTCTGAAAGCCCAGCACTGACCTGGCTTCCAGTGGACCATCAGGGATGTAAAACCAACCAACAGAATAAAACTATTGATTTGTGTCCTGTCTGAGAGGAAACATGACGAGCAGTTTGCTCTCCCAACATTAGCAGGAGCCATGCAGTGAAATAAAGGCTGCCTAAAAGCTCCTGTGGAACACACACACACCTACCTCCATCCAGTTATCTCCCTTCAGCAGTTTATATAGGGCCAGGTAGCATTTGAATGGGGTACTGACTAGCTGACTCTGTTACAGGGGAAGGGGGCCCATTAGACAGACAGCATTGCAGACCTGCTAGTTATGCCCCTGGGTGTAAGGTGGCTTATGTTTTATCAATTAAAAAAAATAAAATTCCCATACATTAAGGTACCCAACCATCTTTAGGTTATGAAAGTACATCTAAGAAAACGTTTTGAGTTTGTTTTATGATTTGAATGGTGATTTGCGAGCAAATACAACCATCAAATCACAATTTAAGGTAAACACTGACATTACCCACTGAAGTGAAGCAAAATGCAGTCATTTATATTGACCAGTGACACATACCATGCTGCTTGAAGACCTTGATCCATATGCATGTCACACAAGATCACGTTTTATTGCTGTGGAGCTCTGTGATACGCTCATACACACTGCACATTACTGTGAGTTTTACTTCTGCGGAGCTCTGTGATACGCTCATTCACACAGTGCACATTGCTGAGTTTTATTGCTGTGGAGCTCGATTATTTATGAACTACTGAATATAGTAAAAAATGGTGTAGAGAAATCAATTCTAGAACACAAATGTGGGTGGAGCTTAATGTGGCCATGGTGGGTGGAGCACAAGGGGGCCCCATGATATCCTGTTGCCCGGGGCCCCATGAGTTGTCAGTCTGCCCCTGCTAGTGTCTGTAATATATTCTAGTCTCTGTAATATTCCCCCTTTTGTATTTTGACTTTTGCTTGTTTTGGTTAATAGTTCCCTTTCTTTGATTATTCCCACTAGTTGCCTCACCTTCCTTTTGTATATTTCCAGCTCACTGATTCATTGGCTTATTTCTCCTCCTTGCTTTTTTTGAGAAAGGATTATACCAGGAAGGATACATTGAGATTTCTCTCATTTTCAAGTATGTCCTGGGTGGCGAGTATGTACTGTTAGGTGTCTTGACCAAGGACACTTACTGGAGAGGTGCTCGTCGGGATCGAACCCATGTCTCCACAGGCTCTCTCCATGTAGAGCAGTGATGTTGCCTCTACTCCACCCAGCCGGTACTACCCTTTGCCTTAGCTGCTGATTGACCTCCTGTGTACCGATTTGGGCTAGTCATCTTGACTACTCTGTGTTTTTCCCTTTTTTACTGCGCTCTGTGTTTTCTGTTATTACTTCGTTTTCTGTATTCCTTTTATTTAGAGTTACAGCGGCTTCTAAAGGCCTGTTTAGTTTAGGATTTCTTTTTGCTTTCCTGTATGTGTGTATTTGTATATTTTGGCTTCCTTTACTCCAGTCTGTCCCCTTCGTTATAGTGCTCACCCAAGTACCACCCAGCAGTGTGCTGATTTCATTGTTTCCCCCTGTAGACTATACACGGCCACCTAAAGACCGCTGTATAAGTTTTGGTTTCCCTTCCGGTTTACTGCTGTGTTTCTGAACACCTTTAACCCTTTCCTTTCAGCTTTGTATTGAGTCCTCCCCAGCAATCTGCTGTCTTCAATTTCTGTCCGTCAGATACTGTTTGTTTGTTTGGACCCCTGCCTTTAGGGCTCATTGCTCGCAATATGGGTCCCAAAGGCTCCAGTCTGGTTCTGAAAGTAGTTTAAAGCTTTCAAGTGAAAAGATACAGTGTAAGAACCATTTGATGGATGTTGCACTTACCTGCCCTCCTCTCCTTCCAGCATCTTCTTGTAGGTGGTGATCTCAATGTCCAGAGCCAGTTTCACATTCATCAGCTCCTGGTATTCTCGCAGTTGGCGAGCCATGTCCTGCTTGGCTTTCTGCAGTGCACCTTCCAGCTCAGAGAGTTTGCCCTTGGCATCCCTCACAGCGGCTTCTCCATGTCCCTCAGCCTCGTTTATAGCGGATTCAAGACCTGAGCGCTAGAATAAAAGTGAGAGTGATAATTAAACAGGATGCAAGTAAACATGTGTTTCTAACCATCATGGATTAAAACTGGCTTAGTCATTGTCAATCATCATAATATACAACACTTGTGTCACACTTCCCCACAGCTATAAAAGTTGCTTTGCTTGTTTGCATTGTTACCTGGGCCTTTCCATTGTCAATCTCTCCTCTCAGACTCTGAATGGCTCTGTTGAGAGAGCAGATCTCATCTCTGCTGCTCTGTAGATTGTTTCCATTCCTCCCTGCTGCTGTCTGAAGCTCCGCAAACTAGAGAAAAGTTTAAGACACATGTGGTTATTCATTATTCACTAATATCCCCAGCCATTTGAGATTTCCATATCATCCTCTCACCCGTGACTGGTACATGGCCTCAGCGTCTGCTCTGCTCCTGTTAGCAATGTCCTCATACTGAGCCCTGACCTCACCAATGATTCCGTTCAGGTCCAGATCACGACTGTTATTCATGGACACGACCACCGAGATGTCTGAGATCTGACCCTGGAGCTGAGATATTTCCTGACAATACCAAAGAATAAATATTTAGAATTTTCTGGTTTTATCTAGTAATATAACTTGGCTCTGCAGATATATTTTACACGTTTTTCAGATTAATTGGATTTGGAATGATTTAATGTAAAAAAAAAAAAGTGCCGTAGATTAGACAACAGAAACGTCAGCAAAAGCTATTACAATTGTCAGGACGCCTGGGACAAAAAACAGTACAAAAACCCACAACACATTATACAAATGGGATCATTATTTTCATTCATATACAGTCAGACAAAACATATTTTACAATCATCCTCAATAACAAAGTAAGCACAAGCTGTGTTTGAAAATGTATTTACCGCATCATATAGAGTCCTCAGGAAGTTAATCTCATCAGACAGGGAATCAGCCTTTGCTTGTAACTCAGCTTTGTGCATAAAAGCCGCATCTACATCCTGGGGGAGAGAAACAAACGTCCAGTAAGAGAACATTGAAAAGTTACATTTAAAAACAACATACCTCAACTATTATATTTTCCACTCACCCTCTTTAAACCAGCAAATTCATTCTCTGCAGCTGTCCGTCTGTTCACTTCTTCGTCATAACTACAATATTGAAAATAAATATTATGAAATCACATTCAGCAGCAAATAATACAGTAAACAATACCAAGTGATCAACAGAAAAGTGTTTAATATAAAACAGAACAGGTTTACTTACCAAAGTGCATCTGAATACTAACAGGGTTAGTCAGAGATTCAAAAAGTCACCGCACGTTCAGTGACTTTTCATTCCCCGCACTTCGGGGCGATTCGGCGATCCTAGTTTGCCGACCCTGCAGTGTATTCAGCAAGCACGGCGGGGCCCCCGTAGTTCAGGGAAAACCTGCCGCAAACCTGCTGAACACTCACCGCAAAACCCGCTGAACACTCACCGAACACTCACCAAAACCCGTAGAAACAGCTGGATTTACCCCGCCGAACACGCCGGAGAAACCCGACTAGCCGCTGATCACAGCGCAGAGCTGCCGCCGGAAAACTCCAACAAGCAGACGAACGAGGTGAGAAAAAAAAGTACGCTTGAAAGTTTGAACATTAAAATGCTGTTTGCAAAAAACTACTGAACAAAAATGTCTGAAATTTACATATAAGATATAATGAATGATAATAAAAAGGTCTGTTACAGAAAAAAAAAAATTAAAAAAAGAAACCAGAAAAAAAGTCTGCCAAAAAAATCCCCAAAAATGCCTTTAAAGATCCTAAAAAAATCTAGAAATAAAGAGACTTTTTACTGCAAAATAAAATAATAGACGGTAATTTAGATATCAAATTAAAACTGGAATATTTTTAACATTGAAGCCTATGGTATTCGCCTGAATGAACCTGTTGAATTAAACCACCGAACAGCAGGGCATTTCGGCAACTTTTCACTGCTGGTTTGTGTTCTCTGAATAGACTAAGCATTGCTTCTCTATGGGGATTCACTGCTCTCGAACAAGCAACAAACAGGCCCCGTATGTGCAGGCAATTTGCCGACATCTGGTGAACTGCCTGCTCTCTGAATAGCTGAATGGCCAGGAAATGTAGCTGTACGCTGAATTTAGTGTTCGGTTACATTTCGGGGCCAGATCGGCTCTCTTTGAATAACCCTGTTAGATTACTTAATTTTACATAGAATACGTAGAATACTTAATTTTGAATCACCTGGTCATTAGGATGTCAAGTAACATTCATATGATTGAGGTCAGTAAAATAAAAAGTTGACAAAATATGAATATTGTTTCTCTATACCTAAAGAATTTCCATTTATTTCCTTTTGAAGATTCAAATGTTGTATATTGCAATTTGTAAAGTATTTAAAAGGGTTTGTTTGAAATACCCTCATACCTTCTCCTTAGTTCTTCTACGCTTTGCTCCATACTGTTCCTGTCAGCTTCCAGACGTCCTCTCTCACACCCCATACTCTCCAGTTGTCTCCTGAGGTTACCGGTAAAAGCCTCAAACAGAGGTTCAGTCTGAACGCGGGAAGTTTGTTGATCTTGTAATAAAGACCACTTTGTCTCCAGCATTTTATTTTGTTGTTCCAAAAATCTCACCTAAATCAAAATAGAATTCACAATTTAAATTCGCTGAAATATATGTCATGTTTGCAGAAAAGCACTACATACGAGTTTTTTATGGCAAAAAAATATATAAATTTGGTTATGTAAATATCTCCCATGTTAAGTAAATCAAATTTGTCTTCCCCCAGGACAAAACCAGTATAAAAGCCATTAGTTGATCCATTTTTCACAATTGTATTTGTCAAACTTTATTAATATATTGATATTGTAGCCATGGAATATAATGCAAAAAGATTTAAATCAAAGATTTACTTATGTGATACCTTTCTCAATATTATGTAACAACATAACAGCTACACCAATTCAACATTTAGTAGGGAATCAAAGACTTCTTTTTCTTGAAGAATATTTTTCTGAAAGTACACATATGTATGCTAAAATGCTAAATATATTGATTGAAAGCATGGAAATGACATTTCTCTCCTTCACATTCCTGCATAACTGTTAAAGGTATATGTAATCTATTTACTAACCAAAGATATTTATTTATTTATTTATTTATAAAGGATTTTACCAGGAAGGATACATTGAGATTTCTCTCGTTTTCAAGTATGTATATAATAATATATACTGTTTATCTATAATTAACCTATGGTGCATAAATCTCACCTTGTCTATAAAAGAGGCAAATTTGTCATTGAGCCCCATAATCTGATTCCTCTCCTGTGTTCTCACTCGTTGGATGCTTGTGTCAATATCCAGGTTGAGAGGAGCTAGGAGACCTTGGTTCACAGTAACTTGGGTGATTCCTCCAGAGCAACCAGATCCCCCAAATCCATAGCCAGTTCCTCCATTACCATGGCCAGATCCATGGCCACCTTTTCCACAATGGCCACTTCCCACTGAGATCTTCTGTCCTTTTGAACCCACATTGTGGGCGCTTTGGCTGCTAAAGCAATGCATTGCCTTGTGACCGGCGAGAGCTGCATGTTTGGAGGAGTGAGAGGACGTGTTGTAGTTTGAGCTCCCGTGTTTAGCTGACGCCACTGAACAGGAACTGAAGTGCTTCTGTCCAGAAGATCCAAGGATGGAGTGATGAGACATGATGCTTCTTCTCACTGCGGAGATGATGTGGAGATGTACAATCTGTGCAAGAGATTCACGTCTTCTGGACACACACTGAATGCTTTTATACTTCACCTGGGTGGTAACACTCTACCAAAAATAATGTTATTGGCGTCTATGGGCAGCATATTAATGTATGATTTCATAGAAATAAAACATCAACACACTTACAGCATCAAAGGTAGATGCATTTACTGTCGGCTTCCTTCATTTTAAAGATGCTGACCTGAATATGTTGCAAATGGCTTTTTATATGATGTATTTTACTGGAATATGTAAATCTTAATGTTATGCATTCTAGAAATTTTGAAGAACCACTTATTGCTGAATAAAGAGGTGATTTATTTTAGGCAAGGTTGTAAGATAAGTACCAGTCCATTGAACAGCTGAGATAGTGTTTACAAACACAATTCTAGACAGCAAAACCAGAGACAAGCCTGGGCTCACATATCAGAGGAAATAGTTAATGCAGGACAATGAAGTGACATTGAGCATTGGCTTGAGGCCTGGATTAAATAGAAGACCTTCATGACATCAAAAAGCACGTGTAAGACACAAGCCTAATAATAGAACCGTGTATACTGTCGTATTCCTACCCCGATACATTATGACCATCTGGATTCTGACACTTTGATCGACTGCGCCACTCTATGCACGCACAGTCTATCGCCGGCACATAAATACGTACAGAGCGTTTTGCGCATGCGCTATCAGGATCTGTACCTAATCTAAACATGAGAGCTCCTGAGCATGCGTGCTCAGCTCAGGAGGCCTCTCCTTGGCATCTGTAGGAATGTACTGGCCATCTGGACTATGAGTAGATTACTGGTGGGCCGATGACTCCCGAGTGGGCTGGTGTGAATGCTTGTTCACCGCACATTCACACATCCCTTAACCCCTGACTGTGGTTGACGTGGCGGGACATCATGGGGATTCTCAGCAGCATGCAAAGGACGTCCCCCATATGGCTTGGGCTCCTCTGTGGTGGTCTGACTTTCTGGAATTCAGACCACGCCTTGGGTCCACCCCCTGCCTGCATGTACGCGATGATGTCAGAAAGGGACTTCCCCCTAGTCGGGTAGGAAACTCCCTATGCAATAGATACAGGGGTCATTTAGCAGCTAGAGGGGCATGCAGGTATTGTTGGAAAGGCCAGAGCATGACCTTTCCAGTAATATTATACATGACCAGATTAAGTTTAAAAATAAAAAATAAAACCGTTATTTTTTTTTTTTATATTGTAGCACTATTGTTCACTTTTCAATTATAATGTGAACGATGATGCAGCACTTACTCACCTTTTCCATTTCCTACTATTCCAGTAAGTTTGAAGGTGTTGGCACAATGTATTATTACGCATTGGTTCATCAAAAAACAAATCGCTGCTCCTTTGGAACCCTGCGTCTCTGATTTTTACACCACAAAAGGTAAAGTGAGGTGTCGTTAGTAAGATCAGAATTTGGCCTTTCCAACGTTACCAAATATGACCATGTAGTGTGTAAAAATAGAAGGGAAAAGAAAAAAATATTGAATGAATAATTTACTTCTTTTTTTCTCTCATTTCTAAGGAGGTGGCATTATGTGATTTTCTTATAGAGCAAACATTGTCACTGAACTAACTCACCTTCTCTTTTTCCACGCCAGGACCAAATGTGAAGGTGATGGGCGATGGAGCAAAGCGTTATTATGTATTGATCTATCTAAGGATAGGGTCAGACGAACGCATTTTTCACGTCGACCGTCAAAAATTGTGTCAGAACGAATGGATGTATTTTTTCACGGAATACGCAATAGCGGTCATACGATGCGCAATTACAGCCGTGATTTTTTACGGATCCAAATTATGTTGGCCGGACAAGAGCAGCGTCAGACATCTCCTAATCACGCACACATGCCGCTATGCGGACGCAGCACACACTGTACGTCAGTACTAGCGGTTTGACGTTCTCGAAAAATGCATTCGTTTGCCACTTTCGTGCGGCCGTTCTTCGTATGTTGCCTGGCATTGGACGTCATTTGCTGCTAGCATGGCCATGATTAAGTGTGGCTAAACGCACGTTAATACTGCGTTTGTCTGACCCTAGCCTAAAATTCAAGCTACCGCAGTGCTGCAAGAAGAGCCGGGGACCCCTGTATTTCAATTCTTTACACCCCACAAAGTCATGTTAGCTGTTATTGGACAGGTCAGAGTATGGCCCAAAGGTAAATGAAATTTGTTTGCTCCAAATTTAGTTTGCTTTTGGGCTGCAGAATGTACACATCTGCAACCGGGCTTTACAAACAGTATGTTCAACCTTTCCATATCTAACAAGTAGGCGTTATGGGTTTAATGTAAAAGTGTCGCTTTTACCGAATGAACATTGCGACTTGTAGTATATATTTAAAATAGTGGAATTTATAGTACAAATATTGTGCATTACAGATTTATTGCATACTAGTGTATTTTACATGGCAGATATTGTTAGTTGCGGTTTATATTTAACCCGTTCGCTGCAGATGACGTGTGGGGGAAATCTTGGAGATTCCCTGCAACATGCAAAGGATGTCCAACATGCTAAATATATTGATTGAAAGTTTGGGCATGACATTTCTCTCCTTTACATCCCTTACATCCCTGCATAACTGTTTAGGGTTATGTATAATCTAAATTCTAACTAAAGTTATAATAATATATTCTGTGTATTCATAGTAACCTATGGCACCTAATTCTCACTTCATCTATAAAAAAAAAGTTAATTTTTCATTGAGCCAAAAAATATAATAAAGTACAATACTACAGTTCAAATGCACAATGGCAATAAATAATAATGGTTGCACTGCCAGCTTGCTTGAATGCAAGTTGAGGCAGCTTGCAAGAGCTTTGAAATGTGTTATGACTATCAACAGATCCACAAGACCAGTTAAGACTTATGAGAACATTTTAATGCATTTATTAATGCCAAATAAGGATATCAAATCTTAAACATGATTCTCAGCATTTTTATTATGTTTATTTTTAAATTCCTAAGTCATTCCTAATTTGGTTTTACCTGTAAGTTATGTATGGCAAAGATATTTATTAAACATTCATGTATCCATCATACACTGTAGCTTTGTTATAGAGATTTTTTATATGCAATTTGTTGTAGCTTAATTAAATCAGTAACTCTTTATATTTCACAGCCTCCAATAGGGTTTTGTGAGTTTTGCAGCTACTAATCTGACTGCTATTCTCATGCAGACAGCCATGTTTTTTGCTTCCTCGCTATTATGTAGAGGATAAACATCTAAACTGTGTGATTTACAGCTCGGCTCCGGATTGCTCAGGGAGTTAAGACAACAAGAGTGCTTCTTATATGCTGCCCCGCAAACGCACCTTCAGAAACTTACTACATTGTATAACTCATTCTGCCGCTTTGTGCTACAATGTAACTACATGACTGTCATGCTCCACCTTTGAAAGACTGCTTATGTACCTGTAATGCACAGCCTGGCTCTAAGAACTTTGCCCTGGATCTCTTTCTTGGATTTAATTTCCAGGTTTTGCCCAGGCTCAGCACCTTGTCCAGGTTCCTGGAGATCCAGCCTGGGTTTTCCTGTCCAGCCTGGGAGTTACAGCTGAAACCCATCTGCTATTAAGCCTCCATAAATAGCAGAGAGACCCAGCAAGGTTGGTTCTGCATTAAGGTTCCTGACTGAAGTCACTTGGCCGTATGCATACCTGCAAGCTGAACCAGTGTTTCCTGTTGCTGTACAGTGTCTCCAAGTCCATCCAGTGTCTCCAAGTCCATCCAGTGTCTCCAGTGCCTCCCAGTGTTTCAAGTGTCTCCAGTATCCATCATCTCAGTTCCAGTCTTTATCCTGATTCCTGCCATTACTCTGCCCTGCTGTTCCTGGATACATCACCGTACACCCTCCTTCATTGCCTGGAACTTCCTGAAATCTCCACCTGCTCTGTATCCAAGATCCTTGGTCAAGACCTTCGGTTGCTGCACAAGTGTACCCTGTTCCTACAAAGGTATCCTGTGCCTACAAGTGTACCCTGTGCCTACAAGTGTTCCCTGTGTACACAAGTGTATCCTGCTTCTATCTCCGTTCAGACCTTGGCCAAAACTTCCCGGTTGCTGCACAAGTGGGTTCTCTCTACTACGTAGCTCATTATCCTGTGTCTGGATATCTACCGGTGGCTCATACTGCTTTCACCACCTTCCCTGACCTTCAATCAAGGTACCATTGGCAGCCGTCCAGATTCATTCTTTGTGGACCCTGTCTGCAGTCTGGGACTACATTGCTCACCATCCTATGCTATTAGACTTTTACCTGTTCTGTCCAGAAGGGGCATCATCTGTTTATTCCAGTGCCTGCTGCCAAGTTCCATTTGTGTTCATTAAACCTATATTATTTGCTTGCTATCCTGTCTGGCCTCCCCTCTGTGTCGCTGCCTGCTGGGCTCACACCCGAACCGCACACGCCACCTGACAATGACCCACCATTGTGACATGTTAGCGCTAAACTGGCCGTCGCTGGAATCTAGACGCACCCTTCACCTTTCCAACATGGTGTTTAAGAGGTTTTCTGGGAAGCTTCCATCCTACCTGAATAGACTGCTTCCCCCAGCAGCTCCCACATCCTATAACCTCCGATCCAGGACCTGCACCTTACTTCCAATACCACAAAACAAAAAGAAAGTGTCTCGATCCTCATTTTCCTACAGAACACCGCAGTTATGGAATAACCTCCCAGACGCAATCAAATCTTCCCCCAGTCTAAAGTCACTTAAGAGATCTCTATTAACATACCTCAATACAGAATGCACCTGTAAACATGTAACATAATGACTATATTTCCTACATATTTATTTTCTCTTAATCTGTATATTTGTGTTTTTGTAATATCTTGCATTTTATTACTTTGTATTTCTGTAACAATTCAATGTAACACTCTGACTATCAGATGCAACACCTTCCCAACACAAACCATTAATCCCCCTCCTCCACTCCCAGACGCCCCCTCTGCTACCCACTGCCGCTTCATCCCAGCCACTGTGGAAGAAGTCAATACCTTACTGTCCTTCTCACATCTCACTACGTGCCTGCTTGACCCCATTCCCTCACATCTGATACCCCTACTTTCCTTCTCCCTCACCCCTGCACTCACACACATCTTCAACCTATCTCTCTCTACCGACTACTTCCCATCCACCTTCAAAGACACACAGGTTACCCCTTTACTAAAGAAACCTTCCCTCGATCCCAACTCTCCATCCAACTACCGTCCTGTATCCCTGCTTCCATTCACCTCTAAGCTCCTGGAAAAATTAATCTTCAACTGCCTCTCCCTCTTCCTGTCCTCTAATTCCCTACTTGATCCCCTGCAATCAGGCTTCCGTTCCCTACACTCAACAGAAACTGCCTTCACCAAAGTGACCAATGACCTCCTAATGGCTAAGAACCACGCCCATTATTCTATTCTCATCCTGCTTGACCTCTCGGCTGCTTTTGACACTGTTGATCACCCCCTTCTTCTAAAGACTCTCAGCTGTCCCGGTCTCAAAGACACTGCTTGGATTGGATTAACTCTTATCTGTCTAACAGGTCTTTCTCTGTATCATTTGCTGGTGACTCCTCCTCTTCAATGCCTCTATCAGTTGATGTACCTCAAGGCTCTGTCCTTGGTCCTCTGCTCTTCTCTATCTACACCTCCTCTCTAGGCAAAATCATTAACAGCTTTGGCTTTAATTACCACCTGTATGATGATGATACTCAGAGCTACCTCTCTACCCCTGATCCCTCTCCTTCTTTCCTTTCCAAAGACAGTGAACGTTTATCTGGCATCTCCTCCTGGATGGCTTCTCACCACCTAAAGATTAACATGTCCAAGACTGAGCTTCTACTAATTCCTCCATCTAATGCAGTGTTTCCAAAACCTGTCCTCAGGACCCTCCGCCTCGCCAGGTTTTCCAGATAACTGAAGCACAGCACAGGTGATATGATTTACTGCTCAACGATTGCAGGATTCAGTCTGCATTTCCCCATGGTGATCTGCAAAATCTGGCCTGGTTGAGGTTCCCGAGTAAACACTGCTCTAATGTCTCCCCACCTCCTGACTTGTCGGTCATGGTTGAGGATATCACTATCTCCCCATCAAGCCAACCAACCCTTCTAGATTGTGAGTTCCCACGGGAATAGGGCCCTCATTTCCTCCTGTACCGTTTTGATAAAATGTTGTTCAGAGTATTGTAACCCTGTCTATATTGTGCCATTGTTAAGCGCTGCGGAATATGCTGGCGCTATATAAATAAAGTATAATAATAATAATGTTCTTGAACTCAGGACATACTTGAAAACGAGTGAAATCTCAATGTATCCTTCCTGGTAAAATACTTTATAAATAAATAGATTTACTATGAGACGCTAAAAAAGGTTTTCTCTCTCATTCCACTGCTGAGCTGCATTACAAACATTCACACACACACCACACACACATATTTATGTATTAAACAAGTACATTAATATACCCCCCTTTCCCTCCAAAACCTGTATTACTTTAGCTGACACTTGCAGGGTTAATCACAGCATTGAAGGGAAGGGTTAACACATTAGAACATTTGACATGACGTAGAAGTCAGCTAGACTTTTATCCTCTTCTCCAAACCTTCCTTCCTTTGTTTTTAATCTAACTAATCCTTGTTTTGCTTTTCTTCTCTCGTTAATGAATGTAAAAAGGTGTTGTCCCTGTTTTTACTGACTGGAGTATTTTCTCTTCCGTGTGTGCTTTGGAAGCTCTTATAAATTGCTTTGCCCCTTTCTGTCTAATAGGTTTGCCTATCTTCTTCACTCTGGTTTCATTTTACTAGATTAGCCAGCCTTCTGTTATGTATCCATCCTGTACATCAAATGGCACAGAGGAGTTCTGCAGGATATATGTATCATGGGCACTACCAGGAAAAGCTGCAAACAGCGACATGATGCGCATATTGGCATCACAGACCATTTGCACGTTAACAGAATGGAAGTGCTTCCTATTGATATATAGGGCACAATCCTTCCAAGGGACAAAAATCTCAATATGGGTACAGTCTATCGTGCCCAAAACATTGGGGAACCACCGATACGCATATAAACCCTGCTTTACTCTCTGCCAGCCTTCAGGGTTGGTGGGATATCCAATATAGCAGGAATAATTGTCCCGCATAACGATTCAGAATATTGGAAAAGGTGCTCTGGCTAACACCATCTAACTCTGCCAGTGGGTGTTGGAATGTGCCAATGGCCAGGAAGTGTAAGCTACATAACAATTTTGTCATGCCTTTCACAGACAATGACGAGCCAGTGCAGTAGTCTAGTCGTGGGAGCAGCTGGGCATAGAGGTTGTGCACCTGGGCCTCCTGTCAGCCCGTAGCCGAGCTGACACTCCACATCAGTGACAGCCTGCAGGGTGAGACGAGTCCTTGGTAGCCGAAGCGGATGTGGGACCACCAGTGCCAACTCCTGCTGACATCTCAGACAGCCCTACATAAATAGCGCATTACAAAGATTGCTCAGAGGGAAACAACTGGCACAGCACTAAACAGATCCATTGCTCTGGTGTATGTGATCAAAAGAACACTTGTGCTGCATTCCTTATGATATGCTATTAAATGCCTATTAATTGCATGTTAATTTTGGGCAAGGACCTTTTACTTTTTTTTGTGTGTGTGTTTAGTCAGCACCAGGGGTGAGCAGTAGGAAAAATTTTGATTAGCGTCCGTCCAGAAATTAGCGCTGGCACCAAGTGATCTGTTGGTTACAAAAGCAGAAGAGATCTTTAGCCCTCCCAAATGTTAAGTATAGGACCACAGAAAGTGCAGTAAGCTTGCGCAACGAATCGCTATTAGCGACGCGTCAAGAGATTTTTTTTTTCAAGTTTGTAGTGAGAGGCAAACTATCTGTCGGTCAGGGACTAGACTCATTTTACCTGGTACTAACTCAAAAACATGCCCATGCTAGGGTTAGCTCATACCACGTGATAGAGCCCCTTTTCTCTCATGGGGGCATGTCCTTTTTGATCAACATCTGTTACGAAGAGACGACTTTAGATAGTTGAAGGAAAGTCTGCAGCGTATACAAACGGACACAGATCACTGGCAGAGGATCAGAAATGTCTGATATTTCTTGCTATCAGATAGCAAGAAGTACCACTGATTTAAAGTATAGAAGAACGGCAATCTACATGTAACATCATGATTTTATTTGATGAATAAAAAGTATACACAGAAAGTGACAATCCATTACATACCAATGTCTAAGTAACATGACGTTAATCACAGACAATCATGACTACAAATAATTATAAAATAATCCTGTGATTTATTGTTAGCAGATAGTATCTTAAACAGTTTGAGAACAAGGTATATTTAAATAACCAAAACTGCCAAAAAGAGATTATTATTCTTCTTATTATTTTTTGAAGTTATTAAAATGCAAGATTTATATACATAACGCATGATTAACTTCAGACCATTACAAAGTCAGGAAAAAAAGGAAAACATTTTTAAAAAACAAATCAACATGAGTTTCTTCAATAGAGCGTTTTTTTATTTCAGAAATCCTTAGTGTGATACGTTTCATATACTCAAAAAAACCTCTGGATTCTTGATCTGACATAGCACAGAATACTGTCAGCATAGAAAAATATTATTCTTGTATTACCTATAAATAGTCAATTAAAATATCGGACAAAAAATACCTGTCTGATAAATGACAAAGCTGAACAGAGACAATAACATCTTAATGTCTGTACTGACCTGTAAATGAGAATCCCCTACCTTGCTCTATATTACAGTAAACTTGATAAATCAACATCTTCCCAGTCTAGCACAAAAATAGAGGGAAGCTAAGAGTTTACGAATCCTGATATTATGTACTCCTCTGTTATTGAATCTAACAAGTTTTTATATTTTTTTTAGCATCCCACTCTCCTTGAAATGTCCCTACATCACTTATTAAAACCCACGATCAACATTTGCCATTTAATCTTTAATATTATTGTCATATAGTCTTGCTTCTGGGATAGTATTGCTGAAATAAAGTAACATGGGAATAACACAAAAATTCCAAAGTTATTTTGTAACCTCAAAAAAATACAAAAAGGATTTAAAATAAATTAAATATATATATATATAAACTACTACTTTATTTTAAATATATATATATATATATATACTTACAAGGGTTGTGGTAGAGGACAAAAAGTGAGATAAAAAGCCCCCACGCTATAATGGTTATGTTTATTATTGCAGAAGCCATCTGCACATCACAGCAATTCAAAGAACTGCTTCCCAGAGTGTATATATATACTTGCGATAACCCGCCACACGGAGAATTTACTTGAAAGTATAAAAGGAACTCTTTATTTGTTCAATGTTTCAGTCCACGCAGGGACTTTTATCTTGATAAAAGTCCCTGCGTGGACTGAAACATTGAACAAATAAAGAGTTCCTTTTATACTTTCAAGTAAAGTCTCCGTGTGGCGGGTTATTACAAGTATTTGTACAGTTGCAGTTCTCAGCACCGGAGCGGTTGAAGTGCAGAGGTGGAATGCGGAGATCGTAGAAGAATATATATATATATCAAGGAAAGTACTATTTTATTACAAATTTATACACTAGCCAGACATCCCATGTTTTATAAAATTGTTCCATTCTGACTCCCAAAAAAGAAATACTAAAATATTATTAAAATAGCTTTCATCTCCTTGTAATGATCTGTACAGTTCCCTGAAATTTAATGTATACATACATCATTTAAGTTAATAGGTGTATTATAGATAAGCTGGGAAGTTTAGTTAATAAAAGACATGAAATTTAAATCTGTTTGATTTTGCAAAATGAAGCCACTGTGTATCCTTAGCATCAAGCATAAGTAAAGCAGATAAAGCTATAATTTCTGGCTAAATATCTCTTTTAGCAATGGTGACCATGTCCAGAGCTGTGTTTGCTTGTAGAGAAATGTCTGAAGCTCTTCCCACTGCTGGCGCCGAATCCTCCCTTAGAATTATTGCCACTCACACCGTGGGACGATCCACCTGAGCCCCCGGTGCTGGAGTGAAGCACGGCTGTAAAAAATAAAAACAACTAGTTAGAATATTCATTAAAACTACTAATAAACAATTGCAGGTTATGAAAACTTCAGAAATTGCTACTAAGAATTGGTATGTTATATACAATATATTTGCATTAAAATGTATTTTATGCGTGTGTTTAAGTATATTTTCACATGGTGAATTCATTCTTTTCTCTACATTTTGTTGTATACAAAGCACATCAAAGCATCTCATTATGTTCATATGAAAAACTTTATAAAATTAAAAAAAAAAAGGAAACACAAAGACCCCTATTCTAATGTTGCTGTTAAACACAGTGCTTGAGCCGTTCAGAGGGCCGTGCTTATTCTTTTATTGACTTTTAAAACAGCTCGCAGCGCGGATATTGCGTCAAGTTACTCTATGTTAGTGTCTTCTATACTTTGTATTGGAGACATTAATGTGGTCCCAACTGATAGAGAACGAGCTATTCCAACCAGCCTGTTCTGTCTGCGTCTGACATTATTCTAAAAAGAATAACATCTTTCAGACCCTGGTGTTAAGTGATTGCGCTTCTGCACAATCACATAACGCACAAACCTAAGCCCACCATAAAATCCCATACTCACTTTAGATCTCATGGTGGTGAGAGTGGCCTGATCCCCAGCTTCCTTGTTCGGCGGGAGAGTTTCACCGGGAACAAATATTTCCCAGTGTATATGCAAAAAAAAAAACGGCCTTGCGTCTATTCCCTATCAGGGCGGCTGCATAGACCAGAAATATCCAGCCCACTTCATGTATAAAACATAACAAAAACATAAGAAAAAAAGGTTGTCAGTTGCGTTTATCACTGTAGCTCCATGTGAAACAGTTCCTAGTGTACCTCCAAGGATCCCTCTGCCCGCCCGGCCGGATCTCAATCTGCAAGAGCTCACGCGAGATCACGTCTTGTGTCCATGGAGTCCTATGGAAACCTGGAGCAGATAACATCCGTGGCACTTAGCGCTGCTGATGTTATCTCTTGATGCCTCACCAGGATTACATCTGGAGCTGCTGAGAATGCTGCTCACTCTTAATACAAGTGTTAAATGGAAGGTGAGAAAGGAAAATGGCAGACACTCATCTTTTTATTATCATCCGCCTTTTGACACCAACACTGGAATAGGGCCATTGTTTTTCTTGTTTTTTTTGTGAGGTGTTCTGTCTAACAAAAGAAATGTGTCCCCAGTCTGAAATATTGTGACTGATTTATTCAACGAACTTTTGTGAATTATGGACATTCACCTCCTTTTCCATTTGGTTGCAATAATATATTAAGGAAGGGCACTATCAGCTGCCTTGAGCTAAAACAGGGATGCTAAGGGGAAAATTTGTGCTTGCAAATCTCCCCTTAGCTTCTCCATTTCACCAGTGGATTACGGGGCAGGTACTGAGTCCAGAAACCTACCCCATAGTGGCTGCTAGGCTCCAAGATGCTCAGGGTAGCACTAAAGCACTGTCGCGAGTATCCCCTCCATGGAGTCCATAGGACTCCATGGAGGCTTCTGCTGACAGGTCACATGAGTGACAGGATCTCACCTCTCGCAAGATCCTGCCGGTCTGCGGAGTGATTGTGGAAGGAGACTGGGGACTTTTTTCCCCAGCCTCATTCTGCTCCCAGCAGGAAGAAGTTGGGGATCGGGCTGTTGTTCTTGCCGCAGGGATGAGAGGTGAGTATTTGATTTTTTGGGAGGGGTTTCAGCTGCAGATAACAGATTCCGCAGAAGCTCCAAGCTGTTTTTAGTTACCAACAGCGGTGTGTATTTAGCATTAGGACTATGTGATCCTAATGCTAATTACTCTCTGCTTACACTTTGCGGTCTCCATGTTAAAGGGATATGCACGTCTAGAAAAAGTTTTTTTAAATTGACACTTAAACACTTTTATACCTATAGACAAACTAAAATAGATCAATAACAGTTTTAAAAATGTGTAAAAAATGTTTATTTTCTTGTTTTAAACTCTGTCATTTCATCTTCTCTACCCGTAAGCTAGTTGTGTTTCTTCAGCTCATACTTACTGAATATTCCCCGCCTCCTCCCTGCCCACTACTCCACCCACTATTGCACCCATCAAAGCTTCACATGAACTACATTTCTTGCTCCATCTTGCCCACAGCCCCCCTGCATCCCACTACTTCACATACTCAGCTATTTCTCTCACCTAGTGTGTCACCCCCTCTCCTCTTAGATTGTAAGCTCTTGGGCAGGGTTCTCTCTCCTACTGTTCTGTGTGTTAAACTTGTATGAACATTTGTTATTCTGCCTCTCCCATTGTACAGCACTACGGAACTTGCTAGCGCATTTTAAATACCTGTGACTGTATGAACTAACACAAGCTGTGCAGCTCAGGACCTCAGACTGTGACTTTATGAACTAACACAAGCTGTGCAGCTCAGGACCTCAGAGTGGGGAACTTAGGGGAAATATTAGCATCTCTGTAACTGTGAAAGAAAAACACACTAACCCGCTAACTCCCATACAGACTCACTCAATCACCCACTGACACGCTCACTTATGCTCTTTCATGATTCACTGTCTCAAACTCCCTCACACAGTCACTCCCTCTCACTATTTCTTGTGCTGTCTGTCTCTTGTGCATGCTCTCTCTCACTCATTGGCATCTCTACAGGGGCAAGGGGGCAATTGCCCCCCCCCCCGGTTATTCCTTGCCCCCATGTGCCGCCCCACCAAACATCAGCATCCAGCTTCCCACACGTTTCGGACCGCGATATCTCCGTTTCTGTGCATCATATATGGACGTCTATGTGCCATTGGAAAGGGCAGATTCTGGCCTTTTCAATGATACCCAACATGACCATATTCAGTGTAAAGTAAAAGTCATAAAACGTTAAATAAAAACGTGCACTTAAACGTAAACATTTTCACAGGGTTGAAATGGCTCAGCAGTAAAGTGGTTAATGTTCAGACTATACATTACATTGTGTATTATGTTAGTTTTTGCCTTGGTTTTAGTTGTATATTAAGGGTTAATGGTTAGGCTTCATCCCTCACAGTATACATTCAGGGTTATTCAGAGAGCGGTGAAAAGTAGGAGAATGACTGGAGAATGTAAAATTCTAGGTCAAAATAGCCGATTTGGAAAGTGAGATGAATGGGAGAATTTTTCTGGTTTGGCTATTTTGACCTAGAATTTTTCATTCTCCAGTCATTCTCCTGCTTTTCACCGCTCTAAGGTTAAGGGGTAGGCTAAATCCCACATTGTTTATTAATTTTATTGTATTTCCCTGGGTTTATGGCAATTTAGGGGTTATTATGGAAGTTAGAATCTAAAGGGTCTAATGATCTTTAGATCCTCTACTTTTCGCCACATTTCGGGGAATTTATTTCACCAAAAATAAGGTGAATTCCCTATTTAGCGAATGGTCACCGTAATTTGCTAAAAGTGGAGTCGCTGAAGCAGCAATCAGACATTCAGCGAAAACTGCCGAATTGCAGCAAATAAAATATTGAATTTAAGTATCAGGTTAGTACAATAAAAAGGTATCATTGCATCACATTACTCTGGGGTTTTGGAATCTTATTTATATATATACTATTTTAGGGCACTGTTACCTGGTGTGAGCTAACCCTTGAGTCGGCATGGTTTTGCGTTAGCGCCAGGTTAATTGAGTCTAGCGCCTGACCAACAGATCGTTTGCCTCCCACTACAAACAGGAAAAATCACTTAGTGCGTCGTTATTAGCGATTTGTACCGCAAGTTTACTGTACTTTCCGTGTCCTTTACTTAACATGGGGAGCGCAAGAGATCTCTAGCGCTTTTGCAGCTAACAGATCACTTGGTGCCAGCGCTAATTTTTTGATGGGTGCTAATTGCAACATTTTACCTACTGCTCAACCTGGTGCTAACTCCAAAAAGACAGAAAAACAGGTCCTCGCCCAAAATTAACAGGTAATTAACAGACAATGGAGAGGGATGCCCCACAGGTGTCCTCGTAGCCCCATACACCATAGTAATGGATCTGGTCAGCAATGTCGCTGCTGTTGCAGTAAGCTCTATTATAAATGTATTCTTTATCCACATATATCCTAATTCTAATATATTGCCTAATTTTAAACATTTTATCCTGGGGGTTATTCATAGTATGGAAGCGGTACCTTTTGGATCTATTAAATACAATGTAAGGATTCTTCATGCTGCTGGGTGGCATTTATCATGCAATGCCCATCAGCCTTAATATATGTGTGCATCAAAACATGGATGATATGACCACCGTGGAGGATTTTAATAATGCAGGGGTGAGAGGTTATTCACTGGATGTGTTCATATTCAAGCTTGTGAGGGCAGGGGATAGGTATGGCCCGGCACTCTGCACTGGAAAAAAAACAGTTCTATCCTGTACACAACCGCATTAGTTTCCCTAGCATGCGCTAAACGACCTTGTTCATGGACTAATGCGGACAAGGTGATCTGTTAGTAGGTCGTCAGGCACTATGTTTTAGCGACTCGCGCTAAATTTTACCTTTAGCGATGGTGTTTTAGCTCGCACCAGGTGATAGGGCCCTTAGTTTTAATCAGTGGTATGATTTAGTGGTGTAAATTGTTAGTGCCATTAGTTTTGACTGTGGTATCCTATGTGCCCCCCTAAATATTGTTCCTAGAGTCGCCACTGCTCTCGCTGCACCTTTTCTTGTGATTACTCTGCATTATCTTGCTGTCTTTCTCTCTTTACTGTTTCTTGCTTTGTCTCTGTGCTTTTCTTTGTTGTTCCTCTCTCTGCTGTTTCTTTTTCTCCCTGTGTGTGGATTTATTTTCCTGTCTCTGCAGTAGCTGGGGGTGAAAGTCAGCCCCGCCCTCTTCTCAGCTCACAGTGCAGGAGGGAGGAGGAGCAACTCAGACGCACATGCTCAGTGCGGTTTTTTAGCTCTCCTTAGGTATAAGCATTGATTGGTTAGCTCAAACTGCCTCCTGAGGTGGGCGTGGAAAACACCAAGAAAGAAAAGCAGGTAAATATGAAAAAATATCATATTTACTTGTTTTTTATGTCTGCCGAATGAAACTACTGACTCATTCAAAGGGCATTGCACATTTTTAAAAGCACACTAGCAAAGAATGCATGTCCCTTTAAGCATAGAGAGTGCAAAGTACAGTAATCCCGCACTAAAAAGCACTAATACCGATTCGCTAACTTTTTTTTAAACTGTTAGCGATTGGGAGGTGATGTGTGCGGCACGCTATCACTTCAATTAACCTAGCGCCAATTCTTATTTATGTGAACGCTAACTTTAAGGAGTTGATAGGGCCCTAATTATTTTGTGAGTGCGCCACTTTTATGCTTTTTGGTATGAATTTGAATATTTTGCATGTGCATAGGTTTATATGTGTGGAAAGAAGCAATTTATAATACAGCATTTCCTACAACACTTTGTATACACTAAGAGGAGCGTACAATTCTTTTGTTCTCATGTTCTCCTTTTATATACAGTAAAGCTCCTTCTTTTGTTCTTTGCATTAAAGTTTTTGCAATGCTTGGAAACAATGCTGCTTAGTGGATATCCCCCTGTGTCTCTCATTGTGATAGATTCAGACAATAGAAGCTTATAGTGTCAAAAGTGAGCTGCTCCCTGCAATCTGTACTTTAAAAGCTTTCTTATTAGGTTGTAAAAATATTATATTACTTACATATATTAACAGAATCGTGTGCTCCCAGTCTGAAATAAAACATAACAAATGACTTAATGATTGACTCATATTTAAAAGCAATAATTAGAGATTGAAAGGTTAGAATTTAAAACAATTTATATTATAGAACCTTAACCAACCAACAGCAACCTTTATTCTGATTCTAATAGCACAAAAACAAACATAGGTTAATAGGGCTATACAACAAGCCCTGATGTATGCAAATGGCCACTCACATTATCCAGATCTAAAAAGTGCCCATCATTTATAAAACCAGAAATTATTTGGATAATAATGAAATATACAAAAAAGAAATAACAAATAATAGTGCAGACCTTAAACCAATAACGCCCAAAAAAGTTATTTATTGCACTCAAAAAAGCATCATATAAATAGTCCAATCACATGTATGTTCTGTATATATTTTATATTATTATTATTTCTCCTGATGAAGTCAAATATTGTCGAGATGTTTTTAGATGGCACTATGACCTCTGCTGCAATAGTATTGTTGTGTCTACCATCCGGGCGGGATGGTCAGCAGGTTTTATGTGAGATGCCTATTTATATGATGCTTTTCCGAGTGCAATAAATACCTTTTGGTTAGATTTATTGCTTCACAGTCTGCACTATTATTTGTTATTTCTTTTTCGTTTCATTGCTGATTATTTAAATAATTTTTGGTTTTATAAATACTGCAGAGATTGGATTCCATTGAGGATAATAGGTGCATTATACATCTGGAATATGTGAGTGGCCATTTCACACATCGGTGCTTGTTGTATGGCACAATTAGACTATGTTTGTTTTTGTTCTATTGTACTTCAGATTATATGCTCTTGATATTTTCTATTGTGAGTTTAACCAGATCCGGTGTGAGGTTAGTTATTTAAATGCCAAATATGTATCTTTAGGGATCTATAGGGTGTCAGCCTTATTAAGGACCAGTTTCAATGGATCTGGCCAATCGCTGCAGGTTCATCTGCCTCCACCCCAAAAGTTGCCTAAAAGCAAGACATTGTGCTGAGTGCTGAGTGCTGCCATTGCCTGACTCCTATTGGCCAGCTTTTCAGATGTCACCTGACAGTTATACATTGGAAGCCCTGATTGGACTTTAGATTGCTATGCGAATACCATCAAGATGATGGTGCTCGATAGATAAGTATAACAAGTGAAATGTATACCTATGCTGACACTGTCTTGGCTATCTACTTGAAAGGACAGATTAAAGGATCCTGTCTGACTCTGAAAGCAATTTAAAGTTTTAATACAGTGTAGGAAACATTTGATGGATGTTGCACTCACCTGCCCTCCTCTCCTTCCAACATCTTCTTGTAGGTGGTGATCTCAATGTCCAGAGCCAGTTTTACGTTCATCAGCTCCTGGTATTCTCGCAGTTGGCGAGCCATGTCCTGCTTGGCCTTCTGCAGAGCAGCTTCAAGCTCAGATAGTTTGCCCTTGGCATTCTTAACAGCGGCTTCTCCATGTCCCTCAGCCTCATTTATAGCGGATTCGAGGCCTGAACGCTAGAATGAATGTGATGATTAAATAGCAAGCATTTAAACTAGAGTTTCTGACCATCACGGGTTAAAACTAGCTTAGTCATGGTGAAACTTCATAACATACAACACTTTTGTCACACAATACCACAGTTCTAAAAGTTGCTTTGCTTATTTCCATTGTTACCTGGGCCTTTCCACTGTCAATCTCTCCTCTCAGACTCTGAATGGCTCTGTTGAGAGAGCAGATCTCATCTCTGCTGCTCTGTAGATTGTTTCCATTTCTCCCTGCTGCTGTCTGAAGCTCTGCAAACTAGATAAACATTTAGAAAACATATGGTTATTCATTATTCACTAATAGCATTAGCCATTTGAGATTTCCATATCGTCCTCTCACCCGTGACTGGTACATGGCCTCTGCATCGGCTCTGCTCCTGTTAGCAATGTCCTCATACTGAGCTCTGACCTCACCAATGATTCCGTTCAGGTCCAGATCACGACTGTTATTCATGGACACGACCACCGAGGTGTCTGAGATCTGACCCTGGAGCTGAGATATTTCCTATCAATACCAAAGAAGAGAAATATTTAGCATTTTCTGTTTCTATTTACTATTATTACTTTGCTGTGCAGACATATTTTACACTTCATGGGTTTGTCAGATTGATTGGAAAGTAAATTAATTTCAAAGAAAACAACGAGATTAGATAACATAAACATGTAAGGAGATAGTCAGTGTAATGTATCGCATGGTTTTAGCGCAAAACCTATTACAATACAACCGGCAAGATTACTGCGACAAAAAAAAGAACAAAGACCCACAACACAGTACACAAATGGGATAATTATTTTATAAATATAGTGTCGAACAGAACATATTTTTCATTCTTCCTCAATATGAAAGTAAGCACAAGCTGTGTTTGAAAATGTATTTACCGCATCATAAAGAGTCCTCAGGAAGTTAATCTCATCAGACAGGGAATCAGCCTTTGCTTGTAACTCAGCTTTGTGCATAAAAGCCGCATCTACATCCTGGGGGAGAGAAACGAACGTCCAGTAAGAGAACATTGAAAACTTACATTTTTAAAAATATTATAGTATAATCATGTTTAATGTTTCACTCACCCTCTTTAATCCAGCAAATTCATTCTCTGCAGCTGTCCGTCTGTTCACTTCTTCGTCATACCTACAATATTGAATATGATTATTACAAATCACATCAAGCAGTATATTTTACAGTAAACAATACCAAATGATCAACAGAAGAGTGTTTTATATAAAACAGAGCAGGTTTACTTTCCAAAGTGCAACTGAATAATTATTATTTTTAATTCACCTGGTCATTAGGATGTCAGGTAACATTGATATGATTGAGGTCAATAAAAAAAGATGATAACATATGCATAATGTTTCTCTATAGCTAAAGAAGTTGTACATCCATTTCATTTTGAAGATTCTAATTTTGAATTCAAATGGTGTATATTGCCAAAAAGTATTTAAAAGGGCTTGTTTCAAAATACCCTCATACCTTCTCCTTAGTTCTTCTACGCTTTGCTCCATACTGTTCCTGTCAGCTTCCAGACGTCCTCTCTCACACCCCATACTCTCCAGTTGTCTCCTGAGGTTACCGGTAAAAGCCTCAAACAGAGGTTCAGTCTGAACGCGGGAAGTTTGTTGATCTTGTAATAAAGACCACTTTGTCTCCAGCATTTTATTTTGTTGTTCCAAAAATCTCACCTAAATCAAAATAGAATTCAAAATTAAATTTTACTGAAATATATAAGTAATATTTGTAAAAAAAAACACTATTCAAAGTATTTTCTCGCAAAAAATATATACATTTGTATATGTAAATACACTATATTGCCAAAAGTATTCGCTCACCCATCCATATGCGAGTCAAGGCAGGTGAGCGAATACTTTTGGCAATAGAGTGTACCTCCCATGTTAAGTATCAAATTTGTCTTCCCTCATAACAAAACCAGTATAAAAGCCATTAGTAGATACGTGATTCACAATTGCATTTGTCAAACTTTATTAATTTATTGGAATAATAATACATAACGATTTAAATTATATATGTCCTTATGTACTATATTTTTTAATATTGTGACAACATGACAGCTACACCAATTCAGCATTTAGTAGGGAATCAAAGACTTGTTCTTGAAGAATATCTTTCTGAAAGTACACATATACCGGTATATGCTAAAATGCTAAATATATTGATTGAAAGCATGGAAATGACATTTCTCTCCTTCACATTCCTGCTTAACTGTTTAGAAGTACATGTAATCTATATACTAACCAAAGCTGTAATAATATATTATGTATATTCAAAGTAACCTTTGGTGCGAAAATCTCACCTTGTCTATAAAAGAGGCAAATTTGTCATTGAGCCCCATAATCTGATTTCTCTCCTGTGTTCTCACTCTTTGGATGTTTGTGTCAATATCCAGGTTGAGAGGAGCCAGGAGACCTTGGTTCACAGTAACTTGAGTGATGCCTCCAGAGCAACCAGATCCCCCAAATCCATAGCCATTTCCTCCAATACCATGGCCAGATCCATGTCCACTTTTCCCACAATGGCCACTTCCCACTGAGATCTTGTGTCCCTTTGAACCAACATTGTGGGCGCTTTGGCTGCTAAAGCAATGCTTTGTTTTGTGACCGGCGAGAGCTGCATGATTGGAGGAGTGAGAGGACGTGTTGTAGTTTGAGCTCCCATGTTTAGCTGACACCACTGAACAGGAACTGAAGTGCTTGTGTCCAGAAGATCCGAGGATGGAATGATGAGACATGATGCTTCTTCTCACCGCGGAGATGATGTGGAGATGTACAATCTGTGCAAGAGATTCACGTCTTCTGGACACACACTGGATGCTTTTATACTTCACTTGGGTGGTAACACTCTACCAGAAATAATTTTATTGGCGTCTATGGGCAGCATATTAATGTATGATTTCATAGAAATAAAACATCAACACACTTACAGCATCAAAGGTAAATGTATTTACTGTCAGCTTCTTTCATTTTAAAGATGCTGACCTGAATACATTGCAAATTACTTTCTGTATGACTTATTTTTCTGCAAGATAAAAATGTAACTTATGTCTTGTAGAAATTTTAAAGAACTGCTTATTGCTGAATAATGTGGTTATCTATTTTTTTTAAACTTGAAGTTTATGAAAGTGAAATAGCGTGTGTATATACAGCTGTGTTCAAAATTATTCAACCCTCAATGCTGTAGAGGGTTTTAGGGAATTTAGTGTACATTTGTAATTGTATTCAGAATGAAATCCTACAAGGACTTTTTAAAGAACCATATGCAACTAAAATGACATCAATTGGTTTTGTAATACAGTAGTAAATGTTTCTTTTGTGAATTCTTCATTGACACAATTATTCAACCCCTTAAAGACTACCACTCTGAAGAACAGAGGTTCATTCAAGTGTTTTCAATCAGGTATTGAAAACACCTGTGGATGTCACGGAGCAGCAATAAAGCATAATAAGCATCAATTAGGCAGCTTTAAAATGACTCCGATACTCAGCTCCTTCAAGACATTTACTGGTGTGGTTACAAACATGGTGAAGTCAAGAGAATGGTCCAGGAAGACAAGAGAAGAGGTGATTACTCTTCACAGGAAGGGCAATGGCTGTAAGAAGATTGCAAAGATGTTAAACATACCAAGAGAGACCATAGGAAGCATCATTCGCAAATTCAAGGCAAAGGGCACTGTTGAAACGCTACCTGGTCGTGGCAGAAAGAAGATGCTGACTTCGACTGCTGTGCGCTACCTGAAGCGTAGAGTGGAGAAAAGTCCCCGTGTGACTGCTGGGGAACTGAGAAAAGATTTGTCAGATGTGGGTACTGAAGTTTCAGCTCAGACAATACGGCGCACACTGCGTAATGAAGGCCTCCATGCCAGAACTCCCAGGCGCACCCCCTTGCTGTCTCCAAAGAATAAGAAGAGTCGACTGCAGTATGCCAAAAGTCATGTGGACAAACAACAGAAGTTTTGGGATAGTGTTCTGTGGACTGATGAAACAAAATTAGAACTGTTTGGGCCCATGGATCAACGCTATGTTTGGAGGAGGAAGAACAAGGCCTATGAAGAAAAGAACACCTTGCCTACTGTGAAGCATTGCGGGGGGGTCAATCATGCTTTGGGGCTGTTTTGCTTCTGCAGGTACAGAGAAGCTTCAGCGTGTGCAAGGTACCATGAATTCTCTTCAGTACCAGGAGATATTGGATGACAATGTGATGCAGTCCGTCACAAACCTGAGGCTTGGGAGACGTTGGACCTTTCAACAGGACAATGATCCCAAGCATACCTCCAAGTCCACTAGAGCATGGTTGCAGAGTAAAGGCTGGAACATTTTGGAGTGGCCATCGCAAGTCACCTGACTTAAATCCGATTGAGAACCTCTGGTGGTACTTAAAGAAAGCAGTTGCAGTGCGCAAGCCTAAGAATCTGACTGAACTGGAGGCTTTTGCCCATGACGAATGGGCGAAGATACCCGTAGATCGCTGCAAGACACTTGTGTCAAGCTATGCTTCACGTTTAAAAGCTGTTATAACTGTAAAAGGATGTTGTACTAAGTACTAAGATTGAATTTCACTTGGGGGTTGAATAAAACTGATAATGATGTGAGCACAGAAAAGACATTTGTGGTTATTTCATTATAAATGTTATGTTATATTTGTCTGACCTACACGTGCCTCTTTGATTTAATTGTAAGCAAGATGACTGAATGATCAAAATCAATGTCAAACTGGCCAAAACACTCAATTTCAGTGGGGTTGAATAATTTTGAACACAACTGTATATACTGTATATATATATATATATATATATATATATATTACTGAGAATGTACAGTGTGGCCCCATGAATAAGAATACTGTAAAGCCATGCTAAGGGTTTTTCATTTAAAAATATGCAGTGGGTGGAGGTGCCTCTGATTTTATGATATAATATTGCTTCCTCCTGCGAACTCCATTCCCTGATAGTGCAGATCTTTACTCGCTGTAGATGGGCACTTCTTTTCCTGTCCTTCTATAAATTTTTTGCAGTTATGCTCTGGATGGGAAGTCATAAAGGCAAAGTAGTAAGACAGAAACCAGTCCATTGAATGACTGGGATAGTGTCCACTAACACAAATCTAGAAGGCAAAACCAGAGACAAACCTGGACTCACAAATCACAGGAAATTGTTAACGCAGGACAATGAAATGACAATGAGCATTGGCTTGAGGCTTGAATTATATAGAAGACCCTCATGACATCATCAGATGGCATCACATAGTGTTGTGTGAAAGGTGGATGGAATTCCATGCGCAAACGGGAAGCAATCAGCGTCGATCATGATATCCGCATGCATACTCAAGAGATGAGGTGAACAGTGTCAAACAAAAAGTCACCAGGTAATCAGGATAAGTGGCAATGATGCATGACGCGAAACCGCCAGAGACCCTAACAGTCACCCACATGCAATGATTTACTTGTTTGTCCTTTTTATTGGACAGACGTTTACTTCAATGACGTAGTGCCTTATGGATTGATAGTAGTCTTTTTGTACCTCTTTTATCTTATAGTATTCTATTTTGTTATATCCAAGGTTATACAAAAAAAATACTTTGGTTTAGGACACGTAAGATCTTGCCCATTACTGGTATAGGAGCACATGATTGCAGACTTTACAAGATGACTTGCAAGCTTCTAAAATGGTGCCGGACGGAATCTCACTCCACAAAATGGCTTATTCTGTCCAAAATAAAAGTTTAAAATTACACAACACCAAAGGCCACCAAACACCGAATCCACACACAGCATTGTGAAATATCTGATGAAATACAGTTTTAAGATATGGGGCAGCTCGTTAACTTGTAAGTTATGAGCCTTGAGTGACGGGAAAACACCTTTGCTACAAACATGCACACTTCTGTGACTTCGTGAGCTCCTTGCATGGCAGCCATGACATATAGCAGAAATGCCCTGATATGTTCAAAGGTGGCCTGCTAGTGCGGTGATTTAAAATTTGCATTATGAGTGATATACCTGGGCCATATTAATACATGTTAAGAAAAAAAAAACACGCATCAGACACAAGCCTAATAATAGAACCGTCCATGCAGTTTTCCAGGTTTAGGGTAAAAGTGTGGCTTTTTAACAGAATGGACTTACAGCATATATTGAAAATAATGGAATTTATAGTACAAACATTGAGCATTACAGATTTACTGCACAAAAGTGTATTTTACATGGCAGACATTGTTAGTTGCAGATTATATTTTAATCACTTCACTGCAGATAATTTGTGGGGGACGTCCTGGAGATTCCTCGCAAAATGCAAAAGACGTCCTCCACATGGCACGGGGTCTCCACAGCGAAGGTGGAGACCCAGACACTCAAATCATAGTCCCCAGGCGGACAGACTTCCTTGACATCAGACTGTCCTTTTGGTACCCACCTGACGCACTGATGTCATTTTCAGGTGCCCCTCGGCAGAGCCGGGAGAGTGCTTGAAGGGGAGGGGATCCACCTGTATCTCCCCATCGGTAAGAGGTACAAAAATATGCCACAATGATGCCAAAAAGGGAATTCCCCACAAGATACTCACGAAGTTCCCTATGGAAATCCCTATGCTGGAGATAGGGGTTCCTTTGGACCCCGTGTCGCCATGGTAGTTAGAGGGCAATGCTTGATGTTGTATTCTCCTTTTTCCTTTTTTTATAATGCAGCACTATTGTTCACTTTTTAATTCTAAAATGAACAATGATGCTGCACTAAATCACCTTCTCATTTCCGATGATGCACCAAGTTTGAAGGCGATGGTACAATGCATTACTACGCATCGAAAACCTAAGGGTAGGGGGCACTTGAGAACCCGGCCCGTCTGATGTTTACACCGCACCAGATCAAGTGACAAAAAAATATTAAATGCAAAATTTTACCTTTTTTTCTCTCTCTTTTCTAAGATGGTGGTATTATGTGCCTTTACTTGTAAAGCAAACAATGCCACTGCTCTAACTCACCTTCTCATATCCCAAGCCGAGATCGAAAGTGGAGGTGATGGAGCAAACTGTTTTTTGCATTGGTCCATCTAAGGCTGGGGTCAAACGAGAGTAGTGTTCACGTCTGTGATTGCGCCTAAAAGTACGTCTGTGATAGCATGACAGAAAGCCCATTGGAGCCCGACACATGAAGTACGTCCGCACTGAACTGCGGACGCACAACGGCCGCGGCCCACGGACGCAAGGCAGGTAAGAACGTACAACTCCTAGAACGGCCGCACAAAGTGCGCTGCGTCCGCAACGTCTGCATAGCTTTGTGTGTGAGTGATGGAACGTGGTCAGACGGACTGCATTTATACTTCCAGCATTTTTCACGGACAAAATGGTTTTGCTTTTTAATTTATTTTCCCTCCTACATCCGTCAAAATATACGTCAGTGAATAAACGGACTGTGTGGCCACTACTGCGTCTTCCATACTGACGTACGTCCGTGTGCATGGACGTACAGTCCGTAGAAATCACGCTCGTCTGACCCTAGCCTAAAACACTGGCCTTTCTAACGATACCAAACATGGCCATGTAAAATGGAAAAGAAACAAACATATAATTTTTTTTTTTATTCTTTTCTTTTGTTCCAAAGCAATGACATTGTCCATTTGTGATATATAATATGAGCAATACCACTGCCGTTACTCACCTTCTCATTTCCCATTCCGCGAGTAAGTTCAGTGTTTTATCCATAGTCGTTTTATTCACAAAACATAATACGCCAAAATACAAGCGAAAAACTTTTAGTTAAAATTGCGTATTTTTGCAGAAAAATACAGTAACAGGTTCCTATTTCTATTTTTTTTAACAAGAATGTCCCATAGAATATATAACCACAAAGGTTTGGATGATAAAATGTGAAAAAAATAATTTTTCACAATGTAAATGATTGAAATCTGAATGGAAATTCACATATTTTTTTTTGTTAAAACATTCTGGCAGGAAATGGCGTATACATATAATAATGATATATTATGAATGTGCCGAGTTTGCTATAAATAAGGATATATAATTTGTCTGTGTCCTACAATAAAATATGACTTCAAATCGCGTTTAAACATAATGAACACGAAACGGTCAAAATGAGCTCAGCACACAGAAGGAAAATGGCTCAGCAGTGAAGGCGTTAAATAATGTATTGTTTTTACAGTTGACACATTGCGAGTTACAGGTTAAAGTGCATGCTTTATTGTACGGACATTGTGAGTTACATTTTGTATGCAAAATGGAGTGTTTTCAGTAAAAAAAATTATATAACATGCTATTATTTGAAAAAATTGTGTTTTACTGTAAAATGTTTTTTATATAAAATTCATTTTTTACTATAAATCTTTTTATATAATGTTTTAATGAGCTTTATATATAAAAATGAATTTTGTTAAAAACTTGAGTGTTTAATGTAAAAATTATTATTTTACTGTAAAATTGCAGATTTTACAGTTGAGATACTGTGAGTTAAGAGATGACTGTATTGGTAAGGCTATGTCACACCAATAAAGTCAACCATAACTCACAATGTCCCCACTGTAAAATTGGTTTTATAGAGTGAACAAATTACTCACAATTCCACTACTGTAAAATACGCTATCTTACATTAAGAACACACAGCCTCCGTAAAGTACAGTTTGCAATTTTACATTAAATGTGCAATGTACCGGCTGGGTGAAGTAGAGGTAATGTCACTGCTCTGTGTGGAGAGAGCCTGTGGAGTCATGGGTTCAGTCCCGACAAGCACCTCTCCAGTAAGTGTCCTTGGGCAAGACACCTAACGGTACATACTCGCCACCCAGGACATACTTGAAAATTAGAGAAATCTCAATGTATCCTTCCTGGTAAAATACTTTCTCAAAAAAAATGTTTGTACTGCAATATCTGCACTTACATGAAATGCGCATTGCGTATCCCTGCACTGGTATTTACACTCAGGATTTTTATTTAAAGCTTGCTGTATTTATGTAGAGTGTATTAATGGGAATTGCGCAATTTCACCACTTTTTTTCTTTGAAATCGGGCAGGCAGCCATTGCGACGCAGAGTTCCGGACAAACAGCCACTGCGGTTGCCCTCTTTTCTCAGAGTTCTGTCCTCTAGTGAGTAATTCTGCTTTCCACCCTGGTCTCTTGCTCTTACCAACCCAGACTTCTTTTTGTGAGGCTATCTGATGGAACGCGTATACTATATCAATTATTAACTATTAACTAATTAAATATTAACTATTACTTTTTTACCACTGATGAAGCGCCAGAGTGGAGTGAAGCGCATCTGTTCCCTTTTTTATTGTTCTCTATTTGTTATTTTCATTGCTGTTTTAACAATAAATCCTGTTTTATTCCATTGATGCTTTGGATACATTGCTATCGCCTACACATCGAAAGATACACTTGGTTCCAGCTGGAAAAGGATTTTCTAAAAAAATTGTGCCTCAACAACTTTTCATGTGAATATTACTAGAGTGAGGTCAACACTCTTGGATGGGTGAGCGAGACACCACGGAATATACTCATAGCTTAAAGTAAACAGATTACACTATGTGGATTTCCTCTGTTGTCTTTTCAGATTTGATCTATATGAGAAGGACCGTTGGGGCAGACGGGCGGCCTTTAATAACCCGTAAGGTGAACAGATGAGAGCTGGTAGTTCTCACATAGTGTGAGTGGAATTGTCCTCTGTACCCACTTTTTTATATGTATGCACAAACACTATGCTATGTGCTTTTCCATTTTCTTTTGAGGTTTGCTGTTTCAGTCAGTTTTGATCCTCATCAGCTCCATCTTTATGTAACATCTTTATTGTTTGATTACATTTACTATAGACACCATTTATTAGTGTTTTGGAAGCTCTGTTCCCACTCTGCATACTATATCAATCCCATATGTCTGATGCCTTAGAAGATAACATTAGGAATGAGACTCTAAACATTGGTGATGCTATATTGAGTCTCATTATCCACAACATGAAGAACAAGCCTAACAGAAAACGGTGGCCAATTCCATCATGTACTGTGGTGGTATGTGCATAACAAAAGCGGAGGTATGTTTTGTTTCGCATCTATGTAAATCACCCTGATTTTACTGGTTTTATACTTTATTCTTTGTCAGGCAATAAACTCATTGAGTGAGATTTATGATTGATTGATTGATTGCTAGTAGGTCTAGAATCATGGTGCAAGTTCCTGTGCATAATTTGTAACTCATAATATGATTTACCTGCTACGATTGATAGTTTATGATGTTGACTTGTGAGTAAGTGATAGTTTAACGGTGCAGAAACGGAACAACTGTTACTACTTTAACCCCTTAAGGACCAAGGGTCTTTAAAGTCAATGCATTTATGACGGAACAGTTATGTCACTGGTTCGTAAGGGGTTAAAATTAAAATGAAAAATGAAAATTTTATGGAATTGAAAGCAACTTCCATGTGGGAAGGAACAAAAGTTCACACCATGAAAAAATTGGTAGTACAAAATTCACATATTAAATCACAAGAAATAACTAAATGCTTGCACTGCACCCTTGCTTGAATTCATGTCCTGCCTGAACGTCATGTCCTGCCTGTATATTATAACAAAAAATACAATAAAAATAGAATTTTTAATCATCTGCAGTGTGTAAAGTGTTTTTTTTCACATTTTAGCACATGAGCGTTTGCGGTTATGTCTTCTATGGGGTGCGCTTGTACAAAAATTAGAAATGGGGACTTGTTACATTTTGTGGGGGGAATTACGTGATTTTTAGAAAACGCACCCCATAGAAAAAAATCATTAGTGCAGCATCATTGTTCACATTATAATTGAAATGTGAACAATATCGCTGCATTAATAAAAACAACACACAAAAAAAACATGTTTTTTTTTTTAATTTATTTATTATTTTCATTATTATATTTTTTATTAATTTTATTATTGTTTTTACTTTTTATCTAGTCATGTTGGATATCATTCGAAAGGCCATGCTCAGGCCTGTCAAATGACACCCTCCATGACCCACTAACTGCCACGGTTTTGGAGATATCGGGGTTCACAAGAACCCCCTATCTCCACCAGGGGAATTCCTTGGGAAATCCCCGGCAGCTAGGGGTTCCCCGGCTATCTGATGTCATCACGCTATGCGTGATGACGTCAGGCAGCGAGGGGAGAACCGGGGGTGGAGCCGCCATCCAAGATGGCGGCCCCCACCGGAGATAGGCTGCACTTCGGCGCCGCAAGGCGCTGAAGTGCAACCTAGCACTTGAGGGGTTAAAGTCAGGCACCGCTTAAAAGGGGAGACTCTCCCCTTTTGAGCGGTGCCTGGCTTTTAGCGCTGCTCCTTCCCGATCGGGAGGGAGAGGGATCCGAACGGATCCCCCCCTCCCTTCCAGGCTATCTCCCGGCATTGCCGGGGGGTCGCCTGGAAATGACGTCATCGCGTCATCGCGCGTCTGAGGACGCTGAAGTCAGAACGCTGTGGGACCCCAGACAGAGAGGTGAGTATCTCCGCCGGGGGTCCCGCACAGCTGATGACGTGTGGGGCACGTCCTCAGCATGTAACGTGCATCAATGAGGACGTGCCCCACACGTCTTCAGCAGTGAAAGGGTTTAGGGGTTAACTACCTATGTCATTTCTAATTTGGTTTTACCTGGAAGTTGCATATAGCAAAGATATTTAGTAAACATTCATGTATCCATCATACACTATCTCTGTTATAAAGATTTTTTTATATTCAAATCTTTTATTTTGAAAAAGGGTCAGCAATAACACAGCCAGTACATAAACAGCGTAAGTACATCAGAGGAGAAACAATAAACATCCCCAATTTGGGGGGTTTCATCTAAATAGAAATTAAATATTATCGTGTTAGCAAGAAACATTGCATCATCGAGGCAAAAAAAATATATAGGTCTGCCTCAAAGTAGTACATCTGATAACAGAAAAATAACAAACCGTGGGAGAGGGGAGGTGAACTATACCGACCCCACACCAACAATGGTGCGGGGGGGGTAACAGAAAAAAAAAATTCCATAGTTGGGTGTGGGAGATGGGCAAAGGCCAAGATCGTGACGTTCCCGGCTCAGTCCCAAAGGAGGCCGTGGAAGGATATTGTCACAAGGCCCAGGAGCCCGAGGGCCAAGTATAGCAACCAGAGCCATGGTAGGTACCATAGTGGCACACCTCGGAGCAGCCCGAAAAATGCCAAGAAAAAAAAAAAGGGGTGGGTGGGGGAAGGGGACACCATCGCTGGTGGGGTAAGTGTCGGTAAAGAACCAAAAGTCTCAAATGTCATCGGTATTGGGGTGGTGGTGGGGGGGTCTCCGACTAATTCACAGGGAAGAGGTGCTAGGGAGATATAACAGTATGAGGGGGGGCAGGAGAAACACAGCAATAAGGGGGGAGCAGTGTGGACTAAAGTGGTTGAGCAAATCTCCATCAGCTGAAAAATTATTAAAAACAGTAAAAGGGCAGCAAGAAAAAACTAACGTGTCCCCAAAGTACCTCAGATCATCAGAGAGGGGGTGTACTGATCAAGTTGGGGGTGTTATCAACATCGGGGTAATACTCTGGAGTAGGAGACATCGATGAAGGGCGCACTTCAGCCCGCATCCAAGAACAAGGCTGCAGCCAATGCCGGCAATGCGTCCCGTAGGAGGACGAGCACCTCCAGCAGGTCACGGACATCACCATGCGCTCCAGAGTCCAGGGACATAGAAGCCATCAGAGTCCCTGAGACAGCGAGCGGCCGGCACAGCAGGAGAGGCGCCAAGACATCTTGGGAGGTCTTCACATCGTGGTAGGGGTCTCCGGTGCGGGACAAGACCTTCACCGAAGCCACAACATCTTCGGGTGCAAACCAGCCTCCACGCGTCTCAGCAACCTGGAGCACACTGCAGCCACCATTCAGCTCCAGATCCGCAGGAGAGGGCAAGGAACCAGGAGGCTTCACACAGCTACTGAGGGACCGGTTCTCAGCTGCCGGCCCAAATAAAACCACCGGGGAACAGGAAAGCTCCACGGCAGTAGGAGCAGCCACAGAAGGGGCAACTCCACTTGGGTCTCTGGATCCCCGTCCACACTCATCTTGGCCGCTCATGGCACTCGCCCATCCCGCTTCCCGAAGGGAGGCACGCCATACCTCCCGGAACTCAGCTAGCAGGTCCACCAGAGCTCCCCTCATCAGCGGGAGTGAGGCGTCATCAGGCCTCCGGTGGGGAAAGGGAGACTCCAGAAGTGACCCAAGCTCCGCATCCAGGCATGAGGGCGCAGCCACAGTAGTCCCCGCTGAAGGGTCAGGCATATCAGGCCACCTCGAAACACCTGCAAAGGCCAGGGCACGTGAACCCGCCCTCACCCACGAGCCGGGCACACAGGACCAAACGACGCAGAATACACGAGGGATCAGCACGAGGGGCTCACAGGCAAAGAAAATGGCCACCGAGGCTGGGCCGCACAGGTCCAGACAGGCCCAGGTCAGTCCAGGGTATAGCACGTCACGGGGATCTCCCAATTGCAGGACCACAGGTAAGTGCCCACCGTCAGGAAGCGAGTGAGAGCGGAAATTTCAGCCGAAAAGTCCCAAAAATCATCAAATATTAAACATCAGCAGAGGAGCTCTTCAGAATTGCAGCCGCTCAGCTCGACTTCCGGTCACCCCTATAAAGATTTTTTAATCTATATTTTGTTGAAGATTAAACCCATAACGACCAATGACGTACAGGGTATATCCTGAGATAATGGTCACTTAAGGGCCAGCGACATACCCTGTACATCATGGTCATCTAACCCCCTTCCCTCCCTATTCTTTAGTCTCTGGCCAGGGTCCCACGGTGGTCTGACTTCTTTGAGGTCAGACCTCTGGTTTTAAGGACCCAGAATTCCTATCTGTTCAGAAGATCTGTTAGTCATTTGCAAATGCACTGTATTGATTTTTAGTTCCGAAGCAGCTGTGAGAGGGGGAGTGTCTTCTGCTGTGAGAGCCATAAATCACTCCTCAGGGAAACAAGTCATGCAGCATGCCAGCTTTGAGAGGAAACAGGAAGCTCAGGGAGATTTCTTTTTCTTTTTTTTTAAACTATTCATCTGTCAGCAGTTTGGCTAACACAATGTATTGGCAGATTTGGGAGATCTTTCAAATGCGCTAAAGTTGTTTTGGGCACGATTGGTGCACTTTAAGTCACATAAGAGTGATCACAGTATTAAGTGTCTTCATTGCGTTGTCAAATGCTTTTTACTATTACAGTTGGGTCTAACCAGTAAAACGTGCATTTGCCTCTATTTTCATTTGATGACTGCTGTTCCCAAAGATGTGCTTTAACCCCATCACACCCAAAATCTAGTTCTCAATTTTGTATTGTAATGCTTTGAAAAACACTGATTGGGCATAGCAAAAGACAATTTTCACACTGTAACAGCAACTGGGGTTTACTGGTCTCTGTCTTGTGGACCAGACCCAAAACTGTTACAGCGTCCGTCCCTTCTCTCCAGCCAAGCTGATCCGCAGCAGCTTTCTTTCTCATAACCCTCAGCCAGAACTTGAGGGAGTGCTATATTTCTAAGTATCTCTCCCCAAACATCAGACACAGCTTAATGCATGTATTTAATGGAAAAATCAATGAATATATTTAATGGAGAAATGCGGTCTATTATATGAGGAACCAAAAGGGGGAGGTAACATAACACAATCAGCAGAATACATTGTCTATATGGGGGGAGGTTGAATTTCTTTATTAGAAACTGAAACCTACTTAGTACACACTACAAAGGATTAGCAAACAGAATGCATCAGATCAATCTATATCTATATCTAGAACTATACGTCTACATTGTATCTCTACCACAAACTAGCTCCTAAAATACTAACAGCTTCAAGATACATTTAACTCATTACCCCTTAGGTGTCCCTTATGCCCATTTGCCTTGAGAATTGGCTTTGCCAAATTTGTCCATGATCTCTTGGCAGGAGGCCAGCATTCACACTTCTCCAACAGGCACAGTAGGCATGTATAGTGTCTGCAAGGGTGCCAAGGAGGATGTGGGCACACAGGTAGAGAGAGCTTTGGTTACACACACATTTTTAAAGCAAGATTAATGTGTGCACTGTGGAGAAACAAAATCCTTTGCCTTATGTCTCTCCAAGCACCCTGGAGAGACATAAACCCATCTGCAAATAGCAGCCATAAACTTCACTGTAACAAAAGGTACATATAGATTAGACATGTGCATTTGTTTTAGTACTAAAACGATTTAGTCCAAATTTTGGGATAATTTAGTTTTAGAATGACTCAAGAGATACGAAACTGCTCAGTACAAAAAAACGAAAGAAACTAAAATAAAATGCACTACATTTTAGTTTGTCCTTTTTGTGATATTACATTGATGAGTGAAGGAGACCAGCAATGAAGAGCGCAACATCGCAAAGCTACAGAAAAGATTTGTATGCGTAATCCTTCCCGACCCCTACCCGAAAATCTGACAGTGATAGAGCTCCAGAATACTCACTCGCAGCACATACAGCCAGCACAGGAGAGGAAACCTTTACTTAACCCTTGCATGTCTACGAGGCAGACAAGATGATAAAAGCAGCTGGAGAAGGAAAACATTCAAATAAATCACACTGAAAGCTAATGACAGAGGAGGGCTGGATAGTAAAATATCCTTTATAACAAGCAGCACTGGGAGAAGAGAGGGACTTCATAAAATGTGTGTTATCTCCCCTCCCGCTCTGCATAATACTGGCTTAGGTCTGATACATTTTATATTATCCAGGAGCACTATCCCCCTTTCCTCATCTATAATACACATTTTATAGAAAGTCCCTCTCCTCTCCCAGTGCTGCTTGTTATAAAGTTTTTTTTTTACGTCTGATACATTTAGTATCCAACTCACAGTTACTCTGTTATTATGAGCTGTCAGTGTGATTTATTTGAATGGTTTCCCTGGATTTAAAGTGCTTAATTTTATTATAAAAATAAATTTGCACTAGACATCTCTTCTCTGAGCTTTCAGACCGATTTATGTTAATATTTGCCCTCTTCCCTGCTTTTATATTCCTGTCTCTCTCCCCCACAGAGATGCAAAGTTTAAGTAAAAGTTCCCTCTCCTGTGCTGGATAAGCATTGCATTCCGAAGTTCTGCACCCTCCACATGCCAATGCAGTAGGTCCTACTGAGTAGGATGTTCTATACAGAGAGGGGAATTAATGAATGCAGGAGGATGTTCTATACATTATACAGAGAGGGGTATTAATGCAGGAGGAGGTTATATACATTATATAGAGAAATGTATAAATTGAGGAGGATTGTTCTATACATAGAGGGACATTAATTCAGGAGGATGTTCTATACATTATACAGAGAGGGGTATTAATTAATACAGGTGGATGTTGCATACATTATACAGAGAGGGGTATTAATGCAGGAGGATGTTCTATACATTATACAGAGAGGAGCCTTATTTTTAGCCCTTTAAATCCAGTGGCTGTGAGCGCTGAGATCAGCTGCTTGTTATATTATCTCTCAGTACAATGTATCAGGCTCAGCTGTTACAGTAACTGACTGTAACAGGGCTCAGTTTCAGTAAAACAAGGAAATAATATTGTTATAACCTCTTATATATAAAAATATTATTTACTAGTTTTACTGAAACTCTGAGCGCTGTGATGAGCAGCAGTCAGTTACTATAACAGCTTTGCCTGACACATTGTGCTGAGAGTGAGAGATACTGTAACAAGCAGCAATCTCAGCCCTCTGAGGAGCCACTACAATAGTAATTGTATCCACTGGTTTTCAGATGAACAAAATTAGTTTTCATACTAAAGAACTGAAAACGAATTTCTTTAGCAACTAAATAAATTGCATTTTAGTACTAATCCATTAGTTCAAAACGAAATTTTGTGCTGTGCACAAGTCTAATATTGATTACTGCTGCATTACAGCTCCCAGAGAATGGGAAGAATACAGAAAGAGCTCTGGGGTCACTCATTGCTGTACAGGAATATGATTCAGGGAGTTATAATGACTGATAATCCCTGTTCAGTACAGATACAAGGTGTTACTGTAATTTCCAAATACAAGCATGATGTCACATACAGATATTATTTTTATATTCTATCGATATTATTTGGAAGCAGCATTACTAATAATCTCGTTATGATCACTATAAATCTCCATAAGCAGAAGATCTGACCATTTTTATTATTTATATTTATCACAGTAATTCTATCTAACACAAAGGACATTTCTACCTGTATAATAATAATATAGACTCCGTTTGAAATTGAGTAAGATAAAGTATACCATCTAGAGCTCAGAATCTTACATTTCAATAATATTTCTGTAAAGGATAAACGAATACATGAAAATGTAAAAATGAGCAAATTAACATTATTTAATTTTTTTTAACTAGCTCAGAATAATAATTTCTGTACAAAATATCTATTTTACCCTATATTTAATTGTAAACTTCACAACCCATGTTTCAAATAAACGTGATGATAACATTTGTTTTAACAAAAATGTTTGGTATTACAGGGGTTAAGGAGAGTAGTTGTGTGACTTGGAAACCCAACAGCGCCTTAAATTATTTGTGTAGAGATCATGGTAGAAGAGTGATCCAATGCTTTCACTACAAAGAACCTTCAGAGCCAAAGTGTTCTCATTGAATCCAGTCCAATACTCATTGATGTGCCAATAGTAACAGAAAATGTAATATCAATTTTTAATATGCTTTTATGAGTGAAACAAATATAATTTACTTAAACACCTACATTAGAGATAGCAAGAATTACCACCGATTTAAAGTACAGAAGAACAGCAATCTGCGTGTAACATCATTATTTTATTTGGGTGAATAAACAGTATACATAGAAAGTGACAACCCACTACATAGCAACATCCACATAACATGATCTTAATAACACACAATCATGACTATAAATAATTATAAAATAATCCTGTTACTTAGTATCTTAAACAGTTTTAGAACACCGTATATTGAAATAACAAAACTGCAAAACAAAGATAATTTAACCATTATTTTTTAAGTTATTAAAATGTGAGATTTATACTCATAATGCATGGTTAATTTCAGAACATTACAAAGTCAAGAAAAAAAGGAAAACGGTTTTAAAATACAAATCGACATGGGTTTGTTCAATAGAGTGTTTTTTCCAGAAATCCTTATTGTGATACATGTTTCATATATTCATATAACCTCTGGATTCTTGATCTGCCATAACACAGAATAGAGTCAGCATAAAATTATGATGTTTGTATTACCTGTAAATTGTCATTAAAAAAAATCAGACCAAAATTACTTGTCTGAAAAATGACAAAGCTGAACAGAGACGATAACATCTTAACGTCTGTGCTGAGATATTGTAAATGAAAATCCCCTACATTACTGTAACCTTGATAAATCAACATGTTTCCAGTCTAGCACAGAAAGAGAGGGATGCTAAGAGCTTAGGAAAGAATCCTGGCATTATGTACCCCTCTGTTATTGAATCTAACCAATTTTTATGTTTTTTTTTAAACATCCTACTCTCATTGAGATGTCCCTACATCACTTATTAAAACCCACAATCAATATTTGCCATTTAATCTATAATATTATTATCACATATTCTTCTGTAATTTAGCTTCCGGGATAGTTTTGTTGAAATAAAATAACATAAGAATAATACCAAAATTCAAAAGATATTTTGCTGCCTCAAAAACACAAAAAGGATAGAAAATTTATTTTAAAAATACGGGCTAGATTACATACTGAACACTAAGGGCTAAATTACAATCTCCACGCTAAAACGGGGGCGGTAAGATGAAAAAACTGCACACGCAGTTTTCCCCCTACCGCCCCTGTTTTAGCGTGGAATTACAATGCAGGCTCTTAAAAAGCTGCCTGCATTGGTAGCCCACGTTACTGCCCCGCGATGCTCGCGGCAGCGCTGAGCGCAGCCGCAAGCATCCACTCGCTGGAGTCCATAGGACTCCATTTAACTAGACGGAGGCGGTCACATGACCAGCTGGATCTCGCCTCGCAGGGAGAGACTGGGGGGACTTTTTTCCTCACTCTTTCCCTGTTCCCGCCGGACGGAGGAGGCAGTCTGAGCCGCAGTCAGAGCCGCGGGACAGGAAGTGAGTATAGGATTTGTTTTTTTATTTTTTAGGCTGGTGTTAACAGATTCTGCAGAAGCGGAATCCATTAACGCCAATTCCTGGCTCTGGTTAACTTTCCGCTAATAATGTAATCCTAACACTGATTAACACTTTGCACTCCCCATGTTAAGTATAGGGAGCGCAAAGTACAGTAACCTCGAGCTGAAAAGCGCAAGGTACCAAACGCAAAGGGGTTACTTAACCCGTTTGCATTTGGATCGTAATATGCGGTAGACACCGCGGCTAACGTTAATGCTCACGCAGGTGAGCGTTAACGTTAGCATCAACATTCTAATGTGGCCCCAACTGTAGCTTGTGGCTATGTAACTGTAAACACTAGGATAAGTGACTTTAATACATGCCCCCCATATTACATTCCTAACGCTAAACCTTCTAAAATCCATTTGCCTATCAGTGATTGCACTAGCGTGCGCGTGTTTACTGTACTTTGTGCACCCTATACATAACATGGGAGCAGAGTGAGACTGTGGACAAGTAGTCCCCAGTCTTGCTATGTGATCACTAAGCGGCGCTGCTCGATGTCTCAAGAGCAAATCGTGCAGGGCTTGTGGATCGGCAGCGCAACCCTCCATGGAGTCCTATGGACTCCAAGAGGTGTTAATCACGGCGGTGCAAAAACGCTACTGTGAGTGTCACTGAGGGTAGCGCTTCGTTCTGGGGCAAGGTTCCGCGGTAGTTCCTGCCCAAGAATCTAATGCTAATATGGGGACGCTTCAGGGAAACTTATTCGCAGGTTTTCCCCGTTAGCATCCCAATTTTTGCCTTAGGAATGTAATTAAGCCCTACATACATTTAAACTAATACTCATTCTTATTGTACAATGTACAAATATATCTACTGTATACCCAGGACAGTACTATTTCATTACAAATTTATAGACTAGCCAGATATCCCATGTTTTATATGATTGTTGCATTCTTTCCCACCAAAATGTAATACTAAAATAATATTAAAATAGCTTTTTTTCTATTAAGGAGCTGTACAGTTGCATGCCTTTTAATATAAACTGTACATATATAAAATAAATTAATAGGCACATTATAGATAAGCTGTCAAGTTCAATCTAAGAAAAGACATGAAATTTAAATCGGTTTGATTTTGCAAAATGAAGCCACTGTGTATCCTTAGCATCAAGCATAAGTAAAGCAGCTTAAGCAACAATTTCCAGCTAAATATCCCCTTTAGCAATGGTGACCATGTCCAGAGCTGTGTTTGCTTGTAGAGCAATGGCTGGAGCTCTTCCCACTGCTGGCGCCGAATCCTCCCTTAGAATTATTGCCACTCACACCGTGGGACGATCCACCTGAGCCCCCAGTGCTGGAGTGAAGCACGGCTGTAAAAAATAAAAACAGCTGGTTAGAATATTCAATAAAACTACTAGTAAATAATTGCAGGTTATGAAAACTTCAGAACTTGGTGCTAAGATCTTGTTTGTTATATACAATATATTTGCATTAAAATGTATTTTATGCGTGTATAAGTATATTTTCACATGGTGAATTCAATATTTTATCTAGCTGTATACAAAGCACATCAGCGCATCTCATTATGTTCGTATGAAAAACTTTGTAAACTTAGAAAAAAGCGAAACACTAAGGGTCATATCTTAATGTTACCGTTAAACACAGTGCTCGAGCACAGTGTTTATTTTTTAACGGCTTATTGGACAGTGTTTATTAAACAGCTCGCAGCTCGGATATAGCGTCACGTTACTGTACATTGGTGTCTTCTACACTTTGTATTGGAGATTGTAATGTGGTCACATCAGATGGAGAGCGAGCTATTCCAACCTGATCGTTCTCTGTCTGTTCCTGACGTTATTCTAAAAAGAATAACATCTTTCAGACTGCTGTTAAGTGATGGCACTTCTGCACAATCACAAAACACACAGAACTAGGCCCACCATTATATCCCATACTCACCTTAGATCCCACTCTGGTGAGAGCGGCTCAATCTGCAGCTTCCTTGCTTGGTGGAAGAGGTACACTGGGAATTATAGACATTCACCGCCTTTTCCATTTGGTCGCAGTAATAGATTAAGTATTTTGTGTGTGCGCCACTTTTATGCTTTGTGGTATGAATTCGAATACTTACAGGGTAATTCAAAGAGATTCGAAAAATCACTGCACGTTCGGTGACTTTTCGTTCTCTTCAATTCGGTTCCTTTTGCCGATCCCATTTCGGTGACCCTGCGGTGTATTCAGCAAGCACCACAGGGTCCCCGAATTGCAGGGAAAAGCTGCCGCAAACCTGACGAAAACTAACCGCAAAACCCAGCGAATGCACGCCGAAAACCAGCAAAAAATCTGGATTAACCTGCCGAAAACCACGTAAAAACCCGAGCAGGAGCCGATCGCAGCCTCCGGAAAAAGCCGACACCGCAGACGAGGCAGTGAATAAATTAGCAAAACAGTTTGCATGAATGATTGAAAAGTGAAATGCTTTTTGCAAAGAAACTACTGAGCGAAAATGTCTGAAATTTGCATATGAGGTCCAGGGAATGATAATAAAGAGGGCTGTTACAGAAAAAATAAGTAAACTTAAAAGAATCGGACTTTTAAAAAAAAAAAAAAAACAGAAAAATGCTTAAAATATCTTAAAAAATCTATAAATAAAGCGACTCTTTACTGCAGAATATTATAATGAACGGTTTATTATATATTGAATTAAAACAGGAATATTTTTAACATTGAAGCCTATGGGATTCTCCTGAATAAACTTGCCAAATTAAACCACCGAATGGCAGGGCATTAGGGGAACCTTTCACTGCTGGTTTGTGTTCTCTGAATAGCCGAAGCAGTGCCTTTTTATGGGGATTTCACTGCCCTCGAACAGGGACCGAACAGGCACCGAATGTGCAGGCAATTCGCCAGGATTTGGTGAATTGCCTGCTCTCTGGATAGCCGAATGGCCAAGAAAGGTAACCGAACGCTGATTTTCAGCGTTCGGTTACCTTTCTCAAGCAATTTGGATCTCTTTAAAGTACCCTGTTAGTATGTGCAGGGGTATACATGCGTGGATACAAGAGGCATAAAATACAGCATTTCCTATATCACTAGCACAATTTGTATACACTAGGAGGACAGTATCATTATTTTTCTCTCTTTTGGTCTCCTTTATATACAGTAAAGCTCCTTCTTTTGCTCTCTGCATTAAAGTTTTGAGAAGCGCTGGCAGTTTTAGCAGATTTTGCAATGCTTGGAAACACTGGTGCATAATGGATAACCCCCTAGAAGAGTTATTCAGAAAGTCGATCTGGCCACGAAATTGAACCAAACGGTGAATTTCCCCATACGGTGCACTTTCGTGGCCATTCAGCTATTCAGAAAGCAGGCAGTTCGCCACATTTTGGCGAACTGCTTGAAAAAAAGGTGTCTGGTCGATGGCAGTGAAATCCCCCATAGAGAAGCAATGGTTAATCTATTCACAGAACATCGAACAGCAGTGAAAAGTTGTCAATGCCCTGATGTTTGGTGTTTTCATTAGGCAGGTTTATTCAGTCGAACCCCATAGTTTTCAAGGTTAAAAATATTCCTGTTTTTGTTCAGTATCTAATAAACCATTTATTTTTTTAATCTGCAGTAAAAAGCCACTTACATTTTTTAGGATATTTTAGGCATTTTGAGATTTTTTTCATCACATTGTTTTTCGGATTTTTTTAAAATAGTGTTTTTTTAATGTAGCAGACCTTATTATTATTAATTTATTATTCATAGGGCCTTATAAGTCAATTTCAGACATTTGCGTTCAGTAGTTTTTTTGCAAAGAGCATTTCAACTGAGCACTTTTTTCTTACCTTTCCGGCGGCTTGTCGACTTTTTTCTGCAGCTGGTCGGCGCTGTGCTCAGCAGCTGGTCGGCTGCATTTGCCAGCTGTCCAGCGTGTTTGCGACGGCAGCGGCGGCCAATTCCCTGCACTTGGGGGACCCTGCGTTGAATGCTTAATTCACCACAGGGTCAAAGAATTGGACTCGACAAAGTACGGTAAATCAGAGAGCACCAAAATGTCAACGATATTTTGTATGTCTACCATTCAATAGATTCAGATAATAGAAGTGTGAAGTACTGAAAGTGAGCTGCTCCCTGCAATCTGTACTTTAAAAGCTTTATTATTAGGTTGTAAAAATATTATATTACTTACATATATTAACAGAATCGTGTGCTCCCAGCCTGAAAAAAAACATAGCAAGTGACTTAATGATTGTCCCATATTTAAAAACAATAATTAGAGATTGTAAGGTTAGAATTTAAAAGAACTTATTTTATAAAACCTTAACCAACCAACAACCTTTATTCTGACTCTAATAGCACAAAACGAAAATAGGGTAATAGTGCTATACAACAAGCACCTATGTATGCAAATGGCCTTTCATATTCCTGGTGTATAATGTGGCCATGATCCCAAATGGGATCCAATGTCAACAGTATATATAAAACTGGATAATCAGCAAGGAAATCTTCCCCCAGTCTTAAGTCACTTAAGTCGCTCCCTATTAACATACCTCAATACAGAATGCACCTGTAAACATGTAACATAGTGACTATATTCATACATATTTATTTTGTGTGTTAATCTGTATATTTGTGTTTTGTTTTTAATATCATGCATTTTATTACTTTGTATTTCTGTAACGACTGTAAAATTTCAATGTTGTTGAACCCAGGACATACTTGAAAACGAGAGAAATCTCAATGTATCCTTCCTGGTAACAATACTTTGCAAATAAATAAATGAATATACAAAAAAGAAAAAACAATAGTGCAGACCGTAATGCGATACAGCTAAAAATTTTTTGATTTATTGCACTCACAAAAGCATCATATAAATAGGCATATCACATGTATATTCTGTACATATATATTTAATTAATACTGCTGCTGAAGAAGTCAGATATTGATGAAAAACATTGAGCTGGCACTGCGACATCTGCTAGGATAGCATATTATGGTTTCTTCCATCCGGATGGGTTAGTCAGCGGGTTATATGTGATATGCACTATTACACTTTGTTTGTTTTTGCTCTATTGTCTTTCAGATTATATGCTCTTGATAATTTCTATTCCGATTCTAATGTCTGATTTTGAGCAGATCCATTGTGAGGTGATTTATTTGTATCTTTATAAACTGTTTTATGTGGTAAATATGTATCTTTATGGATCTATAGGGTGTTAGCCTAATTAAGAAATAGGTTTGATGGATCTGGCCAATCGATGCAGGAGCCTACGCTTCCACCTCAACAAGCTGCCTAAAAGTGCAGACAACATGCTCAATGTTGGGTGCTTTCATTGCCTGACCCCTATAGGCCAACATTTCTGATCTCGTCTTACAGATAAACTTTGGAAGCCCTGATTGCACCTCTTATTGATGTGCCAATACTTTCACAAGATGGTGGTGCCAATAGATAAGTATAACAAGTGAAATTTATACCTATAAACACCCTGCCTTGGCTTTCCCCATGAAAGGGCAGACCAAAGGGACCTGTCTGATTCTTAAAATGATTTAAAGTTTTCATGGGTTGTAAGAAACATCTGAGGCATGATGCACTAACCTGCCCTCCTCTCCTTCCAGCATCTTCTTGTAGGTGGTGATCTCAATGTCCAGAGCCAGTTTCACGTTCATCAGCTCCTGGTATTCTCGCAGTTGGCGAGCCATGTCCTGCTTGGCCTTCTGCAGTGCACCTTCCAGCTCAGAGAGTTTGCCCTTGGCATCCCTCACAGCTGCTTCTCCATGTCCCTCAGTCTCGTTTATAGCGGATTCAAGACCTGAGCGCTATAATAACAGTGAGTGTGATAATTAAATAGGATGCAAGTAAACATGTGTTTCTAACCATCATGGGTTAAAAACTGCCTTAGTCATGGTGAATCATAACATACAACACTTGTGTCACACTATCACACAGTTCTAAAAGTTGCTTGGTTTACTTGAATTTTTACCTGGGCCTTCACACTGTCAATCTCTCCTCTCAGACTCTGAATGGCTCTGTTGAGAGAGCAGATCTCATCTCTGCTGCTCTGTAGATTGTTTCCATTTCTCCCTGCTGCTGTCTGAAGCTCCGCAAACTAGATAAACATTTAGGATACTCATGGTTATTCATTATTCATTAATATTGCAAGCCAGCTGAAAATTAAATGTCATCCTCTCACCCGTGACTGGTACATGGCCTCCGCGTCAGCTCTGCTCCTGTTAGCAATGTCCTCATACTGAGCTCTGACCTCACCAATGATTCCATTCAGGTCCAGATCACGACTGTTATTCATGGACACGACCACCGAGGTGTCTGAGATCTGAGCCTGGAGCTGAGATATTTCCTAGCAATACCAAAGAAGAAATATTTAGCATTTTCTGTTTTTATACACTAATACTACTTTGCTGTGCAAATATATTTTACAGGTCATGGGTTTATCAGATTAATTGTAAAGTTATTAATGCAAAAGAAAAAACAAGTGCCATTGATTGCACAACATAAACATGTCAAGATATACAGTCATGTTTAGCTTGGATTTTGAAAAACCTATTACAACCGGCAAACACCTGGGACCAAAAAACTGTTCAAAGTCCCAAACCACAGGACACAAATGGGACCATTATTATCATTCATTAGCAAGATTAATCAGAGAAAGGTGAAACTCTGGGAACTTTTGGATAAGTGAAAATTCTAGGACAAAATAGCCGATTTGGAAAGTGAGATAAATGGGACTATTTTGACCTAGAAGTTTCACTTCTTCAGTCATTCTCCTGAGTTTCACCTTTCTCTGAATAACCCTGATAGTGTCAAACAAAACATATTTTACAATCTTCCTCAATAAGAAAGTAAGCACAAGCTGCATTTGAAAATGTATTTACCGCATCATAAAGAGTCCTCAGGAAGTTAATCTCATCAGACAGGGAATCAGCCTTTGCTTGTAACTCAGCTTTGTGCATAAAAGCCGCATCTACATCCTGGGGGAGAGAAACAAACGTCCAGTAAGAGGACATTGAAAAGTTACATTTAAACAAAGGAATTATAATACAGCACATTTTATTTTCCACTCACCCTCTTTAATCCAGCAAATTCATTCTCTGCAGCTGTCCGTCTGTTCACTTCTTCTTCATACCTACAATATTGAGTATAAATTTAAAAAAAAATCATGCAGCAACAAATAATACAGTAAACAATATCAAATGATCAACAAAAGAGTATTTCATATAAAACAGAGCAGGTTTACTTTCCAAAGTGAATCAGAATAATCTTATTTTCAACTCATGTGATCGTTAGGATGTCATGTATGTAACGTTTATATGATTGAGGTCAGTAAAAATAGATGATAAAATATGAATATTGTTTCTCTATTCCTAAAGAAGTTTCCATTTATTTCATTTTGAAGATTCAATTGTTGTATATTGCAATTTGTAAAGTATTTAAAAGGGTTTGTTTGAAATACCCTCATACCTTCTCCTTAGTTCTTCTACGCTTTGCTCCATACTGTTCCTGTCAGCTTCCAGACGTCCTCTCTCACACCCCATACTCTCCAGTTGTCTCCTGAGGTTACCGGTAAAAGCCTCAAACAGAGGTTCAGTCTGAATGCGGGAAGTTTGCTGATCTTGTAATAAAGACCACTTTGTCTCCAGCATTTTATTTTGTTGTTCCAAAAATCTCACCTAAATAAAAATAGTCTTCACATTTTACTGTTACTGAAATGTATAAGTAATATTTAGAGAAAAACACTACATACAAAATGTATTTTATGGCAAAATCTATATAAATTTGTATATGTAAATATCTTCCATGTTAAATATCAAATTTGTCTTCCCCCAGGACAAAACCAGTAGAAAGCCATCAGTTGATCCTTTTTCACAATTGTATTTGTCAAACTTTATTAACATTTTGGTATTTCAGCCATGGAATATAATACATAAATAATTTATATAAATAAAAAACATAAATATTTCCTTATTGCTATATATTTAAATTAACAACATAACAGCTGCACCAATTCATCATTTGGTAAGGAACCAAAGATTTGTTTTCTGAAAGTACACATACGTAGTTAATGTATTTGTAATTGGTAATATGCTAAAAATAAAGCTTATACAAAAATAGATGGAGTGATGCTGTCTTACAATAACGCTGATCACACCCTGGCGTCTCCTCCTGGTGATGTCACAAATGGTAGATATATATACAACAAGGGTGGATCTGCAATGATAAATAAACCGTAATGGTGCAGTTTATTATCACCGTATACAAAATTGGCCCCCTAGGACCTCACTCACTGAATAGTCGAGTATATATGGCGCATCGATTAGGTATCCGGCAAACCGTTTGTCATTGCAGATCCACCCTTCTTGTATATATAAAAATAAAGCTTGAAAGAATGGGAATGACATTTCTGTCCTTTACATCAATGCATCACTGTTTAGGGGTTACACGTCCTCTATATTCTAATCACAGTTATAATAATATATTCTGCATATTCATAGTCAACCTTTTGTGCATAAATCTCACCTTGTCTATAAAAGAGGCAAATTTGTCATTGAGCCCCATAATCTGATTCCTCTCCTGTGTTCTCACTCGTTGGATGCTTGTGTCAATATCCAGGTTGAGAGGAGCCAGGAGTCCTTGGTTCACAGTAACTTGGGTGATGCCTCCAGAGCAACCAGATCCCCCAAATCCAGAGCCATTTCCTCCTATACCATGGCCAGATCCGTGTCCAGATCCATGTCCACTTTTCCCACAATGGCCACTTCCAACGGAGATCTTGTGACCCTTTGAACCAACATTGTGGGCGCTTTGGCTGCTAAAGCAATGCGTTGTCTTGTGACCGGCGAGAGCCGAATGTTTGGAGGAGTGAGAGGACGTGTTGTAGTGTGAGCTCCCGTGTTTAGCGGACGCCACTGAACAGGAGCTGAAGTTCTTGTTTCCAGAAGATCCAAGGATGGAGTGATGAGACATGATGCTTCTTCTCACCGCCGAGATGATGTGGAGATGTACAACCTGCGCAAGAGATTCACAGCTTCTGGACACACACTGGATGCTTTTATACTTCACTTGGGTGGTAACACTCTACCAGAAATAATGTTATTGGCAGCTAGGAGCTGCATATTAATGCATGATGTGATAGAAATAAAACATTAACACACCTACAGCATCAAAGCTAAATGCATTTACTGTCAGCTTCCTTCATTTTAGATATGCTGACCTGAATATGTTGCAAATGACTTTCTGTATGACTTATTTTACTTGAAGAATGTAAAGTTTAACTTAATGCGGCCTAGAAATTTAGAAAAACTGCTTATTGCTGAATAATGAGGTGATTTATTTTATTAAACTTGAAGACATTAATGATATATATATAGTCAGGTCCAGAAATATTGGGACATCAACACAATTCTAACATATTTGGCTCTATACACCACCACAATGGAGTTGTAATGAAACAAACACAATGTGCTTTAACTGCAGTCTGTCAGCTTTAATTTGAGGGTATGTACATCCAACTCAGATGAACGGTGTAGGACTTACAGCAGTTTGCAGATGTGCCTCCCACTTGTTAAGGGACCAAAAGTAATGGGACAATTGGCTTCTCAGCTGTTCCATGGCCAGGTGGGTGATATTCCCTCATTACCCCAATTACAATGTGCAGATAAAAGGCCCAGAGTTCATTTCAAGTCTGCTATTTGCATTTGGAATCAGTTGCTGTCAACTCTCAAGATGAGATCCAAAGAGCTGTCACTATCAGTGAAGCAAGCCATCATTAGGCAGAAGAAACAAAAAACAAACCCATCAGAGAAATAGCAAGAACATTAGGCGTGGCCAAAACAACTGTTTGGAACATTCTCAAAAAGAAGGAACGCACCCATTACTTTTGGTCCCTTAACAAGTGGGAGGCACATCTGCAAACTGCTGTAAGTCCTACACCGTTCACTTGAGTTGGATGTACATAGCCTCAAATTAAAGCTGACAGTCTGCAGTTAAAGCACATTGTGTTTGTTTCATTACAACTCCATTGTGGTGGTGTATAGAACCAAAGATGTTAGAATTGTGTCAACATCCCAATATTTCTGGACCTGACTGTAATATATATATATATATATATATATATATATATATATATTTATTATTGAGAATGTACAGTGTGGCCCAATGAATAAGGATACTGTAAAGCCATGCTATGGGGTTTTCACGTAAAAAATTGCAGTGGGTGGTGGAACCTCTAATTTTGGTGATATAATATTGCTTCCTACTCCGAGCTGCATGCCCTCTCCCTGCTCTGGCTGAGGGTTGCTTGAAACAGACGTCATCGTGCCCGACGTGAAGACGTCAGTCCGCTGGCTGGGGTCCCGAAGGCGGAGCTGACAAAGATGTCAGCCCACACCAGGAGACCACAACGATCAACTGAAATACCGGCCGATCGCATCTGCGAAATGAGGATACGCTCAGGGTGTCTTCCGCATGCAGGACATGTTCGAGAGGATTCACTGAGCGCGTCCTTCACGGCGAAGTGGTTAATATAATTTTTATATTTTTTTCTCAATATTTCTATTTTATATTTTCATTCATTTATATTTTTTTTACCCATTGTAGTTTTACCATGGTTAGCTGCTGTTCAGAGTGTCCATTTCAGCTAAAAAAAAAACAACAGTGTTGGTCATAATTTTTGGCATAATTGATTTGTTTGTTAGCTGGTATTAAGAAAATGTATTGGACGTTTTATTTGGAACGTCAGCAGTTCCGTGGACTCAATGGGCCATATTAACACAGCTCTGGTTAACTTAGCACCAACATTGTAATACTGCCCAATATTTCCAGGTATCTAAAATGCCAGAAAAAAAGTAAGTAACTCTGACATGTGCACTCAGAAGGGAGACGGTGATTCGGGCACCTGCGCAATGAGAATCTGGTTACGAGAAGCGATTTTGGAAAACATGGTTGTGTGGATATGAAGAACTGGTACCTGGAAGTGACCTCGACACTGTATGAAGTGTCCTTTGGTCAATTTTTTTAGTTTTTGCTGGATGGAAATAGAAAAGGTGTCCCCGAGTCCGAGGGGGTGGGGCAATTTGGAATTGGCTCTTTCCCAAACAGAAACTAGATGGCTTTTTTATTTAGAAACTTTGAAAGTCCCTAGTCTTAATGTTGACTTTGACATGGCATCATTTATATGAAGATTTTTGAAAGTGGCTCTTTTATAGTTTGAGTTAGCGGTCTTTCCCATATGCATCTCTCCTGGTTAGGTTTTAGCATTTGGATTATTATATACTAATCTTGTTTTTTTATGTAGGTTCTGCAAAGGCTCCCTTTCTATATTGATCCTGCATAGGTCCCACATTTCACTTAGGTACATGGTTCCCTATGAATCATCCGTTTATGGATTTTTTGTGAGCTTTTATGAACTCGTTTACCTTTACCAGTACTTTCATAGTTGCTGCCAGTATCCAAGATGGAAATTGATATGGCGGTACGTCACTTCCAGTCTCGGATGCCGGCGAGATGAAGGACCACATGAAAGGTGTCGTCAGTTCCGGTGGGCCATCAGGGATCCTGCAGCACCTCGAGATTATACAGATGATGACGATCAGGGACTACTTAAATGTTTTTTTTGTCAATTGAGCACACAGCTCTTAAGGAAGAAATTCTGTACACAAAACTCGTTGAGCGAGTCCGGCCTAATGACACCATTCCTGAGCACCTCTACCTCACCGCCGGTCACCAGTCTAGAGATCCCGAGGTCTGACAGGCTGCAAATTTCTACTGGAAGACGGAGGGTGTCCTGGCAATCAGATTACAGTGCTTGCTATGGAATATATATTTTATGCCTGTTTGCACTCCTATTTTGTTATATGTAGCTCCACAGGTCTTCTGAGTGGTTCCATTCACCTTTAAAATGACACCATTAACAGAGTTATTCACAAAGAGCTAATCTGGCCCTGAAATGGCACCGAACAGTGAATTTCCCTGTATGGTGCCATTTCCTGGCCATTCGGCTATTCAGAGAGCAGGCAGTTTGCCAAACTTTGGCAAATTGCCTGCATGTACAGTGCCTGTTCGAAGGCAGTGAAATCCCCATAGAGAAGCTATGGTTAATCTATTTCACAGAACAACAGAGAAATGTCAGTGAAATTTCCTGATGTTCAGTGGTTGTGGGGAAATTTGATTCCCCGAAGTGCAGGGAAAGACAGAGCACCGAATTGTCGGCGACATAAATAACCCCTTAAATGTTTATGGTTTTACGCTAAGCTATCCTCCGTATTACATTGTTTTTAGTTACTGTTCCATGAGGCTCATCTGAGAAGCTCGGGAATACCAACCACTCTGCGGTATATGTGAGCGCCATTGGTGTCGTCACCTTGATGGGATTTACCTATCACGATCAGGCAGTTATGAAAATATACGACATGAGTTTATGCTGATGCCTACAGTGAACTTTGCTCTAATTAGCATTCTATGATCAAGCTGACAGTTTAGAAATGGATCTTGCTTTAGAATCTGCAGGCCATGTGTAAATGTGTTAAAGCACACCCAAGATAAGTGGGAGAGGCTAACAAAATAGGGAGTAAAAAAGTCCAGAAGCAAACAGATGTTAATTCCTGTTAAATAATGAAACGTTAGAAAAACTTATGAAACTGCAGAAATGTTTATCTTTGTATTACTCTGTATTTTAACTTTTAATATGCTGCTGTATGCATTTTAGTAGGTGTTACTTCCCTCTGATAGGATAGTGAAACGTTATGTAATGTATATAAGCACATGTAACCAAACATACTGTACAAGGGAGAACGAAGCGAAGGAAAACTTTGTGTCTTGTCATCATTTCCAGTTACTTCCATCTCACTGGTCGACCATGAGTTATTTTGTTACGGAGAGATAGTTTAGTTAGAGAATAGAAGATTACGGACACACATCAAGCTGAGGCAGAATTTTCCAGCTATCACACCTCAAGCTTTGTTATGTTTGTTTATCAATTGAAGTCGTTGCTCCAGTGTGTGTGATTGGTGCTTTTAGCCTGGTGACTAACATTTCTTTGGAGAATATACATTCACCTTGTGCATATAAAGTTTACTGGTTTTACACTTTATTCTTTTCTTTGTCAAGCAAGAAATTCATTGGGCGAGATTTATGATTGATTGATTGATAGTAGGTCTAGAATCACAGTGCAAGTTCCTGTGTGTAACTTGTAGCTCCAATATGGTTTACCTGCTACAATTGATAGTGTATAATGTAGGAACTTGACGAGCAAGTGCTAGTTTATTGTTGCAGAAACTGAACAACTGCTACGGCTTGAAATGAAAATGAAAATGTAAGACTTATGAAATGGAAAACAATGTCCATGTGGAATCAAGAGCACACACCATGAAACAAATGGTAGCAGAATACTACAGTTCAAATGCACAACGGCAATAAAGAATAATGGTTCCACTGAAACTTGCTTGAATTTAAGCTGAGGCAACTTGCAAGAGCCTTGAAATCTGTTATGACTATCAATAATTATAGATCCATCACCACGCAAGACCAGTTAAGACTAATGAGAACATTTTAATGGATTGATTAATGCCAAATAAGTATATAAAGTCTTAAACATGATTCTCAGCATTTTTATTATGTTTACTTTTAAATTCCTAAGTCATTTCTAATTCGGTTTTACCTGTAAGTTATGTATGGCAAAGATATTTATTAAACATTCATGTATCCATCATACACTGTAGCTCTGTTATAGAGACTTTTTATGTGTTGTGTTGTAGCTTAATTAAATCAATAAACCTTTATATTTATATCAATCAGGCTTTCGTCCAAATCACTCAACTACAACCGCCCTTTTAAAAGTCTGCAATGATATCCAAGCTGGGATGGAATAAGGAAACCTTACTGGAGCCATCTTCCTTGATTTTGCCAAGGCCTTTGACACGGTAGACCATGGCATCTTGTTAGAAAAACTTAAAAACTCTGGCATTGGTGATCGCACGCTAACCTGGTTTCAATCATATATATCCGACCGATCACAATATGTGTCAATTTCTGGCAGCTCCTACCTCCCGCTCCCAGTCACGTGCGGAGTACCCCAAGGCTCAATACTAGGCCCCCTGCTATTCACAATATTTATAATTGATCTGCCCAACGTCTGCAAAGCCTCAACTGTACATATGTACAAAGACGACACTGTGATCTATACCAGCAAACCAAATCTCCCGCAGCTGGAGGCGGTGCTGCAAGAACAATTCAGAGGTAGAAAAGTGGATCAAAAACAACAAACTTTTTTTAAATACTGACAAAACTGTAATGATGCTCTTTGGAACAGCACCTAAACTACACAAATTGCAAAATCCCCATCTATGTGTTGGGACAAAATCAAATGGCATGCTGACCACAGTCACTTCTCTCAAATATCTAGGTATGTGGTTGGACCCTAATCTATCCTTTGGCCCCCTCATCGAAAAACTCTCATCTAAACTTTACCCCAAACTAGGTGCCCTGTACAGAAACAAATCCTGCCTGAGTCCCGCGGTAAGAAAGCAGATTGTACAGCAAATGCTTATGCCGGCTATTGATTACGGAGATGTAGTATATGCAGCCGCCCCGCAAACACACCTTCATAAACTTACTACATTGTATAACTCATTCTGCCGCTTTGCGCTACAATGTAACTACATGACCCACCATTGTGACATGTTAAAAGAGCTAAACTGGCCATCGCTGGAATCCAGACGCACCCTTCACCTTTCCAGCCTGGTGTTTAAGAGCATCTCTGGGAAGCTGCCACCCTACCTGAATAGACTGCTTCCCCCAGCAGCTCCCTCATCCTATAACCTCCGATCCAGGACCAGCACTTTACTTGCAATACCACAATACAAAAAGACAGTGGCTCGGTCCTCGTTTTCCTACAGAGCACCACAATTATGGAATAACCTCCCAGACACCATCAAATCTTCCCCCAGTCTTAAGTCACTCAAAAGCTCCTTACTAACATACCTCAATACAGAATGCACCTGTAAACATGTAACCTAGTGACTATATTTCCTACATATTTATTTTCTGTTAATCTGTATATTTGTGTTTGTTTTTTTTAATATCTTGCATTGTATTACTTTGTATTTCTGTAACTGTAACACTTCAATGTTCTTGAACCCAGGACATACTTGAAAACTAGAGAAATCTCAATGTATCCTTCCTGGTAAAATCCTTTATAAATAAATAATTTACCAATGGGGTTTTGTGAGTTTTGTAGCTACTAATCTGACTGCTATTCTCATGCATGCCAGTCACGTTATTTGCTTCCTCACTTTTTTGTGGAGGATAAACATCTAAACTGTATTGTTTAGGATGTAGTGAACAGACAATATACTAAGGAATGATACGGGAACCCCATCGCTTAGAGCACCCAAAGTGCAGTTCCCAAACTACACCAAATACAATAAAGAACAAACGAAGGGCAGTTGCTCAGCGCTCACGCGTTTACAAAATATAAACAAAATCCTAATATTTCTTAAGGATACATATATATATATATATATATATATATACATATGCTCGGATATTCAGTACATGTGACCGCTCATAATTGTAAAATACAGTTCATCAAGGTATTCCTAAAAAGGAAGAAAAAATGTACAATAGTGAAGTCCAGCTTTCACAATGTGATAAGGGAAAAGGGGGGGGGATGGACCCACTCACACTTTCAAGAGCCTCGTTAGGCTCGATCACTTCGCCTGCCGGTGTTTCAATCGGCTCACCCAATAGCCCTCAACGGTTCACCGGTCGTGTAGCCCTGGTGTCATTAGGAGTCCCGAGTAGTCCACAGATCCTGGGAGAGTCCGACACTGGAATGCTCAGTAATTAGATAGGTGCCATTACAGAGTGATATAAATTAGATTCTTTTCTATTCACAACATCCAATAGGGCTGCACGACCGGTGAACCGTTGAGGGCTATTGGGTGAGCCGATTGAAACACCCGCAGGCAAAGTGATCGAGCCTAACGAGGCTCTTGAAAGTGTGAGTGGGTCCATCCCCCCCTTTTCCCTTATCACATTGTGAAAGCTGGACTTCACTATTGTACATTTTTTCTTCCTTTTTAGGAATACCTTGATGAACTGTATTTTACGATTATGAACGGTCACATGTACTGAATATCCGAGCATATGTATGTATATATATACGTATCCTTAAGAAATATTAGGATTTTGTTTATATCTTGTGAACGCGTGAGCGCTGAGCACCTGCCCTTCGTTTGATCTAAACTGTATTACTGACAGCTCGGCTCCAGATTGCCAGCACTGCCTTAACCCTCTTCGGCATGGAGTTCACCAGAGCTTCACAGGTTGCCACTGGAGTCCTCTTCCACTTCTCCATGATGACATGACGAAGCTGGTGGATGTTAGAGACCTTGCACTTCTCCACCTTTCATTTGAGGATGTCCCACAGATGCTCAATAGGGTTTAGGTCTGGAGACATGCTTGGCCAGTCCATCACCATTACCATCAGCTTCTTTAGCAAGGCAGTGGTGGTCTTGGAGGTGTTTGGGGTCGTTATGTTGGAATATTGTCCTGCTGCCCAGTCTCCGAAGGGAGGGGATCATGCTCTGCTCACAGTACATGTTTGCATTCATGATTCCCTCAATGAACTGTTCATTGAGTTCAGGCAGCACTCATGCAGCCCCAGACCATGACACTTCCACCACCATGCTTGACTGTAGGCAAGACACACTTGTCTTTGTGCTCCTCACCTGGTTTGCCACCATACACACTTGGCACCATCTGAACCAAATAAGTTTATCTTGGTCTCATCATACCACAGGACATGGTTCCTTCTGGGACGACAGCTACGCGGACCAATTTGATGCAGTGTGCAGTGTATGGTCTGAGAACTTACATGCTGACCCCGCACCCCTTCAACCTCTGCAGCAATGCTGGCAGCGCTCAAATGTCTATTTTACAAAGACAGCCTCTGGATATGATGCGAGTACGTACACTCAACTTCTTTGGTCGACCATGGCAAGGCCTGTTCTGAGGCAAGGCCTGACAGAATCTGTCCTGTTAAACCGCTTTATGATCTTGGCCACTGTGCTGCAGCTCAGATTCAGAGTCTTGGCAATCTTCTTATAGCCTAGGCCATTTTTTAGTAGAGCAGCAATTGTTTTTTTCAGATCCTCAGAGAGTTATTTGCCATGAGGTGCCATGTTGAACTTCCAGTGAACAGTACAAGAATGTGAGAGCGATAACACAAAATTTAACACACCTGCTCCCCATTCACACCTGAGACCTTGTAATGTTAGGGAAACATGCCAAAAATAAGCCGCCATGCTGGTTCATAGCGGCCATCTTGAGCAAGACTTTGGTTCACGTAAATGTACATAGCGAATATTAGCTGAATTAGGTGAGTTTGCATAGATTTTCTGGAATTCTTTAAACTAACGGGTAGAGCAATTAAACTAACGAGATCCGGGCAGAAACAAGCAGGGGTGTCAGGAATCAGATGCAGATTTAGATACGTCAAGGTCAGAGAGCTAGGGACAAGAACAAAGATGTATAGAAGACCAGCTGCACGCTTATCAGTAAACATAATAAACAAGTTCTAGGGAGGTGGACAGAGACAATATCTGGCTAGATGTTAAATTATCCAATTGTCAGAATAATGTGAAAGCTGCCAATTTACTGCCAGTTTGTGGAATGTCTTTGTATTCAGCAAGGGGAAGGTACGAACCCATGTGGGGTGGGCGAGTGTCGCCCAGGGGTGGGCTACTGGGATGTACCTGTTTATCTATTCATGTATAAAATGTTATGACCATGTGTTCACGTCACTCAATCTTTGCGATTCAATCCTGGCTGAGAGTTGACGTCAAATAAAGTACACCTTTCCTGAAGAGACTCGTGTCCGAATAGTCATTATCCGCACCAGGCCGACCTTTCACCCGACAGAACTGAGTGGATTCCAGTAACATTTTTGGGGGCTCGTCTGGGATCAGTCAGCCTCGGATCGGCAGTGGCTACCGGGCAGTAGCGGTTGACTGCAAGTGCAGGTGGTCCTCGAGGTCGGGCGTCCGTTGAAGGTGAGCTGACATCTGCAGGCGCCAAGCGGGATTTCCTGTTACGTGGAGCTCGACTCATCCCTAACGGACTCCCGGCCTGGGAAGCTGGGACACAATCAAGTCTGAGGAAACAGCGTCTGGCTCAGAGTTTGGTACTGCATAGGCATGCGCATGGGTGTGCCTGGGCACACCAATTCTGGCCCGTGATACATTCTGGGTCCTGGCTGGCCACATCCGATGGATAGCCGCCGGGACCCCTCATCTCCGCATGCCTGGCAGCAGTCTCCGCTTCCCTGGTGGTCTGCGAGGTGCTGCACTGCAATCTGTGCATAGCGCACAGACCGCAGAGCACGTCCCACACTGACACAAGCGGCCGGCATTCGCTGATGACCTGTCACCTGACTGCCGGCACTATGACACAGTCAGTAAGGAAGCCGGCATTGGAGTTCCATGTGATCGCGGCTGGGGGCCTTCCAACAAGCGCATGCGTGGAAACTTTCCTGGCGCCACTCAGGAAGGTAAGTATGATCGTGGAGAGCAGCTGCAGGGCCTGTCCAAATGCCGATAGAGCATTCAGACAGCCGCCCTCTGTCTGGTTTGGGGTCTGTTTGTGTGTGTGTATGTGTAATATATTACACATACACAGAGCTGGGGACATATCCATGAGCTGAGGGCATATCCATGAGCTGGGGGCATATCCATGAGCTGGGGGCATATCCATGAGCTGGGGCATATCCATGAGCTGGGGGCATATCCATGTGCTGGGGGGCATATCCATCAGCTGGGGGGCATATCCATGAGAGCTGGGCAGGCATATCCATGAGAGCTGGGCGGGCATATCCATGAGAGCTGGGGGCATATCCATGTGAGCTGGGGGCACTTTTAGATGAGGTCTGTTCTTATTGGAAAGCGTTCGCATAACATAAAATAAATGTATCGGTACTCGGTATCGGTGAGTACTTGAGAAAAGTATTGATACTCGTACTCGGTCTTAAAAAAGTGGTATTGGTGCATCCCTAGTATAAATGCATGTATTTGTCTTTAAACAGGCTGCTGTGTGTAAAATTCTGCACCTGTTTCCTTGTCGCAGTCCGGTGTTGCCCCCTTGCCCTGCACCCAAAAGGCTGGTATTGCGCACAGAAAGCGCCACAATATCTGCTGCCTGCACTCCACAAAAAGAATTACAGCGAGCGTCTTGGCAGCATCGTGAGGTACAGGTAGGACACTGTATTGCTGCAGGTCAGCAAGAGGTTAAGGGCAGTATTACAAAGTTGGTGCTAACTTAACCAGAGCTGTTGTTAACTTAACAGCTCCATAGGCTATAATGGCTCTGGGAAGTTTACAACAGCTCTGGTTAAGTTAGCACCAACTTTGTAATATGGCGCTAAATGGGCCACTCTACTCAAATTTCACTCCCTTTTTAACATTTAACCACTTTGCTGCTGACGACGTGCTGAGCGCATCCTCTGGCTTCATGTTTGTGTGCAGAGGATGTACTGGTCACGTCGCTGAAGTCCTTGGTAGATATGGCAGGTCGGCATAGTGATTCCCAGAGTGAGACTGAGGGACTTTTTCTCCCAGTCTAACTCTGCTCCAGGCGGCCAGAAGAAGTTCTTGCCGCAGGATGAGAGGCGAGTATCTGATTTTTGGGGGGTTTCAGCTGGTGCTGACTGATTCTGCAGAAGTGGAATCCATTAGCACCAGGACCTGGTTGTGAGTAAATATTCAGTACCCGCAGCCGGACAGTAATGAGCGTTAGTATATTGTAATCCTAACGCTGATTAACACTTTGCGCTCCCTATACTTAACATGGGGAGCGCAAAGTACAGTAGCCTCACGCTGAAAAGCGCAAGATTCCAAACGGCAACAGGTTTTTTAACCCGTTAGCGTTTGGATCGTAATATGGTGCACCCGCGCTAGGACCACCAGAGCTAACAGTATTGCTCACTCAGGTGACACTAACGTTAACGTTATGAATGTAATATGGCCCGTAGAATATATAACTAACAATCTTTTGGATGAAAAAATGTGATAAAATAAATTTACACGCTGCATGTGATCGAAATTCAAATGGAAATTTAAATTTTTTGTTTTAGCATTTTGACGTGACATGATGTATAGTGGGGTCATTGGTCCTCTAGCTGTTTTGGAACTATATCAAATATGTTGCTCAGCCACTAATTAAGTTAATTGAGACTCATTGGAAATGTAGTTCCAAAACTGCTGGGTAGCCAAGGTTTTTCTCTGCTGCCGTCAGTTTCCTACTAAGAAAAACCACGGGTGCTCCTCCCCATTGACTTCTTGGGATAGCACAGCCCCCAAACCCTCACTTGAGGCATCCGTCTGTACAATGAACTCCCTCATGAAATCAGGGACTACCAGCACTGGGTGCTGACACAACGCATTTTTAAACTTCTTCCATCCCTACCGCACTTTTCTCAGAGTTAACAGTAAAGCCCGCTTTCCTCAAACCGTCCCAAACCGTCTGAACCCGGGGAAGATGGGACTCCCAATCTGGACTGAAGATGACAATGTCATCCAGGTAGACCGAGGTATATCTCACGTAGGGACGGAGCACCCTATCCATCGCTCGTTGGAAGGTGGCCGGGGCTGAGTGTAACCCAAAAGGCATCCGCTTATAATGAAAATGACCCTCTGGAGTGGAAAAAGCAGTCTTTTCCCTGGCTTCCTTAGTCAGGGGTATCTGCCAGTATCCCTTAGTAAGGTCCAGGGTGGTGATATAACGGGCTGGAACCAATTTCTCTATTAATTCATCCACCCTTGGCATGGGATACGCGTCAAATTTTGACACCTCGTAAGTTTCCTGAAGTCATTGCAGAATCGCAGAGTGCCGTTGGGCTTCGGTACCAACACGATGGGGCTCGATCATTCACTCTGTGACTCCTCAATGACATCAAGCTGAAGCATTTTTTTAACCTCTTCAGAAACAGCCTTTCTATGGGCTTCTGGAATGTGGCACGGCTTTACCCAAACCTTTACATGGGGTTCCGTCACAATATCATGTTTGATCCCGGACGCGGTCCTGAAAACATGCCTTTGTTTCTTTGCAGAAACTCCTTAACTTCTTGGGTTTGGGGTTTGGACAGGGTTGCAGCAATGTGTACTGCATCAACACCATCAGACTCTATACCCACCCCAACCATGGCGGACACCTCCTCTTGGTCTCTCGAGGGTTTTAACAGATTTATGTGGTAGATCTGGTATGTTTTTCTTTTCCCAGGCTGATGCACTCGGTAATTTACTTCCCCTACTTTTTCAACCACCACATATGGTCCCTGCCACTTGGCTAGGAACCGACTTTCCACCGTGGGTATAAGTACTGCTACCCGGTCCCCAACCTGAAATTGCCGCAGCTTGGCTGACCGGTTGTACACCCTTTTCTGGGCCTCCTGAGCCTTCTGCAAATGTTCCTGTACCAAAAGGCATCACTTTAGAAATTCTCTCTCTCATCTGAGAGATATGTTCAATGAGCGATTTGTGTGGAGGGGACTCACTTTCCCATGTCTCCTTAACCAAATCTAGCAATCCCCGGGGTCTGCGACCATACACCAGCTCAAAAGGTGAAAACCCCATGGAGGCCTGAGGAACCTCTCGAATAGCAAACAGCAGCACGGGAAGCAAATGATCCCAGTCTCTCTGCATCTCTCTCTTCATCCCAGTCTCTCTTCCATCTCTCTGCACAACCCTTTTAAGCATCATTTTCAGAGTTTTGTTGAATCTTTCTACCAGACCATCTGTTATCACCAGGGTGATAAATAGATGTTCGCAACTGCTTGATTTGGAACAACTGGCACACATCTGCCATCACCCGGGACATACATGGGGTTCCCTGGTCCGTCAATTTCCCTTGGCAGGCCAGTTCTCGAAAACATAAAAAACAACTCCTGCGCAATGGCCTTTGATGTAGGGTTTCTTAAAGGAACCGCCTCTGGATACCTTGTGGCATAATCAAGAACCACCAGGATATATCTGTGTCCCCGAGCAGACTTCTCTAAGGGACCCACTATATCCATAGCGATGCGCTCAAAAGGACACCTCAATTATTGGCAGAGGCACCAAGGGGTTCCTATAATGGGGTGCTGGGGCAGTTAACTGGCAAACAGGGCAGGAGGAACAGTACCTCTTAACCGCGGCACCGATCCCAGGTCAGTAAAACCGTTCCGTTATCTGGGCCTCGGTTTTCTCAGCTCCCAGGTGACCACCTAGGGCATCATTGTGAGCCAGATCCAGCACCATTCTCTGGTAGGGCTGGGGTACTAGTAATTGTTTCACAATTTCTCCCCGAATTTCTGATACACGGTAGAACAGATCATTATTGACCGCAAAGTGAGGAAACCTTTTCTCTGCATTTGGTGCTTGAGGTACCCCATTGACAACAGTTACTTGTTCGTGAGCATTTACCAACATCGGGTCACCCATTTGAACCCTGCCAAATGCACTCTGGACACATCTAAGTCAGGAAGTACTGGATAAGAAGAACCCTCCCCCTCATCCACCCCAAGTGTAATATCTACAGGGGATAATTCCACTTCATCCTCTCCTACCATAACCGGCACGGGAGAGGATTCCCCCTCCTTGGCTGTCACCTCAGGTTGAGGAGCTAGGACACTCACATCAGTTAAAACATTCTCATTTTGAACACAATTGAGCAACTCATAATCAACAGTGTCCACAGTGATGTTTGGTGGGGGTGACCCTGAATTGTTCCCCAGTTCGATGGGCAGTTCAGTTTGTGCCAAGCACCATAAATCAGCAAACAAGGGGCAGTCCCGTCCCACAAATCACATCATGTATCAGAGTACTCACCACCCCGACTTCTTGGGTGACCGAAGTATTCCTGGCGGAAATGGTGACCGGGATCTGCGGGTACTCCTGGGTATTGTCAGGTATATTACACAAGGGAAAAATTAAAATGGATGTCTGTAGCCATTTTGTTTTGAAAGACAGTTTTTCTTTCTATTTTCTCTAGGTTTAGAAATGAACGAGATTTTTTTTTTTTTTTACAGAGTTCATTCCTGGGTGAAGTCTTTTATATTTTTTTAAGAAGTGCCAGACATGAAGGAACCTAGAATGTTTTTTGTGTGATAAGGCTAGAGTTAAGTGCTAAGACGTGTCATAATTAAATTTATTAAACAGCAGAAAAAAAAGGGGCACTAGGCCCACTGTGAGCGCACTTAACTTTGATCACTAGAAAAATGGGTAATCTTGAATAGGGATTCTCAACGATATCTTGAATGTTCGTAGTCAAAGGATCATAACAAAGTCTATTGATAGAAAATAAGAAGCTCCATAGTGCAATAACGTTTTAAACAGACCGATTATGGAAAATATAAAAAAGACCAAACGTATGTGTCAGGAACTCATAAGTGTAAAGCCCTAGGCTCAGATGGAATCGCCTTTTGACCACTCTGGGGGGTCACACCCCTTCTGTGAAATTCTTTTACACTTGATTTGCAGTAGAATCGTCTGTGAGAGACTTCTTATGGCTTAAAGGAAAAGAAGAGAGACTTCCATTGCGCAGGCATCAGAATTCTTATGGCATGTCAGTGTATAACAATTGAATACTCACAGTATTTTGAGCCTCTTGGAGAAGTGGCTCAGTATAAAAGCTTGCATAAAATCAGTAATCAGATGGTAGATCCCAGGCTGGAGGGTGGTGAGAATTAAGGCAAAATAATATAAAGAAAATTGAATTGAATAAAAGTAAAACTTTAATCTAAAATTCCAATATGAAAGAGACGCGTTTCGCCTAAACAAACTGTAGGCTTCCTCAGTCCTGTACATGTTTATTAACCATTTGTGTATTAGTTACTAACTGATAAGGTAAATGATATTAATCATATATGCAGTTACTAACCGGAGATACATATATTGTGAAGCTAGTTTTTATATGCTGATGGATTGTGGTTTATAAATTTTTGTTTATGATATTAGATTTGAAACTTTTTTTGTATACGTAATAAATATATATTTTTTTTATCCGATTATTGTATTTTTCAAAGCAAAACACAGACAATTAAAAGAATTCAGGAGAATTTCTAAGAAATATAAAGGATTGATATTTGTGTCTTGTATGGATTTCTTATGAAATAAAAATCCCTGATAGGTCCAATATAGACATATTGGAGGCTTGGCTGATAAGTCCAATATAGAACGTGTTGTATTCACGTGCAGAGATTATATCCGACAAATTGGAGGCACTTTACCGAGATTGTAGTTTTTGTTTGGAATATAATTGTCTGATTAGACAGAGATAGATATATATATATATATATATATATTTTGACTCCTTGTTGTGTTTTGACTTGTGGTTTTACGGTTATCTACTAAACAGTGTAAAAATGTCAGAGTCAGAATCTGAGACTCAGGAAGATGTAGAAATACATGCAGATCAAATAGTATTGATAGATCTAAAGGACAAGTCACACGTCACAGACGATTTATTTATTGGATAAAAGAATTAAAATCAAATGTATCTAATTATGATGATTCAATCTGGTCAGATCAAATTTTCTTGAGTGTTTGCGAAAGATAAGTGCAGCCACAAATAAAAAAGACAGAGATTTTTCGCTGATGAGTTACGTCAGGTTGAAACTGATGTTCGAAGGGTTAAAAATCCTTCGTTAGAGAAGTTCCCTTTTATTATTATTCTTTATTTATAAAGCCCCAGCATATTCCGCAGCGCTGTACAATAAGCACAGTATAGACAGGGTTACAATACATTGAACAACATTTGACAAACAGTACAGGAGGAGATGAGGGCCCTATTCCCGTAGGAACTCACAATCTAGGAGGGTTGGGGATGGAAACAGGAGGAGAGGACTGTAAGGTGAGAGTGATTGATGGTTGCGTCAGTGAGTTGGGTGGTAGGCTTCCCTAAATAGGAATGTTTTAAGGGAGCGTTTGAAGGAAGAGAAGTTAGGGGAAAGTCTGACAGTACGAGGGAGAGCGTTCCAGAGAGTGGGGGCTGCGCGTGAGAAATCCTGCAGTCTATCATGGGAAGAGGTGATGCGGGGAGAAGCTAGGCGCAGGTCACTGTTTGACCTTAGGGAGCGGGCTGGGGTGTATCTGGTGATTAGTGAGGACAGGTAGTGGGGCGCTGAGTTAGTGAGGGTTTTGTAGGTAAGGATTAGGATTTTGAACTTAATTCTGCAGTGGATGGGGAGCCAGTGAAGGGACTCGCAGAGGGGAGCGGCAGAGACAGAGCGGCGGGTGAGGTGAATTAGCCTGGCGGAGGCGTTCAGGATGGATTGTAGGGGGGAGAGGCGGGACAGAGGGAGGCCAGATAAGAGATTATTGCAATAGTCGAGTCGGGAGATTACCAGGGCGTGTATGAGTTGTTTTGTGGTGACAGCGGTAAGAAATGGCCGAATTCTGGAAATATTACGCAGTTGGTATCGGCAGGAGGAGGAAAGAGACTGGATGTGGGGGATGAAGGAAAGAGCAGAGTCAAGTGTAACTCCAAGACAGCGAACTTGGTTTGATGGGGAGATGGTGATACCCTCCACCGTGATAGAGAAGTCAAGAGGTGGGGAGGCATTGGAGGGAGGAATAAGTAGGAGCTCAGTCTTTGACATGTTGATCTTTCGGTGGTGGGAGGCCATCCAGGAGGAGATGCCAGATAAACAGTCACTGACTTTTGAAAGGACAGGGGGAGAGAGATCAGGGGTAGAGAGGTAGATCTGAGTGTCATCAGCGTAGAGGTGGTAATTAAAGCCAAAGCTGTTGATTATTTTGCTCAGGGAGGAGGTGTAGATGGAAAAGAGCAGAGGACCAAGGACAGAGCCTTGAGGTACACCAACAGATAGAGGCAATGAAGAGGAGGAGTTACCAGCAAAGGACACATAGAAGGACCTGTTGGATAAATCGGAGTCAACCCAAGCAAGTGCAGTGTCACCGAAACCCAGAGAGTTGAGGGTCTGTAGAAGGAGGGGGTGGTCAACAGTGTCAAAAGCAGCCGAGAGGTCAAGCAGGATGAGAATAAAATAGTGGCCGTTTTTTTTAGCAGTTAGGAGGTCGTTGGTGACTTTGGTGAGGGCAGTTTCAGTTGAGTGTAGGGGACGGAAGCCAGATTGCAGGGGGTCAAGTAGGGAATTGGAGGACAGGAAGAGGGAGAGGCGGTTGAAGACTAGTTTTTCTAAGAGTTTTGATGTGAAGGGAAGCAGGGATACAGGGCGGTAGTTGGATGGAGAGTTGGGGTCTAGGGATGGTTTCTTTAGTAAAGGGGTAACTAGCGCGTGTTTGAAGGCGGATGGAAAGGAGCCAGTGGAGAGAGATAGGTTGAAGATGTGTGTGAGAGCAGGGGTGAGGGAGGAGGAGAGGGGAGGAATTAGATGTGAGGGAATGGGGTCGAGCGGGCACATGGTGAGATGTGAGGAGGACAATAAGGAATTTACTTCCTCCTCAGTGGCTGGGAGGAAGCGGCAGAGGGTGGCAGAGGGGACCTGTGGGAGTGGAGGTGGCAGATAACTATCTTGTGTTGGGATGTTGCTTCTGATAGTTAGAGTTTTACTGATGAAGTAGTCTGCCAGGTCTTGAGCGCTGAAGGCAGCTGAGGGGGGAGGTGCAGGTGGGTAGAGGAGGGTGTTGAAGGTGGACCAGAGCTGTTTAGGGTTGGAGGACAGCGTAGATATAAGAGATGAGAAGAAGGATTGTTTGGCCAAGTGGAGGGCAGAGGTGTATGACTGGAGAATAAACTTGAAGTGAACAAAATCAGCTTCAGAGTGGGATTTCCTCCAGGCACGCTCTGCGGTGCGGGAGCAACTTTGCAGGTAGCGAGTCTGGAGGGTGTGCCAGGGCTGAAGCTGGCGGCGTGGGGCCTTACAGAGTTGAAGAGGAGCAAGAGTGTCTAGAGCAGAGATAAGCGTAGTGTTGTAGTGATTAGTGGCAGCATCAGGGCAGGTGAAGGATGAGGTGTGAGGGAGGTGGTGAAGTAGGTTGGAGAATTGATGGGGGTCCACAGCATGTAGATTTCTGCGAGTGTGTGTGCGGGGTGGGGAGCAGGGTGTTTAGGAAGTCCAGATAGGTTGAAAGAGAGAAGGTGGTGGTCAGAGATGGGGAAAGGGCGACATTTGAACTCAGAAATGGAGCAGAGGTTGGAAAAGGCCAGGTCAATAACGTGACCATCGCGGTGGGTAGGGAGGAGGGAGGATTGTGTGAGTCCAAGGGAGGACGTGAGTGAAAGAAGTTTGGAGGCAGCAGGAGCGGAAGGATCGTCAATGGGAATGTTGAAGTCCCCGAGAATTAGGCATGGAAGATTAGAAGACAGGAAGTGAGAAAGCCAGGTAGCAAAGTGGTCAAAGAACTGGGAGGTTGGTCCCGGTGGGCGGTAGATGACTGCCACCCTGAGAGCCAGAGGAGAGAACAGGTGGATGCAGTGTGTCTCGAAGGAGGAGAAGGAGAGGGATGGGGGTGGAGGGAGATGCTGGTAGGTGCAGGTGGGAGAGAGCAGGAGTCCGACCCCGCCACCATTTCTCTCACCCGGTCTGGGGGTATGGCTCAAGTGTAGACCACCATGTGAGAGAGCAGCAACGGAGGCCGTGTCAGAGGGAGTTAGTCAGGTTTCAGTTAAAGCTAGGAGGTTGAAGGAGTTTGAAAGGAAGAGGTCATGGACGGCTGTGAGTTTGTTGCACACAGAGCGAGCGTTCCAGAGGGCGCAGGAGAAAGAGGACAGGCGCTGAGGGATTATGGGAATGAGGTTGCTGGGCTTGCAGGGAGGTGATTTATGTGCGATGGAGATAGGATGAGAGGGAAGTATTGGATGTGTTGTGGGGCCAGGGTTAGGGGATATGTCACCTGAATAGAGTAACAGCAGGAGGGTGAGAAAGAGAAGGTGGGAATGGGATTTGTGGGAGTGGGAGGCAGCACGAGAGTTAGAGGGAGACCATGTTCTGAGGAAACAAAGGAGCTCATGTGAGGCCATCATGTGGGACGAGAGGAGGGAGGGAGAGATGCAGATTGTGTAGGGGTCGGTGGTAGAGGGGCAGGAGTTCCATTTAAGGAGAAAGGTAGAAGTAAAGAGCAGAAGCGTGAGAGAAAGCATGATATAGACGTGAGTTTACCAGAGTAAAAAGTGGGCCTTGCAGTTTTGTAGTTCCTTCCTCCAGTCCCGCAACTCCAGGAATCAACTCTGAACGTCCACTTAAGAATGCCACTTGGAAATGACACTGGAGCCTGGTATAGTTGTTATATAGGGCGGACTTTGAAAGCTTTGGGCTATAACTCATCACTGATTAGGCCTGGAGACAGCTCTGTTTATCTGGAGAGTGACCAGAGCGAATGCGAAAGTGAAACTAAATCTCATGATGAAAAAAGAGCGAAGCCTCTTACACAGGAGTATTTCAAATCACATCACTCTAGCCAGCCACAGCCTATTAAGAAATCTCATAAAGTTCAGGATTTAACGAAAATCGTTAATTTCTTAAAAAAACTCAGTAGGTATCTTTGACTTTAAGGGATCGCCAAAAATAAATCATTTAAATATGTTTGAAGAAGCTTTGGAAATATTAGGAATTAATTCTGATGCCCAGAAAATTGAGTTGATCCCATGGGTCTTTGAAGGCAAACATAGGTATTTTTTTCAGTCTTTGAAAGAATCTGGTATACGTAATTGGAGTAAAATAGTCTCCGAGGTCAAATCTGAATTTGGGCCTCACCGTACCAGTCTAGCTGCGAAAAGAGCAATTTTAACTCTAAAATGCAGACCTAATCAAAGCCCCCGTGAATTTCTTTCAGTCCTTAAAAATGCGTACAGCTTGGCTGAAAGAAACCCAGATTTTGAAAACCCTGAATTTATCCAATTATTTTATGACGCATTGCCAAATAAAATAAAGGTTATTTTGGCAAGAGATTATGACCCGAGAAATGGTTTAGATTGGGTACTAAAAGAAAGTATGACCCTATTTACTGTATTTGAATATAGTGAAGAAACTCAGGGGAAAAGAGTGAAAAACTCACCTGAGGAAATAGCGGAAACTCACGTTAAAAGGGGTGATATTAATAGAGGTTATCCAGACAACGTTTAGTCGCCCTGTGTGGCTAGAATTGTTTGGCATGTTTCATTGTTTGGCACTTATTTTATACCATGATGTAATGCTGACTTCTTTCAAAATAAAAACTTTAAATTAAAAAAAAAAAAAAAAAAAAAGGGGGTGATATTAAATTTGAGTCCCACAAAAAGAGCTATGCGGAAATTTTGCGTGACTCCATACCTAAAAGGGAAAAATCCAAGCCAGATCAGGAAAGAGGGTTTGCCAGAGAAAATTCAGGAAGTAAATTTCAATCTAGAAAGCAATGGGTACCTAGAAGTCAGTGGGTTAAATCAAGGGAAAATGTACCTAGACAGGAAGCAACCAGAGGCAAGACTGAATCTGATGCGTCTGATAATGCGCAAGCTCCGTCCCCAAGGACGAATAGAAAGCGGAGATATAACGTACGCCAGCGTATTGGTCAAATGCAGGAAAATTTTTGTGTGCTGACAGAAAAGCTGGATCAGATCACTCAGTTAATGACTGGAAATAACCCTGGTCAGGTTGTAAGCGATGCAACACCTGCAGCCCCACCCAACCAGTGACTAGATGATGTTTCTGATGAAGTAATCAGCATCCATGACAATTTACCAGAAAGTGATGATGAAATGATTAATACAAATGTTTGTATGGTTGATGATTTAAACCCTTCCCTGCAAAGAGAAGGAAAATTTATTTTATCTCACCAGACTAAGTGCGAGCAAGTTGAGAAGACTGGATCCGAAAAGGAAAGCACAGCTGCCAAAAGCATGTTAGAGAGCAAAATCAGTTGGTAAAATCTGTACAAAACCTAATTTCATATCTCACTCTAAATTTCTCTGTAAATTGCATAGCATTGAAGACCGATATTATGTGAATGTAGAATTACAAGATAATTTACCACATATTCCATCCTTGCTAGAAAGTGGAAGCCAAGTTACGTTAATATCAGCCCATTATTTTGAACAGGTCCAAGAACTATCCTCCAGGAAGCCTAGATTAGATAAATCTAATGCTAATCTAGTGAGTGTGAGTGGCACATCTCTGAAAGTTCTGGGCACGGCTAAATTGGATTTTAAATTGGGGAATAAAGTAATTCGGCATCCAACGCTTGTTGTGGATCTGCCCCAAAATCGCCTAATTATTGGAATAGACCTTCTCAAAAGGTTAAATCCAATCATTGATTTTATCAATGAGGTTATTTGGTCCCAAGTAAATGTTCCAATCAGCTACGATAGATCCCAATCCCATCACACTCAGCGTAACTGCCACGTGATTGAGAAAAGGCCGGATTCTATTGAAGTCCACTTCAGAAATAGCCAGACACCTGATATCTCTTTCTTAAGGCCAAAGCCCCTGACTCCAGGAGAGCAGGAGGATAACACCATATGTGCCCCGAGAGAATTCGAGATATATATCTGGAAAATGACCTGCTAATTATTCACCTCCACAAAAGGGAAACAGAACCAAATGGGCATAGTGACCATTCTCAGTTCTTAACTGAAATAGAGAAGATAAATGAAGAGGTATTTTTCCCTATACGTGTAAATAGTTTAGCTGGAGAAAACATGCCTAAACTAGATTTGCGCCAGGAATATAGCCATATTAGCAAGAAGATGCTGAATAAAATAGCTGACCTTAAAGTGATCAGATACCCAAATCCTCAAGATGAGTGGATAACAGATCTAGATAATGATGGAGACAGTCCTAATGTTATTGGAAAAAGTTATGTTATGTATTTCTAGAAGAAATAAATCTGCCAAGCTCAATTGCATGATTGTCATCCTAGATCACCTCAGAATGTGAAGATGGAACAGCAGAAGACACTTAACTGGTATCATATGAAGTGATGTTTTAATTAACATGTGATTCTTCTTCCCAGCATTCAGATGTTTAACTCAAGCTAGTAGATAGAATAGATCCGTACGGTTAATTAAATTTAATCAGAGATCAGAGTATCTATAGGGAAATTGAGTGAAATCGCTAGTCTATGAATGGTTATTTATACTCTTTCTTTCAATAGAAATTGAGAAAAGTGGTTAATCCGAACTGCGACGTTAATCCGCAAAGATGAATCGGACCACCAAGGAGACTGCGACTATCTGGAAATTCTATGGTTTTCTGCACAATTCCAAGCGGATCCAATGCTGAAGTCCCATGCGAATCAAGCTCATGCAAGCCTGAAAGACATGCTGGATAAAGCCAGGATACCGTTTATTGCTATGTACAAGAACCACCGAAGGAAAAGATTTGCCGCATATTTTATTGCAACCGCTGTTTGATACAGAGAGAGAGAAGCAAATGTTTACCAGAAGGATCTGGTACAAAACAGAGAGTGCTTATACCTACACCAGTGATTCTCGTGAAAGTTTCTAAAGAATCAAGAGTTGTTATCGAGAAGTTACTTTTTATAAATTAAGTCTGGTATGACGAGATACAAATCGTTGTCGTATTCCAAGGGCAAGAGATACCCATGAATCCAGATTTGAAATCTTTGCTAAAGAACTAGCATGACCATACTATTGAACTTCTAATAAAAAGATAATCTAACAATTTATGCTCCAATGTATTCACAGATTGATCATCAATTGCTATCTGCTTATAACGGGCCAAAGATTACAGAGATTGTGATTTGTATAGTAATTATGTTTCTAACTGTCTGGATGATTGTACTAACAAAGAAAGTACGTACATTGAAGTTTAAAAACACTGCATCTTCAATTATTAAATGGATGAAAGAAGAAAAACGTGTTGCGAAAGGTGGAAACCTAGCCTAATTGGTAAAGGGGGGAGATATTGTATGTTTTCCTCAAATTTATTTGATCAATAAATAGATGAAACCAAAGGGGTGTTATGTTGGGTATATTACACAAGGGAAAAATTAAAATGGATGTCTGTAGCCATTTTGTTTTGAAAGACAGTTTTTTTTTCTATTTTCTCTAGGTTTAGAAATGAACGAGATTTTTTTTTACAGAGTTCATTCCTGGGTGAAGTCTTTTATATTTTTTTAAGAAGTGCCAGAAATGAAGGAACCTAGAATGTTTTTTGTGTGATAAGGCTAGAGTTAAGTGCTAAGACGTGTCATAATTAAATTTATTGGTCTATCTTACGTTTTTAAAACAAAAGATATTTTGTCTTTTGGGTATAGGAATAAGAGTTAATATTCTGTAATATAGATTTATATTCACAAAATATATGTTTATAATCAAGGTATATTTTATTATATTTACAGTAGGAAATAAATACTCCAATAAATATTGTAGAAAGTATATAATTGGTAAATAAAAAAATTACTAAATAGATTCTGTTGAGTTAACCAGAAAAGAATTTAGCTGATAGTAACTAATTTCAAAAGGGAGTGAGGATATAAATCAGATGGAGACATCGTGTCTAGTGACAGAGAGAGGTTCTTTGTTACGTCAGATTGACCTTTTGACCCGAGATAGGAATATTAAAACGAAATGGTGGAATTAATTAAGAAGTGCAATACTGCCCTCTAGAGGATAGTAAATATTATAATTGATATACCAATAATATTGCCAGTGACGTCAAATTGGCTATAATAAGCGGCAATGTTAGTTGCAAGTCAGTCGGAGATTCCAACATTCAGACTCACACTGCAATGCATTCAGACCAATGCATTCAGACGTCCAGTACACATGACACTCTGAGAGTCCAAGATTCCAACACTCAGACTCACACCACGATGCAGGCAGATCCCAAGACATGAGGCAATCAAGATTCTCACCAAATCTCTAACTCACATGCATTGATTATCTGATATCGATAATCTTCACATATTCCAAAACAAAGCATCACATAGAAAATTCCAAGTCTTATCAACATCCAAATTGGACAGGTAATGTATGAAATTAAGGAATTAATGTAAATATATATTTGTAGATATTCTTGCAACATAGACTGGGATTTCTCAGATACTGTTAGATCCAAATTCTAAGTATTTTCTATTCTGCAGATAGAAATATGAAGAAAGTGGATATAAGGATTTATTCCTAAAAAGAAATGTTGTAAGATTGATACCAATATATATATTGAATTTGGAAATTACTAGGATTAAAATTAATGAGCAAGGAATTATATAACTACAAAATAAAAAGCAAAAGATTAGAAGTTTAATTCTCGAGATTAGGGGAGGATTCACTAAATAAGTTTTTATTACTTATCATTAAATTAGCTCATCTTTTGTTGATCCATGTAGCATAGATATAGATATATATATATATATATATATATATCTATAAGAGCTGGCTGGTTAAACATTGTTTGCTGGGAAATGCATGTTGTATTAAGCAGAAATGTTTATTAACCATTTGTGTATTAGTTACTAACTGATAAGGTAAATTATATTAATCATATATGCAGTTACTAACCGGAGATACATATATTGTGAAGCTAGTTTTTATATGCTGATGGATTGTGGTTTATAAATTTTTGTTTATGATATGAGATTTGAAACTTTTTTTGTATACGTAATAAATATATATATTTTTTTTTATCCGATTATTGATTATTGTATTTTTCAAAGCAAAACACAGACAATTAAAATAATTCAGGATAATTTCTAAGAAATATAAACGATTGATATTTGTGTCTTGTATGGATTTCTTATGAAATAATAATCCCTGATATATTGGAGGCAACTGCCGAGATAGGTCCAATATAGACATATTGGAGGCTTGGCTGATAAATCCAATATAGAACGTGTTGTATTCACGTGCAGAGATTATATCGGACAGTATCCCCATGGATACAGACAACCCGGAGGGTTCTTTGTACTGGACCGAGCCTTCCGACTACCTGGGCATGCACCAGGGTGACCATACTCCCAGAGTCCAGGAGAGCTTTGGCTGGGCGGTGATTCACCCACACAGTACATTCAAACTGACCCCCCTCTAGGTCAAGGTGGGTAGTGCACGTTATGAGGGTGTAGAAGGACACTCTCCGAGCGGATCCACACTCCATGGGCTCCTCCTGTAGCGGACACTATGCCCGGGTATGGCCCCAGGCTCGACACCTCCAACACTGTATATCGCCAGCAGTTCGGGTAGCGACAGGCCTCTGTAGAACCGAGGAAGATGATTTTGGGGTGCTAGTTCCCAGATCCAGTGACGCTTCCCTTCGAGGAACTGAAGCAGGCCTCACAGGCGGTGGCAAGACTGGTCCTCGACTGGCTGGTCTGAGCAGGTCCTCCACCACGGTGTATCTCTCCACCATCTCGACTACCAGTGCTGCAGTCTTGGGGTCCCCATGGCTGACCCAGCGCTGTAGATCCTTTGGTAGAGACCTCAGGTAGTGGTCCATCACAACCCTTTCGACAATTTGCTCTCTAGTCTCTGGCTGCAACCACTTTTTAACCAGCTGTCCTAAGTCAACCATCTGGGACCGGGGTGGTTGGTCAGGGCAGTACTTCCAGCAGTGAACACGTTGAGCCCGGACAGCAACAGTTACCCCAAGGCGGGCCAGAACCTCAGCTTTCAGCCGGTCATAATTCTTTGCATCTTCTAGAGGCAGGTCAAAATATGCCTTTTGAGGGTCTCCTGTCAGAAACGGGGCAATGAGACCGGCCCATTGGTCTTGGGGCCACCCCTCTCTCTCTCTCTCTCCGCAGTCCTTTCAAACGTGGTGAGAAATGCTTCCACATCATCACTGGGAGACAGCTTTTGCAGGAAGTGACTGGCCCTTATGGAGACATGGTTACCAGCAGCGACCACTGCTTGATCACGTCCAGGTGCAAGTTGCTGCATGGCCTCCCGCAGGGCAGTGATCTGCATCTGTGTGGCTACCTGCTGTGCTGTAAGATGTGCAGTCAGCAAATGGGTGCTTTCTTGTTGGGCAGCAACAGCCTGTGCCAGGGCTTGTTGCTGCTGAGCCATCGCCTCTTCATGGCGAGTCTGGGCCTGCACATCGACAAAGACCATCTGCTTAACCAGCTCCTCCATAGCTGTGGACTTCAGTGCAGCCTTAGCCCAGGACATGCAATCAGAACACTGTCCTTTTTAAAATGTCAGTTTTTTTTTCCACAAAAATTCCTCTTGCTTGGCGTGTGAGGGGTAGCAAATTGCCCGCATTCGAAACACCAGTTGTGACGTTTGGGGGCCCACAGAGCATGTGCACAATGTCTTTCACAAACAAAACAGCTTTATTCACCCTTTCAGGGCAGTCAAAAAGGCAACATAATAAGTACACACTTGGGTTCAGTGAAATTAAAGCAAAGTCCTGATCTTCAGTAGGGATGAGCTGTTCGGTTCGGACAGTTCGGAGTTCGGCCCGAACTTTGACAGTTCGAAAGTTCACGAACTTTGAACTTTTTGGGTGTGTTCGGTTCGAGTTCGAAAAAAAAAGAAATTTTGAAAAAGTATAGAAAATGCTTAAAAAAAATACTAAAAAAATCTAGAAATAAAGAGACTCTTTACTGCAGAATATTATAAGCAACGGTTTATTAGATATTGAATTAAAAACTAATGTGTACGTGGAAAGATTCTGAACTCTTAGACTGGGGTCAGACCAGCGCATTTTTAACGTACGTTCTGGCGCACTTAATCACGGCCGCACTAGCAGCAAATGACAGGCAATGACAGCCAATATACGAAGTACGGTCGCACGAAAGTCCGGCCGCGTAACGCAAGTGGAAAATGAATGCTTTTTTCGAGAACGCAGAACCGCTAGTACGGACGTACAGAGTGCGCTGCGCCCGCTAGCGGTGTGTGTGTGTGATTTGGAGACGTCAGACCCTGCTCATGTCCGGCCAACATAACGTCCAGACGCAAAAAGTTTCCTGGTTTGGATTTGTAAAACATCACGCACGAAAATGCGCATCGTATGACCGTTTTCGCATATTCCATGAAAAAAATACATCAATGCGTTCGGACGCACTTTTTTACGTTCGCGTGTAAAAATGCTTTCGTTTGACCCTAGCCTAAATGACCTCTGTTCACAAATGGGCATAACACCAGGTGTTTTTAGTCTGGTAATCAATTTGATACATTGTACACTATACTGAGGTACTGAGGGGGTGGGGTGGTGTCTGCTTCTGATTGAGATTTGAGAATTAATTTCCCTCCTAAAACTTCCTAATATGCTGCATTTAACTGGTGTTTGAAAAAATTTCAAAATAACATCTAAAGCAATGTTATTTTTCACCTCGGGATTAAACATTCACAGGGTTATTCAGAGAGCGGTGAAAAGCAGGAGAATAACTGGAGAAGTGAAAATTCTAGGTCAAAATAGCCAAACCAGAAAAATTCTCACATTTAACTCACTTTCCAAAATGGCTATTTTGTCTAGATTGTTCTCTTCTCCTGCCAGTTCTCCTGGCTTTCACCTCTCTCTAAGGGTTGTTCAGAGAAAGGTGAAAACCAGGAGAATGGCAGGAAAAGAGAACAATCTGGACCAAATAGCCGATTTGGAAAGTGAGATAAGGCTAGGGTAAGACTAACGCATTTTTCGCAGCGACCGTCAAAAAGTGCGTCCGAACGCATTGCCGTATTTTTTCACGGAATGCGCGAAAACGGTCATACGATGCGCATTTTTGGGCGTGATTTTTTACGGATCCAAACCAGGAAACTTTGGGTGTCTGGACCTAATGTTGGCCGGACATGAGCAGGGTCTGACGTCTCCAAATCATGCACACATGCCGCTAGTGGACGCAGCGCACTCTGTACGTCCGTACTAGCGGTTCTGCGTTCTCAAAAAAATGCGTTCATTTTCCACTTGCGTTGCACAGCCGGACTTTCGTGCGACCGTACTTCGTATATTGGCCGTCATTGCCCATCATTTGCTGCTAGTGCGGCCGTGATTAAGTGCGCCTAAACGCACGTTAAAAATTCGCTAGTCTGACCCTAGCCTAAATGGGAGAATTTTTCTGGTTTGGCTATTTTGATCTAGAATTTTCCATTCTCCAGTCATTCTCCTGCTCTTCACCACTCTCTGAATAACCCTGACAGGGTTATTCAGAGAAAGGTGAAACTCAGGAGAATGACTGAAGAGAAAATTCTAGGTCAAAATAGCCGAACCAGAAAAATTCTCCCATTTATCTCACTTTCCAAATCGGCTATTTGGTCTAGAATTTTCCATTCTCCAGTCATTCTCCTGCTTTTCACCGCCAGAAAATCAGTAAACTTTTTCTGTGTGTCCGAAAATGTCTCCTCTTTTCATACAGACTGCCGCCCCAAGCAGTTGTTTATGGATAGATTAAAGGAAAAGCATTTACCGTCATTTGAAATGTCATTTTTTGGTTTTTACATATTTCTATACACCCTAGAAATCCGCCACTTCACGGGCAGGTTATGGGGACCTCCTAGGCACGATATTTGAAGGAATTTTTCATTTTTATTTTTAACCCTTATTTCATGGAAAACTCACTGTCCCTTTAAAAACTTTTTTTTTTTCTACTTTTTGTCCTTGTTTCCTGTCCCCCAGGGCACTACCCGGACCTCCATACACCTTTTATGTCAAATATCTAGCATATATGCACTCTAAATACCGAATTTTCAGCCCCATTGACTTGTATTGAGTTCGAGTTCGGGTTCAGATCTGAACATTTGGAAAGTTCGGGTTCGGCTCCGAACCGAACTCGGGGAGTGTTCGGCTCATCCCTAATCTTAAGCACAAATAAACAGAAAAATAAAGGTTGCTCACCAACGCTTTAAACAGTCCCAAACCTGGGGAATCCTTTCCCCAGTATGTCGAAGCCTCTCCAACAAGGCACAGCACATCTCCTGCTTTTGGAACTCACACTGCTTCCACTGATTACTTTCCTTTTTCCTAAACTCTCCCACAATCCTATCTGGGAGTTGCTGGCTTTAAACCTCTTCCTGGACAGGAAGATTAACCCTGTGGTTGCACTTAAATGGACCACAACCCAAATAGGGGTGAAACATATTGTCCATCCAGAACCCAGCCCTGCCGACCTCTACAATATATACGTTTTTTTATATATATGTGTGATTGAGCTTTTGGGTGCACACCCTAATGCAATAGGCTGTGCACGCCTATGATAAGGTAAAGCCAGTATTCTTTCTTTGATACGCGTTTGATACTCCCACTATAGTTGGGTAAGGGGACCCAGGGTGTACGGTTCCATTGACATACCGGATCTTTTGCTGTGAGCACGAGGACCAGTTAGCCGCACCTCAACGGCTGCTGGTTGCCACAGAGCTGCACCTGCTAGAACGGATGTCAATTTGGTATTTTTTATTTGGACTGAGGTATTGGTCCCACAAGGAACTAATTCCACGTGGGTAATTGTTTATGTTTTTGTAAGCTACACGTGGCCATAAGAGGAGGAGAGATATTGGAGGTGGGCTGAGAGCCCCGCATAGTGGTTGCTACGTATCCTACCTAAAATTAGTGGGGATTGCTGGTGGTCTGATAGCCCCGGATCTATTGGTAATTGTCGAATAAGGGCGCTTTGGTGGGCTAATAGCCCCGGGCAATTGGATAGGGCTGGATATGTAGCTTTTGGGTAAAAAGGCATATTGTAGAAGCTAAGTTTGTATTGTTTTGTGCTGAATGTATCTGGTATAGTACGGGTTGTGATTGAGTGAGTGAAAGTGCGTGAACGTGCGCCTACCTGTCTGACAGGGAAGCAAATCTGAGAGTGGACTCTCACGGTGCATTTCCGCAATTGGGGCGACTCAACCGGTCACTAAGAGAGGAAGCGAACACGTCACGAGTGAACTGTTGACTGTCGAGAATAAAAGCTGTTTTAAAAAGCATTGAACCGTGAAGAAAATATTGTTAAAATGAGGTATAATGGGTAGCAGAACATCACACCCTAAGAAAGCTAAGGAGGAAGAGACTCCTCTAGAATATATGGTGTGCAATTTTAAAGCATTGTATGAGTTGCATCAGTATGGTGTAGAGCTGAATAAAGAGACACTACAGATTCTATGCGCATTGGTTTGGCCCATATTTGTCCCCGAGTGGCCTGAACAGGGATCTATGGACCCTGTGCTCATCCAGAGAGTGCATTACCAAGTCACAGGAAAGTTCAGGCACCCAGAGCAGTATCCATATATAGATATATGGAGATATTGTGTTAGGGATAAAAGCCATTTTGTTATGTTAGCGGGGAAAGTAAAGGGTGAGATGACACCAAAAAATTTGAGAATGCCCCTGTCCTAGTTAGGGATGGGCTGGCGGTTTGATCTGAACATGAGTTTGATTCGAACATTGCCCGTTCGGTGAACATTTCTGCGTGTTCACTGCGTGTTCGCCCACAATGGACCACAATGCACTTTTCCACTGGCCTGAAGCTTGTAATTGGCTACAGCCTTGCACCTGACCACAGGTCAGGTGCAAGACAGGTGCAAGACTATGCCAATCAGGGCTCAGAGTCCTGATTGGGCAAATTTTGTCTAATCATGGACTCACAGAGCTAAGGCCCGCAGCACACTATATAAGGCTTCCCCGCAGCCCTAGCTTCTTCTCACTGTCTTCTCACTGCCAGCTATCAGGTGGTCCCACATACCTCTAGCAGATATCTGGGAATTGTAATCTGTGTCTTCTCACTGCCAGCTATCAGGGGGTCTCACAGACTTCTAGCAGATATCTGGGAATTGTAATCTGTGTCTTCTCACTGCCAGCTATTGGGGTCTTACAGACTTCTATCAGATATCTGGGAATTGTAATCTGTGTCTTCTCACTGTCAGCTATCAGGGGGTCCCACATACTTCTAGCAGATATCTGGGAATTGTAATATGTGTCTTCTCACTGCCAACTATTGGGGTCTCACAGACTTCTAGCAGATATCTGGGAATTGTAATCTGTGTCTTCTCACTGCCAGCTATTGGGGTCTCACAGACTTCTAGCAGATATCTGGGAATTGTAATCTGTGTGTTGTCACTGCCAGCTATCAGGGGGTCCCACATACTTCTAGCAGATATCTTGGAATTGTAATCTGTGCCTTCTCACTGCCAGCTATCAGGGGGTCCCACATTCTTCTAGCAGATATCAGGGAATTGTAATCTGTGTCTTCTCACTGCCAGCTATTGGGGTCTCACAGACGTCTAGCAGATATCTGGAATTGTAATCTGTGTCTTCTCACTGCCAGCTATCAGGGGTCCCACAGACTTCTAGCAGGTATCTGTGGATTGTAATATGTGTCTTTTCACTGCCAGCTATTGGGGTCTCACAGACTTCTAGCAGATATCTGGGAATTGTAATCTGTGTCTTCTCACTGCCAGCTATTGGGGTCTCACATACATCTAGAAGATATCTGGGAATTGTAATCTGTGTCTTCTCACTGCCAGCTATCAGGGGGTCAAACATACTTCTAGCAGATATATGGGAATTGTAATATGTGTCTTCTCACTGCCAGCTATCAGGGGGTCTCACAGACTTCTAGCAGATATCTGGGAATTGTAATCTGTGTCTTCTCACTGCCAGCTATTGGGGTCTCACAGACTTCTAGCAGATATCTGGAAATTGTAATCTGTGTGTTGTCACTGCCAGCTATCAGGGGGTCCCACATACTTCTAGCAGATATCTGGGAATTGTAATCTGTGTCTTCTCACTGCCAGCTATCAGGGGGTCCCACATACTTCTATCAGATATCTGGGAATTGTAATCTGTGTCATCTCACTGCCAGTTATTGGGGTCTCACAGACTTCTAGCAGATATCTGGGAATTGTAATCTGTGTTGTCACTTCCAGCTATCAGGGGGTCCCACATACTTCTAGCAGATATCTGGGAATTGTAATCGGTGTTGTCACTTCCAGCTATCAGGGGGTCCCACATACTTCTAGCAGGTGTCTGGGAATTGTAATCTGTGTCTTCTCACTGCCAGCTATTGGGGTCTCACAGACTTCTAGCAGATATCTGGGAATTGTAATCTGTGTGTTGTCACTGCCAGCTATCAGGGGGTCCCACATACTTCTAGCAGATATCTGGGAATTGTAATCTGTGTCTTCTCACTGCCAGCTATCAGGGGGTCCCACATTCTTCTAGCAGATATCAGGGAATTGTAATCTGTGTCTTCTCACTGCCAGCTATTGGGGTCTCACAGACTTCTAGCAGATATCTGGGAATTGTAATCTGTGTCTTCTCACTGCCAGCTATCAGGGGGTCCCACAGACTTCTAGCAGGTATCTGGGAATTGTAATCTGTGTCTTTTCACTGCCAGCTATTGGGGTCTCACAGACTTCTAGCAGATATCTGGGAATTGTAATCTGTGTCTTCTCACTGCCAGCTATCAGGGGTCCCACAGACTTCTAGCAGGTATCTGTGGATTGTAATATGTGTCTTTTCACTGCCAGCTATTGGGGTCTCACAGACTTCTAGCAGATATCTGGGAATTGTAATCTGTGTCTTCTCACTGCCAGCTATTGGGGTCTCACATACATCTAGCAGATATCTGGGAATTGTAATCTGTGTCTTCTCACTGCCAGCTATCAGGGGGTCAAACATACTTCTAGCAGATATATGGGAATTGTAATATGTGTCTTCTCACTGCCAGCTATCAGGGGGTCTCACAGACTTCTAGCAGATATCTGGGAATTGTAATCTGTGTCTTCTCACTGCCAGCTATTGGGGTCTCACAGACTTCTAGCAGATATCTGGGAATTGTAATCTGTGTGTTGTCACTGCCAGCTATCAGGGGGTCCCACATACTTCTAGCAGATATCTGGGAATTGTAATCTGTGTCTTCTCACTGCCAGCTATCAGGGGGTCCCACATACTTCTAGCAGATATCTGGGAATTGTAATCTGTGTCATCTCACTGCCAGTTATTGGGGTCTCACAGACTTCTAGCAGATATCTGGGAATTGTAATCGGTGTTGTCACTTCCAGCTATCAGGGGGTCCCACATACTTCTAGCAGGTGTCTGGGAATTGTAATCTGTGTCTTCTCACTGCCAGCTATCAGGGGGTCCACAGACTTCTAGCAGATATCTGGGAATTGTAATCTGTGTCTTCTCACTGCCAGCTATTGGGGTCTCACAGACTTCTAGCAGATATCTGGGAATTGTAATCTGTGTGTTGTCACTGCCAGCTATCAGGGGGTCCCACATACTTCTAGCAGATATCTGGGAATTGTAATCTGTGTCTTCTCACTGCCAGCTATCAGGGGGTCCCACATACTTCTAGCAGATATCTGGGAATTGTAATCTGTGTCATCTCACTGCCAGTTATTGGGGTCTCACAGACTTCTAGCAGATATCTGGGAATTGTAATCGGTGTTGTCACTTCCAGCTATCAGGGGGTCCCACATACTTCTAGCAGGTGTCTGGGAATTGTAATCTGTGTCTTCTCACTGCCAGCTATCAGGGGGTCCCACAGACTTCTAGCAGGTATCTGGGAATTGTAATCTGTGTCTTTTCACTGCCAGCTATTGGGGTCTCACAGACTTCTAGCAGATATCTGGGAATTGTAATCTGTGTCTTCTCACTGCCAGCTATTGGGGTCTCACAGACTTCTATCAGATATCTGGGAATTGTAATCTGTGTCTTCTCACTGCCAGCTATTGGGGTCTCACAGACATCTAGCAGATATCTGGGAATTGTAATCTGTGTCTTCTCACTGCCAGCTATCAGGGGGTCAAACATACTTCTATCTGATATCTGGGAATTGTAATCTGTGTCTTCTCACTGCCAGCTATTGGGGTCTCACAGACTTCAAGCAGATATCTGGGAATTGTAATCTGTGTGTTGTCACTGCCAGCTATCATGGGGTCCCACATACTTCTAGCAGATATCTGGGAATTGTAATCTGTGTCTTCTCACTGCCAGCTGCTGCCAGGCTATCAGGCTGTATCACTGATTTATAGCATTGGTCTGGAAAACCTGTATATCTTTAATCTAATTCTAGATACCATACAATAACACAGTTTAATCAGAGTTCATATGTTTATCTATTCAGAGTAGAATCTGGGTGTTGCCAGCTATCAGGGTGTATCACTGACATATAGCATTGTTCTGAAAAATCTGTATATCTTTAATCTAATTCTAGAAAGATACCATACAATAACACAGTTTAATCAGAGTTCATCTGTTTATCTATTCAGAGTAGAATCTGGGTGTTGCCAGCTATCAGGGTGTATCTCTGACATATAGCATTGTTATGGAAAATCTGTATATCTTTAATCTATATATCACTCACCATGTCAGAAAGACCAAAAAGGACAGGCAGACACTCCCAGACACAGATAAGAGGGCAAGCAGCCTCTGTGTCGGAAGGCTGTGCCCCTGGTCGTCATGGACATGGTGCATCCTCTGCAGGGGCACGCTTGTCCTTGTTTCTAAATGGTGCTGGCCATCTTAAGCAGCAGCAACATACAGAAGATTTGCAGGATTGGCTAACCAGGTCATGCTCGTCCTCTGAGTCCTCTGCCAGCCAGGCTTGTAGTGGTTTACAGTCCACCTCAGCTGCCAAAACATCTAATTCAGCCTCCATGTCCACAGCTACTCCTGCCGTAGCCTCACTATCATACACGGCGGAGGCAGCTGAATTGTTTGACCATAGTGACAGTGACATGCTGCTTGAGGATGCGCATCAACTCCAGTGCTCTGATTCAAACTCTGAGGTTGAGGAAAGGAGTATAATCAGCCTAGAGGGAGGGGATGCCAGTGACACACAAAGAATTGGCACTCATGTTCCCCCAGCAGCTGCAGCACACTGCCAAGTTGGCTCCAGTGACGAGGAGATAGGGGGTGATGACGATGATGAGGTCACTGACTTCACCTGGGTGCCTGATTGAACAGAGGAGTCAAGGGAGGAGGAGGAGGCACAACAAAAACGAGGCAGAACGCCCTCTGTGAGCAACCGTAGCAAGTCCAAGGCATCAGATGTCAGAGCTGCTCAGGTGCAGAGCACTGTTGTCTCGCTGCACACGTCCAGGATCTCTGCTGTCTGGGAGTTCTTCACAACATGTGCAGCAGGCTGCTGCGTTGCTGTTTGTAAGCTATGTCGGAAGAGGATCAAGCATTGGAAAGACATCAGACACTTGGGTACCACGTGCTTGAGGCGACATATGACCACGTGCCACACATCCCGTTGGCACAACACTTTGCATAGGTCCTCCTCCTCATTTGTCCCACTATATGTCCTGCCATGTCATTGCCTACAACCTCCACTAACAGGGATGATGCTACAGTAATGGGAGTACCACGTCCTTCCTCTGAATCTGCCAGCATCCCATCAGCTGCTGATTTATGCATTCAGGTTTTGTTGCCCCAGCTGCTGCAGCAGAAGAAAAAATATTGTCCCAACCATCCACATGCACAACGTCTAAATGCAGCTAGGCAAAATTTCTCGCATTACAGCTGCTGCCTTTCCAGCTGGTGGACTCTGCTTCCTTCCGTGAATTTGCCATATGTGCTGTACCACAGTGGCAGGTTCCAAAACGCCATTTCTTTTCACGCAAGGCCATTCCAGCACTATACCAGCATGTGGAAGACAATGTTATGGAGTCATTGGGAAAGGCAGTCAGCAGCAAGGTGCACAATACTTTAGACACGTGGTCCAGCAAGCATGGACAGGGCCATTACATTTCCTTCATGGCACACTGGGTAACTTTGCTTGCAGCTGGGAGGGATCCAGGACGGGGCTCTGTGCTAGAGCTTGCTCATCCACCACGCCTCCAGAAAGCTGCTTATATGCGGTCTGTCTGCTCCACCACCTCTTCCTCCTCCTTCGCTGTCTCTGGCGAAGTGGCAGTCAAACCGACGCGTGGCAGGGGCAATGCAATGGCTCAAGCAAAAAGATGCCATACTGTGCTTGAGCTGGTTTGTTTAGGGGACAGGAGCCACACCGGGCCAGAAATTCTGTCAGCTCTGCAGGAGCAGCGTTTCCTAACCAGGTTCCCAGGGCTGGCAGAGCTTCTCAGCCAGACCAGAAAAGTCTGCAGCCACTTCAGACAGTCATTATTATTATTTTATTATTATTCTTTATTTATAAGGCGCCAGCATATTCCGCAGCGCTGTACAATAAGCACAGTATAGACAGGGTTACAATACATTGAACAACATTTGACAAACAGAACAGGAGGAGATGAGGGCCTTATTCCCGTAGGAACTCACAATCTGGGAGGGTTGGGGTTGGAAACAGGAGGAGAGGACTGTAAGGTGAGAGTGATTGATGGTTGCGTCAGTGAGTTGGGTGGTAGGCTTCCCTAAATAGGAACGTTTTAAGGGAGCGTTTGAAGGAAGAGAAGTTAGGGGAAAGTCTGATAGTACAAGGGAGAGCGTTCCAGAGAGTGGGGGCTGCACGTGAGAAGTCCTGCAGTCTATCATGGGAAGAGGTGATGCGGGAAGAAGCTAGGCGCAGGTCACTGTTTGACCTTAGGGAGCGGGCTGGGGTCATTCCCAGCAAGTAAAGAGGAGTAGCATTTAGGCGCACGTGATATGTGGCTCAGCTAATTTGCTGATATATGTAGCCAAATGTTTAAACATGGACAGGGTCACTCCAATGAAGGATTTATGATTACTCAGTTGCCTGTTATTTAGAATATACACAGTCAAAAGTTCACAAGTCCTTCTTTATAGCCCCTCAAGGTTTAGGAAGAGTCTTCATCTTTGGTCAGCTCAGCAGAATTTTCAAACTCTATATGAAATATATAAAGAGAGAGGACCATTGTGCGGTATATAACATTTAAAAGCCCCTATTCATCCCCTAGGGGGTACTTACAGGATTCAGAGCCCGTGTCCTGGCTCTGAGGGGGTATCCGCTTGCAGGGTATTTTATATGGCAACCCTTTGCCCTCTTGTGGATCCTCCGCCGTCCCGATCAGATTATTGGTGCAAAAAAGGAAATGTATAAACTCCACCTTCTGACGGGTTGCAAAGGGTTTATTAAAAAGTAAAACAGTTTATAAAATAAGGGTAGAAAACACTCATATGTGCTGCTAAGACGCGTTTTCCGAATAATTCGGCTTCATCAGTTAGTCTAACTAACTATTTATCTCACTTTCCAAATCGGCTATTTGGTCTAGATTGTTCTCTTCTCCTGCCAGTTCTCCTGGCTTTCACCTCTCTCTCAGGGTTGTTCAGAGAAAGGTGAAAACCAGGAGAATGGCAGGAAAAGAGAACAATCTGGACCAAATAGCCGATTTGGAAAGTGAGATAAGGCTAGGGTCAGACTAACGCATTTTTCGCAGCGACCGTCAAAACGTGCGTCCGAACGCATTGCCGTATTTTTTCACGGAATGCGCGAAAATGGTCATACGATGCGCATTTTTGTGTGTGATTTTTTACGGATCCAAACCAGGAAACTTTGGGTGTCTGGACGTTATGTTGGCCGGACATGAGCAGGGTCTGACGTCTCCAAATCACGCACACATGCCGCTATTGGACGCAGCGCACTCTGTACGTCCGTACTAGCGGTTCTGCGTTCTCGAAAAACTGCGTTCATTTTCCAATTGCGTTGCGCAGCCGGACTTTCGTGCGACCGTACTTCGTATATTGGCCGTCATTGCCCGTCATTTGCTGCTAGTGCGGCCGTGATTAAGTGCGCCTAAACGCACGTTAAAAATTCACTAGTCTGACCCTAGCCTAAATGGGAGAATTTTTCTGGTTTGGCTATTTTGACCTAGAATTTTCCATTCTCCAGTCATTCTCCTGCTCTTCACCGCTCTCTGAATAACCCTGACAGGGTTATTCAGAGAAAGGTGAAACTCAGGAGAATGACTGAAGAGAAAATTCTAGGTCAAAATAGCCAAACCAGAAAAATTCTCCCATTTATCTCACTTTCCAAATCGGCTATTTGGTCTAGAATTTTCCATTCTTCAGTCATTCTCCTGCTTTTCACCGCCAAAAAATCTGTAAACTTTTTCTGCGTGTCCGAAAATGTCTCCTCTTTTCATACAGACTGCCGCCCCAAGCAGTTGTTTATGGATAGATTGAAGGAAAAGCATTTACCGTCATTTGAAATGTAATTTTTTGGTTTTTACATATTTCTATACATCCTAGAAATCCACCACTTCACAGGCAGGTTATGGGGACCTCCTAGGCACGATATTTGAAGGAATTTCAAACGTTTTTATTTTTAACCCTTATTTCGTGCAAAACTCACTGTCCCTTTAAAAACGTTTTTTTTTTACTTTTTGTCCTTGTTTCCTGTCCCCCATGGCACTACCCGGACCCCCATACACCTTTTATGGCAAATATCTAGCATATATGCCCTCTTGGAGGGAACTCTAAAAACCGAATTTTCAGCCCCATTGACTTGTATTGAGTTCGAGTTCTGATTCGGGTTCGGATCCGAATATTTGGAAAGTTCGGGTTCGGCTCCGAACCGAACTCGGGGAGTGTTCGGCTCATCCCTAGTTACGGTGTGAAGACACTAGCTGGCACAAAAGGCCCAATTTTAATGCACCTGTTGTTACTTTCATCCAAAGCCTGCATAAGTTTCACCATAATTTAGCCAAAAAATCACTAAACTTGTTCTGAGTGTCCTAAAATGTCTCCTCTTTTCATACAGGCTGCCACCCCAAGCAGTTGTTTATGAATAGGTTAAAGGAAAACCATTTACCGTCATTTGAAATGTCACTTTTTTATTTTTAAATGTTTCTATACATCCGACAAATCCGCCACTTCATGGGCAGGTTATGGGGACCTCCTAGGCACGATATTTGAAGGAATTTTTTGTTTTTATTCTTAACCTTTATTTCATGGAAAAATCACTGTTCCTTTAAACATTTATTTTTTAAACTTTTTTTCCATGTTTCCTGTCCCCCAGGGCACTACCCGGACCCCCAAACACCTTTTATGACAAATATCTTGCATATATGCCCTCTTGCAGGGCACTCTAAAAATCGAACGTTCGAGTTCCATTGACTTGCATTGAGTTTGAATCGTGTTCGCATCCGAACGTGAACTTTTGAAATTGTTTGAGTTCGAATGCGAACCGAACACGGGGGTGTTCGGCTCATCCCTAGTCCTAGTAGGACACCCGGAGGATGTTGATCCTCTCCCTCCACCCTACCCGTCTTGCTACGCAGTGGCTCGGCGCACATTGGATGCCGCGGTTGCACAGTCGGGGGTGGAGGCGTAGGCTGCTGCTATCCCCTTGTCTGTGCCTTCGGCTCCGGCTGTGGGTGGTGGAATGGGCGAGGCGGCAGGCGAACAGATCATCATCTCTGCCGATAAAATTTAAACATCCGATGCGGCAGTGTACAGATTAGAAACCCGAAGACAGGGACCCTCTGGCGATGCTGGCGTAGACCCAAAAGCCGTGACCCATGGTGACAACAATATCACTAAAACCCGTGTAGTGTACCAACATAACCCTGGTAAACTCCAGCTCCCGTTACGGGCAGTGCCTGGCCCAATCACCGAGGACGGTCCCGGACCCATACAGTACACATACATCCCATTCACCACTACCGATTTGTTTAATTGGAAAACCCAGACCCCACCATTTGCTGAGAAGCCCACAGTTATTACAAGTCTAATAGAGTCTATTATGGCAACACACTATTCCACTTGGCCTGACTGTAAGCAATTAATGATGACAATGTTTATGACAAAAGAAAGAACCCGAATTAATAGCAGTGCCATAAATGGTTGTTAGCCCAGGCTCTAGATGATAACCAGCCGAATCCGGAAGCCTGGGCAGAGGATCACTATCACAAAACTGATCCCCAGTGGCCGTACACTGAGGTGGGTATGGCCCATCTCCAGAGTTATCGGGCGGCAGCATTAATGGGAATAAAAGCAGGTGCAAAGAAACCTATAAATATGGGAAAAATAGCTGATGTAATACAAGAGCCAAAAGAGTCCCCGAGTGCTTTTCTAGAAAGATTATTGGAAGCATTTAGATTGTATAGCCCTATTGACCCAGAAGAGGTAGAAAATCGCCAGTTGGTGAATTCATCTTATGTGAGTCAAGCGCAGAGAAACATACGTAACAAAATACAGAACATTTATGGTTTCCTGGGTAAAGGTATTAGTGAATTAGTAGAAATTCCCAATAAAGTATATCATAATAGAGATTTAGAAGAGGCACGAAAACAGAGAGTGGGTATGGGTATGGTTGCCATGAATACAGGTAACCAGGGAGGGTTCCAAAGTAATGATGGAAATAGGGGCAGAGGAAGAGGCAGAGGAAGAGGTACTGGTAGACCCGATTTGGGTCGGAACCAATGCCTCGTTCTGTAAGGCTGAAGGTCACTGGCGGAACAATTGCCCTAAATTACTGGAGAGAAATGGGGGAAACAGTGAAAATTCAGGGGGTGGGGTTACCCACGTCCAAGTGACTAACAGGAGGTACGAGAGAAATGAAAACAATGGGACTAGGTTTGTTGGTTTGGCGGGAACATCTTTTGAGGGGCAGAATGCATATTGACACAGACCTGGGCCGATCCCACTCGGTAACAGCGAGCCCACGGTCACAGTAAGAATGGGGAATAATGATGAAATTTTTGTGGTTGACACTGGGGCAGAATATTCTGTTGTTACACAGCCGATTGCAACACCGGCGGGAGAAGAGGTTGATATCATGGGTGCGATGGGTGTGTCTGCCAAATACCCCTTCCTTGCTACCCGCAAATGTGGCTTGGGAGGGCACAATGTTGAATATCAGTTTTTGTATATGCCCGAATGTCCCATCTAACTCCTGGGGCGGGACATCCTCTGCAAATTGCAAGCCCAAATTACGTTTCTTCCCAGGGGTCACACTAGATTAGACCTGCCCGAGAGTGGCTCTGACCGGCAGCACAATTTGACAAAACCAGACGATCAACCCAGTAAAATTGCAGTAATTATCCCAAGAGAAGAAGAATAGCGTACAGCGCCAACAGCGCCGGCAGTTCCGGACCCACACGCACTACTACTGGGCAGTCCCGAAGTGTGGGCAGAGGATAATCCACCAGGCTTAGCTGTGAATATCTCTCCAGTCTATGTTGATCTCAAACTTGGCGCACTGCCTGTAGCCCTCAGACAGTATCATATCCCACAGCAAGCCAAACAAAATATACAGACACATTTACAGAGACTAAAAGATCATGGTATATTGAAATTTTGTATGTCATCCTGGAATACACCATTGTTACCAGTGCAGAAAGAGGGAACCCAGGAATACCGCCCGGTACGTGATCTCAGAGCAGTAAATGAAGCAACAGTAACTTTACCCTGTCGTTCCCAACCCGTACCATTTATTGGCAATGATACCCGGAAATACAGAATATTACACCGTGCTTGATTTAAAAGACGCTTTCTTTTTCATCCGTTTAGCCCCTGCAAGCCAGCCCCTATTTGCGTTTCAGTGGGAAGATTCCAAGATGGGTGCGCCGCATCAAATGACCTGGACACGCCTTCCCCAAGGTGTCAAGAACTCGCCCACAATTTTTGGCTGCGCGCTCAGCCAGGACCTCCTGTCCTTCAACGCTCAGCCAGACAAAGTTGTATTATTGCAATATGTTGATGACTCATTGCTTGCTTCCCCTACAGAAAAAGACTGTGTATCTGCAACTAAAGCACTTTTGCAACTACTGTGCCAAGCAGGCTACAAGGTTTCTAGAAAGAAAGCATTTGCAAACAAAGTGTAAAGTACCTAGGTTTTCAATTGACAGGTACCAAACATGCACTGGGTCCAGAACGAAAGGAAGCAGTCTGCGGTATACCCCAGCCCAAGACACGCAGACAAGTTTGCAAATTCCTAGGTGCTGCAGGATTCTGTCGCCTGTGGATCCCCAACTTTGCAGAAATTGCCAAACCACTGCATCAAGCAACCAAGGGGGGCGAGCAAGATCCATTCCTCTGACAAGAAGAACAGACAGTAGCCTTTCTGGAACTAAAGACTCTGCTAATGGAAGCCCCAGCATTGGGCTTACCTGATCACACCAAAATGTTTCAGCTCTATGTGCATGAACATAACCACACTGCAACTGGTGTCCTGATCCAACAGCTAGGGTCATGGTCAAGGCCTGTGGCCTACCTCTCAAAGCATCTGGACCCTGTGGCTTGCGGCCTACCCCCATGTCTGAGAGCAGTGGCTGCCACAGCAATGCTGATATCTGAAGCTGACAAGTTGAATCTAGGACAAGTTCTGCATGTCAAGGTCCCTCATGCTGTCGAAGCCCTGCTAGATGTCAAGGGCAGCTACTGGTTTAGCAACAGTAGAATGACTAAATACCAAGCTATGATGTGTGAAAATCCACGTTTTCATTTGGACCTCATTGCAACTTTGAATCCTGCTACATTACTACCTGACACTGAAGAAGACTCAAGTCATGAATGTCTTCAAGTCATGGATGAAGTATTCAGCAGCAGACCAGATTTGAGAGACGTACCCCTAGACAAGTACGATCTACAGTTGTTCACAGATGGCAGTAGCTATGTTGGAGATGGCAAAAGGCAAGCCGGCTATGCAGTTGTCACGATGGAAAGTGTCCTGGAAGCAGAATCCTTGACAGCGGGAACATCAGCACAACTTGCAGAAATTATAGCCTTGACCAGAGGTCTAGAACTGTCTGAAAATAAACGTGTAAATATATACACTGCTTCAAAATATGCTTTTATGACTGTCCATGCACACGGAGCCCTTTACAAAGAAAGGGGACTCTTGTCCTCATCTGGAAAACAAGTGAAACACTCCAAGCTAATTTTGAATCTTCTGGATGCAGTGTGGAGGCCTAGTGCTGTCAGCATAATGCACTGTCATGGGCATCAGAAAGGTAATGAAGAAATCCCCAAAGGAAACAGAAAAGCAGATCTTGCCATTGCCGACAAAGCGGCTACGAAGACAGGCTCTTGCAAAGAACCAGAATACCAATCTGCAAACAAGATGCTGCCGTGTATATCCCATTTCAGTCAAGACGAGATCCCTGTATCTGATTTGCCAAATTTTGAATTTTATATAAATAAACGGAGATTCGCACCAGATGGATCCTTTATTGAAGTCATACTGAACAGATGGAAGAATGATTATGAACTGCTTGAAGCCCATCATAATTATATACAAAGGCTCTTTCCAACGTCGGAACAAGGCAGAAACAAATGGGCATACCCTCTGACCCCTGAAAAGGTCACTCTAATGAAGAACACCTCAGAAGTCCAGAAAAGGCTCTGTAGGGCCTACAAGATGATGCTGAACTTCTTCAGCATAAAATTAGTGAGGGAGGATGGAGAAGACACAGGAAAAACCGAAGTTGAATGAACAGAAAATTTCTCCCCGAGATTCAAGAACCTAAATTCTAACAGCCACAATAATCTGCGGATTACACGTATTTTGAAATGCCTGGGGGAATTGGGAGCTGAAAAATACCAAGCCCCACTCGTGAAATTCTTCCCAGAAGGAAACACTCATTGAAAAACGTCTGCCGAATGTGAAAGACAGTGTGCTAAATTATTTCCTCTTCACTGTAAAGAATCAACAAGAACGCCAAGACCTGATCTATTTTGCATGGACTCATTTTCACCCTCAGGATGAATTTACATGGGGAGAGAGGGAAAAGCTGGAAACATACAAGACACCATACTCCATCACGGCTCCACTACTGCCGGCTCCCCTAAGTGAATGGACACCTGTGTATTCAGAAATAGAGAAGAAGTGGCTATCTGAAGAACCAGGAAAATATGGAGAAGATGGATGGTTCCAGTTGACAAGTAACCAAATTGTCTTCCCTGCAACATTGGCTCCAGAAATTGTCAGAGCATTCCATGCCAGTACCCATGGAGGAAGAGAAATGATGGAACAACAGTTGGAACCGCATTTCTACGTTCCTGGACTATCGGTCATCTGCAAGGCAATAGCCCAACAGTGTATGACTTGTGCAAAGAACAACCTGAAGTCAGGTCCATCACAACCTCCAGGAATGCAACCTATTGGATTGTCCCCAATGGCGGGCCATATTGCATTTCTCGCACATCGGTTTTGCGCGCACGCAAATGCGCATTTGCTTAAGGACAAAAGCATTTGCGCAGAACGTCGTATTTCAACGTTCGTGCAAACAATGCGCGTTATGGTTTAACGTGGATGGACTTGCGCGAGCGTGATGAACTGTGCGCGTCCTATACTTAACATTGTGAGCGCAAATGCGTTAAGAGGATGGTATTTCAATAGATGCGCAACTTCCTACGAACGACGTTTGCGCGCATAATTTTAACGTCTTTGAAAACTTGGTGTTAACTGCAAATCTGAACGTTCTGGCCAAAACAAAATACACCAGCACAAAAAAAAATACAGCAAAGTATAGTTACACATAGGTTCTTAATTCTGATTGTCTGAATCCCGTGAAAAAAACAGTCCGCGCACTGATCTACATGCGCAACGTTACTGCGCACGTATTACACCTCGTTTTGCGTGTTTTTTATACTAACGTTATTTTTTGACGGATGAGAAAATGCGTTCAGATACGAATATCATGTTAATTTTCGCACGATAACGCTGGACACTGCACGCAAAAAAATTGTGCTGCGCAAGCGCATTTGCGCAGAGAATGTAATATGGCGCAGCATCATTACAAATTGACTTTACTGTACTATCACCTTGCAAAGGATATAGGTATCTGCTCGTAATGGTGTGCACCTTAACCGGATGGGTTGAGGCCTTCCCAACCAGAACTGAAAAGACAGCAGAGGTAGTAAGGTGCCCCATGAGAGAAATCATCCCACGATATGGACTGCCACTCGAAATCGGGTCAGATAATGGCCCTGCTTTTATACAGAACTGTCTGCAACAACTCGCCCGCCTGTTGGGCATTACCTGGAAGCTACACACCACCTACAGACCCCAGAGTTCCTGAAAAGTTGAAAGAATGAACAGAACTCTGAAGACTCTGATGGCAAAATTGTGCCAAGAAATGAAACTGGGATGGTTAGAGGTGCTGCCGATAGTTTTGTTGCATATTAGATGCAGGCCAACCCCACAATTGAAATTAAATCCGTACGAACTTCTGTATGAATGGCCTACCCCTCTAATAAATTAAATAAAGGGGGACCTTCGGGCATTGGGTGAAACAAAGCTAAATGAAGAGGTGTTGTTGTTGGGTCATTCAATGCAGAAATTGAATACCTGGGTGGGTGATAATCTACCTCATTTCTTGTATCCCCCTTTACATAAGTATTGCCCAGGTGATTCAGTGTGGGTGAAAGAGTGGAAAGCTGACCCTCTAGGGCCAAAGTGGAGAGGTCCTTACCCTGTTCTATCCACTCCTACAGCAGTGAAAGTTGCCAAGGTGGTTCCATGGATACACCATACAAGAATAAAGTTAGCTGCAGCTGCTCCTGTGCCAGAGTGGAAAGTTGTCCCTACCGAGTCCGGTCCACTCAAGCTTAAATTGACAAAAGCTGCAGTTGCATCCGTCTGCAAGATCAGCAAGTGGGTGTATTGACGGCAATAATAATGCCTGACCACCTGCCAACGATGGAAGAACGAGAAGCCCAAAGGGGAATCCATGGAGATATGTTTCTTACGGAGAGAGGGAGGTGTGAATTGCTCAATAAGGCTGTTAAAAAGGGAATACAGGCCTCTTTTATTTTTGGTGTGATTTTACTGTTTTTATTATTTCTAATGACTTAGGCTAGGGTCAGACTGAGGCAGTGCGAACGCGCGTTCTGGCGCACATAATCACGGCCGCACTAGCAGCAGATGCCGGGCAATGACAGCCAATATACGAAGTACGGTCGCACAAAAGTCCGGCCGCGCAACGCAAGTGGAAAATGAACGCATTTTTTCGAGAACGTTAAACCGCTGGTACTGACGTACAGAGTGCGCTGCGGCCGCATAGCAGCGTGTGTGCGTGATTAGGAGATGTCAGACGCTGCTAGTGTGCGGCCAACATAACGTTCAAACAGCCGGATTTCCCTAGACTTCTTTTCACCCCATCGTCATGAAATACGTCCAGAATTGCGCATCGTCTGACCACTTAAGCGTATTCCGTGAAAAAATGCGTGCGCACGCATCGACGTACATTTTGACGGTGGCCGCAGAAAATGCGCTCATCTGTCCCTAGCCTTATTTGACTCTTTTTATCGAATCAATCCAGCGACAAGGCAACACTGAAAGGGCAAATGTTTCATATCTTGTCAATGTCAACAAACGGGAGGAAGAAACAAGCGTGATTTGGGACCCATGTCCTTCCCAAAAGACCATTTGTTGATAAAGTTCAAGTATGCTTATGCCCAAAAGTCGGGAAAGACCACGTGCTGGGTGTGCAGCAGATTGCACCCAGGGACAATTTATATTCCATTTGCTGCAGTCCCAGTGGATTATCAGGCTTTTCTGAACTCTTTTGGGAACATTACAACCGAACCATTAAATGACACTCAGCTGGAACAAGCTGGGCACCTTCCTGAATACCCAATAACTGGTCCCGTGTCCCCTCCTGATTTTTGTTTTGAGATAGGGAGGGAAAAAGAGGTAGCAGAAATTAAGAATAACCCATGCCAGTTCAGCCGGTATAATTTAACAGCTAATTACTCCCGTACACTCAGATCACATATAGGATGGATTATTGTAACTCAAGCCAATAAAACCCAACCAAAGAAATTTCTCAGTATTAACAAGAACCCAAATTCACAAAATGTTAGGTATTTCACATATCAATTGCTCAAACTGATGGTAGAGATTTTCAACGGTGAAGACTATATGGCACCGTTTCTAATGACTGGAGAGTTCCACGTATGCTGTGGGAAAGTATGTTATAAATGGATACCTCTGGATCTCACAGGTATGTGTTACCTGGCTAAATTTGTCCCTTATACAGAGAGGGCAAAGAGACGACACATCACCAGACACTACATTGCACCCTAGGTATACCCTAGTTTTTGACTGAGAAAAACAGGAACTATTTGCAAAGGGAGATCAGGCATGGGCATGGTTTCCGGCATGGACTGGTTGGGGAATAGAATTGATGAAAAGGTTAAATATTTATTCTGTATTGATGGATGAAATTTTAAATATTACAAGTAAAGATATCCTACTGTTGAATTTAGAATCACGCGAGATCCGAAAGATGCAGCTGGTACAAGATATGGCACTGGAACAGATTAGTGCAGCACTAAATGGGTTATGTGAAATGACAATGCATTATGAATGTTGTACTTTTATCCGAAACTCAACTGAAGACGTTCCCGATTACCACCAGGTAATTCAGGACCACCAGGAGAAGGTATCACAATTGCAGAACAAGGCTACGATGATAGCAGCAGAAGGCTGGAATCCTTTTCAAGGATTCGGGTCTTTTGGAGATTGGTTTGGATCCATCTTGGGTTTTATTTCTCGAGTTGGATCCATGATCATGATGATCATTGTGGTGCTAGTGGTTGGGATCATACTTTATCGGATAGGATTGTGCCTATGCCCATATGTAAGAAGGCTCTAACTTCCACAAAGAAGATACCACTAGTAATCACACCTGATTTGTTCCCCATGAAGGAGTCACCCCCTGGGTAACAGGTTTTTAAATGATTCAGAATGTAGTGGCTAAGGGTCTCAAGGAAGGAGAACCTGAGACCCTAGCCAAGGGGGAAATGTAAGGGAAAAATGCCAAAAATAAGCCGCCATGATGGTTCATAGTGGCCATCTTGAGCAAGACTTTGGTTCACGTAAATGTACATAGCGAATATTAGCTGAATTAGATGAGTTTGCATAGATTTTCTGGAATTCTTTAAACTAACGGGTAGAGCAATTAAACTAACGAGATCCGGGCAGAAACAAGCAGGGGTGTCAGGAATCAGATGCAGATTTAGATACGTCAAGGACAGAGAGCTAGGGACAAGAACAAAGATGTATAGAAGACCAGCTGCACGCTTATCAGTAAACATAATAAACAAGTTCTAGGGAGGTGGACAGAGACATTATCTGGCTAGATGTTAAATTATCCAAGTTTATCAGTTTCAGAGTCTTGGCAATCTTCTTATAGCCTAGGCCATTTTTTAGTAGAGCAACAATTGTTTTTTTCAGATCCTCAGAGAGTTATTTGCCATGAGGTGCAATGTTGAACTTCCAGTGAATAAAACGAGAATGTGAGAGCGATAACACAAAATTTAACACACCTGCTCCCCATTCACACCTGAGACCTTGTAATGTAAGGGAAACAGGCCAAAAATAAGCCGCCATGCTGGTTCATAGCGGCCATTCTTGAGCAAGACTTTGGTTCACGTAAATGTACATAGCGAATATTAGCTGAATAGCTGCAGAGGTTCAAGGGGTATGGGGTCAGCATGTCAGTTCTCAGGCCATTCGCTGCATACTGATGAGTTTGCATAGATTTTCTGGAATTCTTTAAACTAACAGGCAGAGCAATTAACCTAATGAGATCCGGGCAGAAACAAGCAGGGGTGTCAGGAATCAGATGCAGATTTAGATACATCAAGGTCAGAGAGCTAGGGACAAGAACAAAGATGTATAGAAGACCAGCTGCATGCTTATCAGTAAACATAATAAACAAGTTCTAGGGTGGGGGACAGAGACAGGATCTGACTAGATGTTAAATTATCCAATTGTCATAATAATGTGAAAGCTGCCAATTTACTGCCAGTTTGTGGAATGTCTTTGTATTCAGCAAGGGGAAGGTACGAACCCACGTGGGGTGGGTGAGTTTCGCCCAGGGGTGGGCTACTGGGATGTACCTGTTTATCTATTCATGTATAAAATGTTATGACCATGTGTTCACATCACTCAGTCTTTGCGATTCAATCCTGGCTGAGAGTTGACATCAAATAAGTACGCCTTTCCTGAAGAGACTCGTGTCCGAATAGTCATTGTCCTCCTAACTGCTAAAAAACACGGCCACTATTCTATTCTCATCCTGCTTGACCTCTCGGCTGCTTTTGACACTGTTGACCACCCCCTCCTTCTACAGACCCTCAACTCTCTGGGTCTCGGTGACACTGCACTTGCTTGGATTGACTCCTATTTATCCAACAGGTCCTTCTGTGTGTCCTTTGCTGGTAACTCCTCCTCCTCATTGCCTCTATCTGTTGGTGTACCTCAAGGCTCTGTCCTTGGTCCTCTGCTCTTTTCCATCTACACCTCCTCCCTGGGCAAAATCATCAACAGCTTTGGCTTTAATTACCACCTCTACGCTGATGACACTCAGATCTACCTCTCTACCCCTGATCTCTCTCCCCCTGTCCTTTCCAAAGTCAGTGACTGTTTATCTGGCATCTCCTCCTGGATGGCCTCCCACCACCTAAAGATCAACATGTCAAAGACTGAGCTCCTACTTATTCCTCCCTCTAATGCTGCCCCACCTCCTGACTTCTCGATCACGGTGGAGGGTATCACCATCTCCCCATCAAACCAAGTTCGCTGTCTTGGAGTTACACTTGACTCTGCTCTTTCCTTCATCCCCCACATCAAGTCTCTTTCCTCCTCCTGCCGATATCAACTGCGTAATATTTACAGAATTCGGCCATTTCTTACCGCTGTCGCCGCAAAACAACTCATACACGCCCTGGTAATCTCCCGACTCGACTATTGCAATAATCTCTTATCTGGCCTCCCTCTGTCCCACCTCTCCCCCCTACAATCCATCCTGAACGCCTCCGCCAGGCTAATTCACCTCACCCGCCGCTCTGTCTCTGCCGCTCCCCTCTGCGAGTCCCTTCACTGGCTCCCCATCCACTGCAGAATTAAGTTCAAAATCCTTATCCTTACCTACAAAACCCTCACTAACTCAGCTCCCCACTACCTGTCCTCACTAATCACCAAATACACCCCAGCCCGCTCCCTAAGGTCAAACAGTGACCTGCGCCTAGCTTCTCCCCGCATCACCTCTTCCCATGATAGACTGCAGGATTTCTCACGCGCAGCCCCCACTCTCTGGAACGCTCTCCCTCGTACTGTCAGACTTTCCCCTAACTTCTCTTCCTTCAAACGCTCCCTGAAAACATTCCTATTTAGGGAAGCCTACCACCCAACTCACTGACGCAACCATCAATCACTCTCACCTTACAGTCCTCTCCTCCTGTTTCCAACCCCAACCCTCCCAGATTGTGAGTTCCTACGGGAATAGGGCCCTCATCTCCTCCTGTACTGTTTGTCAAATGTTGTTCAATGTATTGTAACCCTGTCTATACTGTGCTTATTGTACAGCGCTGCGGAATATGCTGGCGCTTTATAAATAAAGAATAATAATAATAATAATAATTGTCCGCATCGGGCTGACCTTTCACCCGACAGAACTGAGTGGATTCCGGCAACATTTTCACTAATAAGTCACATGATGCCAGGGAGGGAAAATGGCTAATTGGGCACAATTTGGACATTTTCACTTGGGGGTGTACTCACTTTTGTTGTCAATGGTTTAGACATTAATGGCTGTGAGTTGAGTTATTTTGAGGGGACAGCAAATTTACACTGTTATACAAGCTGTACACTCACTACTTTACATTGTAACAAAGTATCGTTTCTTCGGTGTTGTCACAGATATAATAAAATATTTACAAAAATGTGAGGGGTGTACTCACTTCTGTGAGATACTGTATATCTAAAACAAGTATATTGAGATAGCCCCTTTCCCCCAAAAGTTTTATTTCTTTAGCGGACACTTGCAGGGTGAATCACAGCACAGTAGGGTATGGTTAACAGTTGAACCTTACCAAGCAACCAGCCTTTCTATTTATTCAGAAGATCTGTGAGTCAGTTGCAAATGCTCTGTATTGATTTTTAGTTCAAAAACAGCTGTGGGAGGGGAGTGTATCCTGCTGTGAGAGACGTAAATCACTCCCCAGGGAAGCGAGTCATGCAACATGCCAGCTCTAGAAGCAAACAGGAAGCTTAGGGAGATTTATTTTCATTGTTATTATTATTTATTTTTTTTAAAAACTATCCATCTGTCAGCAATTTGGCTAACCCAATGTATAGGAAGATTTGGAAGATGTTTCAAATGCGCTAAAGCTGGCACGATTGGTGCACTTTAACCCTTTCACACCAAAAATTGAGATATCTCGCTTTTTGCACACTAATGCAATGAAAAGCGCTCATTATAAAGTAACCTACGAATACAGGGGAAACACCCCTACCACCCAACTCACTGACGCAACCATCAATCACTCTCACCTTACAGTCCTCTCCTCCTGTTTCCAACCCCAACCCTCCCAGATTGTGAGTTCCTACGGGAATAGGGCCCTCATCTCCTCCTGTACTGTTTGTCAAATGTTGTTCAATGTATTGTAACCCTGTCTATACTGTGCTTATTGTACAGCGCTGTGGAATATGCTGGCGCTTTATAAATAAAGAATAATAATAATAATAAATAACACATGGTGGACTGTCATATTTACCTAAGGGTCCCACATCAAGGCGACCCTGGTTGCCTGTATTAGTATTTACTGCGGTATTTGAAGTATTGAGACCTAAACAGTTTATATCTACCATGTACGGTTACTTTGATGTAATATTCCCAAGCAAGTTAGTGAGACTACACGCTGGCATGCCATCAGCACATTAATTTAAGAGTCTAACTTACTTGAAGCCAATCTTTTCTAAGTGAACCCCTATATGGACCTATATGGAATTATATGGAACAAACTAAATCCAATGGCTAATCAGCCATACATTGGAATTTTTAGACACTTTAATTATCCATTGAACCCATTACAGCTGGGGCCTTGCAATTCCACATAATGCATGGGAGACCCATATGAATGAAATAAGCAACCAGGTGCGAAGAGTGATTAGTACCTGTGTGTAAACACACATTTTAAATTTTGTTATATGTATCAATAAAAAGCACCAAATGTTGTTTTTTTTTTAAATCTTGTATTTGTGTAGTAACCCGACATATATACGGAGTGCCACATTTTTTGGACACTCAAGTTTGAAGCGTCTTCGTTTTCTACTACATTAGCGATTGCAAGCATTATCACCAAATTCAAGTAGTGGAGAAGGGAAATGTGCGTGTAACATCTTGATTTTATTTGGTGAATAAACTTTAGTATACATAGAAAGTGACAAACCCACCACATAGCAATGTCCAAGTAACGTGATCTTAATCACAGACAAATAATCATAATTATAAGTAGGTACAAAATAGTCATGTGACTTATTATTAACAAACAGTATCTTAAACAGAGTTTGAGAAAATGGTAAATTGAAATGAAAGTGCCAAAAAGGGACAATTTAACCTGTAGGTTTTTTTAAAAGTTATTAAAGTACAAGATTTAAAAATAATATTTGAATACCTTCACAACATTAAAAGAATCAGGAAAAAAATGAAAAGTCAGGAGAAAAAGGAAAACTTAAGAAAAACAATTGAAATGTGTTTCTTCAAAGAGTGATTTCTTTTTCTGTAGAAATTATTAATGTGATAAACTTTTTATATATTTAAATTCCCTCTTGATTCCTATAAATAGTTATTAAAATCATCCAAAAATTACCTGCATGAAAAATGACAAAAAGCTAAACAGAGATACTGGCATCTTAATGTCTCTGCTGAGGGAAAGTAAAAAAGAATCCCCTACTTTCACCTACATTACAGTAACCTGGATAGATCAGCATGTTTCCAGTCTAGCAGAGAAAGAGAGGGAAGCTAAGAGCTTAGGAATCCTGACATTGTTTATGAACCCAACAAATTTTGCTTTAATTCAACATCGCACTCTCCTTGAAATGCCACCACATCCCTTATTAAATCTCAGAATCAACCCTTGCCATGTTAATCTATTATATTAGTATCACATCCTCTTGTCTGTCATTTGAGCTTCCTGGATTGTATTGCTGCAGTAAAGTAACTTGGGACATTACAAATATTCCCAAACTTTGGCTGCCTCAAAAAACCACAAGACGTATAGAAAATAAATTGTAAAATTATATAAACTAGCATCCATAATTCATATTGTACACTGTATATACCCCCCCCAAATAATTATTCAGGAAAACAGTTTTATACCAAATTTATAGACTAGCCAAGCATCCCATGTTTTATATGATTGTTGCATTCTTACCCCACCAAAAAGAGATGCTAAAATAATATTCAAAAGCTTTCTTTTCCTAATAATGATCTGTATAGTTGCATGCATTTATAGTTGCATGCAAAATATATATATATATATATATTATTTGTATCTAATTATGAGGCACATTACAGATAAGCTGTGAAGTTCAATCTAAGAAAAGACATGAAACTTCAATTTGTTTCATTTTGCAAAATGAAGCCACTGTGTATCCTAAGTATCAAGCACGAGTAAAGCAGCTTAAGCAGCAATTTCCAGCTAAATATCCCCTTTAGCAATGGTGACCATGTCCAGAGCTGTGTTTGCTTGTAGAGAAATGGCTGGAGCTCTTCCCACTGCTGGCGCCAAATCCTCCCTTAGAATTATTGCCACTCACACCATGGGATGATCCACCTGAGCCCCCAGTGCTGGAGTGAAGCACGGCTGTAAAACATAAAAACAACTAATTAGAAAACTAATTATAACTACTAATGAGGTGTGCTGTCCAACAAAAAACATTTGATCCATTTGGAAATATTGTGATTCATGGTCCTCTGAACTATTGTGAATTATGGACATTCGCCTCTATTTACATTTGGTTTAAGTAAGAGGTTAAGTATATTGTGTGCTCCTCACTTTTTATGCTGTTTTATATGATTTTGAATATTTCATATGTGCAGAGGTAAACATGTGTAGAGAGAAGCAGCACTTAAAAAACATTTCCTACATCACTAGCGCCATTTCTATACACTTGGAGGAGTGCAGGATTCTTTCCATCTCTTTGTCTCGTATATATATATACAGTAAAGCTTTTCCTTCTGTTGTTTGGATTCAAGTTTTCAGATGCTCTGGTGTTTCTGAGCGCAGCAATACCATTTAATTTAACTGTTTTTTTTGTAATGCCTGCAAAATGGACAACCCCGTATATGACGTATTGTAAGTGTTTTAGACATCTGAAGTGTAAAGTACTGAAAGCGAGCTGTGTCTGTAATCTGTGCTTTAAAAACGTTTTAATATGTGGTAAATAAAAAAAACTTACATATATTAACGGAACCGTGTGCTCCCAGCCTGAAATAAAACATAACAAGTTTAGGATTTAAAATAACTTGCTTTGAAAGAACCATTGACAACCTTTAGTCTAATTTTAATGTCTGATACTAAACAAATCCAGTGACAGGTGATTTTGTTGTTATTTTTATACAGTCTGTCATAAAATGGCAAATATGCATCTTTATGGGTCTATATGGAATCAGCTTACTTATGTAATTTTATACTGGGTAAAACTGTTAAACTCTGGAAGCCCTGATTGGATTTTAGATAGATGTGCCGATGCCATCACAAGATGGAGGTTCCCAGTAGATAAGTATTGTGGGTGAGTAAATACCCCAACCTTTTCCTGGTGTTCCACATGCCAGAGCCAAACAAAGGGTCCTGTCTGGTTCTGAAAGTGATTTAAAGAAAGTGTTTTCATTCAGTGTAAGAAACCTCTGATGGATGTTGCACTCACCTGCCCTCCTCTCCTTCCAGCATCTTCTTGTAGGTGGTGATCTCAATGTCCAGAGCCAGTTTCACGTTCATCAGCTCCTGGTATTCTCTCAGTTGGCGAGCCATGTCCTGCTTGGCTTTCTGCAGTGCACCTTCCAGCTCAGAGAGTTTGCCCTTGGCATCCCTCACAGCGGCTTCTCCATGTCCCTCAGCCTCGTTTATAGCGGATTCAAGACCTGAGCGCTAGAATAAGAGTGAATGTAAAAGTTAAACAGGATGAAATTAAACCTGAGACAATCGTGGGTTAAAAATTGTCTTTGTCAATTTCAAACTTTGTGAAATGCATAACTTCTGTCAAATTATTCCACAATTTTTAAAGTTTTTTTCTTGTTTATATTTTTACCTGGGCATTCACACTGTCAATCTCTCCTCTCAGACTCTGAATGGCTCTGTTGAGAGAGCAGATCTCATCTCTGCTGCTCTGTAGATTGTTTCCATTCCTCCCTGCTGCTGTCTGAAGCTCTGCAAACTAGATAAACATTTAGGACACGTGGTTATTCAATATTCATTAATATTGCAAGTCAGTTGAGAATTAAAAGTCGTATACTCACCCGTGACTGGTACATGGCCTCGGCATCGGCTCTGCTCCTGTTAGCAATGTCCTCATACTGAGCTCTGACTTCACCAATGATTCCATTCAGGTCCAGATCACGACTATTATTCATGGACACGACCACCGAGGTGTCTGAGATCTGACCCTGGAGCTGTGATATTTCCTGACAATATCAAAGAAGGAATATTAAGCATTTTCTGTTATTATCTATTAATATAACTTTGCTCTACAAATATATTTTACATATTGTGGGTTTATCAGATTAACTGGAATTAGACAACATAATCTTGTCAGTTGATAGTCAGAGTTATGTATTTCATGGAATTAGACCAAAAACTCTTACAACCGGCAAAAGTTGGGCAAAACCGGCAAAAAACTGGGAAATTTTAAAAGTAAAAAAAAAATGGTTCAGTTTAAACCAGTACAAGGAGCCACAACACAATACACAAGTGGGATCATCATTATCATTTATTTGCTATCAACATTCCCAACTTGTGTACAATCTTGAAAAATAAGCGCAAGCAGCATTTGAAAATGTATTTACCGCATCATAAAGAGTCCTCAGGAAGTTAATCTCATCAGACAGGGAATCAGCCTTTGCTTGTAACTCAGCTTTGTGCATAAAAGCCGCATCTACATCCTGGGGAAAAGAAACAAACATACAATAGGAGGACATTGAAAAGTTAAATTTAAAAAAAATATATACTTCATCTTGGACTGTTCCACTCACCCTTTTTAGTCCAGCAAATTCATTCTCTGCAGCTGTCCGTCTGTTCACTTCTTCATCATACCTACAATATAGAGTATAAACAATAAAATTCGCAATCAACAACATATTGTTTCTCTAAAGAGGTTGCACATTAATTTCCTGAAGATTCTAAACTTGAATTCAAATGGTGTATATTGCAAGTTGTAAAGTATTTAAATGGACTTATTTCAAAATACCCTCATACCTTCTCCTTAGTTCTTCTACGCTTTGCTCCATACTGTTCCTGTCAGTTTCCAGACGTCCTCTCTCACACCCCATACTCTCCAGTTGTCTCCTGAGGTTACCGGTAAAAGCCTCAAACAGAGGTTCAGTCTGAACGCGGGAAGTTTGCTGATCTTGTAATAAAGACCACTTTGTCTCCAGCATTTTATTTTGTTGTTCCAAAAATCTCACCTAAATCAAAACAGTATTCACATTTTACTGTTACTGAAATGCATGAGTCGTATTTGTAAAAAAATTATGATATAAGTTCAAGACTTTTATTGCAAAATCTATACAAATACAACTAAAGTAAATTTAATTTGCTTTCATTTATAGAAAAAAACATCAAATGGGTCGAAATGGAAATGCAAGTATTAAAAACTACAAACCATTAGTTGATTATTTTGTCACAATTGTGTTTTGAAAACTTTACTAACATATTCAGGGCCGGCGCTGCTGCTAGGCCAGCTAGGCGGGTGCCTAGAGCTCAGTGCCCACCAAGAGCGCAGCCGGCACGACCAATTTAAAAAAAAAATTGTCCGCGGGGCTGCCTGGGGCGGCCGCGTGCTGCAGCCAGCCCCAATTCGAGGAGACAGGGGCGTGGACTTGTGCATCCAGCTTCCTGCACCAAGTCCACGCCTCCGTTTCCTTGACGCCAGCGGCGATGCCAGCACGCATTGGGACTGGCTACGAGGAGGCGGAGGAAGACGGAGACGGCGCTGGAGCGGCAGATACCCATGTGTGAGCCTGGGGGCAAATATCCATGTGTGAGTTGGGGCAGATATCAATGTGTGAGCCTGGGGGCAGATATCCATGTGTGAGCCTGGGGGGCAGATATCCATGTGTGAGCCTGGGGGCAAATATCCATGTGTGAGCTTGGGGGCACATATCCATGTGTGAGCCTGGAGGCAGATATCAATGTGTGAGCCTGGGGGCAGATATCCATGTGTGAGCGTGGGGGGCAGATATCCATGTGTGAGCCTGGGGGCAAATATCCATGTGTGAGCCTGGGGCAAATATCCATGTGTGAGCCTGAGGGCAGATATCCATGTGTGAGCTGGGGCAGATACCCATGTGTGAGCCTGGAGCAGATATCCATGTGTGAGCTGGGGCAGATATCCATGTGTATGCTGGGGCAGATATCCATGTGTGAGCTGGGGCAATATCTCCATACCATGTGTTAGCTGGGGCAATATCTCCATGCCATGTGTTAGCTGGGGCAATATCTCCATGTGTGAGCTGGGGCAATATCTCCATGTGTGAGCTGGGGGCAATATCTCCATGTGTGAGCTGGAGGCAAATATACCCATGTAAGAGCTGGGGTCAAATATACCCATGTGAGCAGGGGCATTATATCCATGTGAGAGCTGGGGCAAATACCCCATGTGAGCTTTCTTATTTTATGGGGGGGGGGGGGGTGCAAGTAGCTGGTCTTGCCTAGGGCACAAAATAGTCTAGCACCGGCCCTGAACATATTGGTTATCAAAGATATATTTTTCTTCCTGCAAGGAATATGATTATTTATTTCTGAAAATACTCTAAGAGAGTTATTCACTAATCTCCGAATTTTCCACCGAATTGCACCAAACAGTGACTTTCACCATGGATACCATTTCAGGGCAATTTGTCATTTCATCAAACACAGGCGAATTAACAACAAAATATATGCTTTTCACTGCAATTCGCGTCATTTCGATGGTGCTTGATCGCACCGAAATTGTCCCATAGAGAGCTATCGATTTGTCTATTCACAGAACACCAAATTGCACCGAAATCTCGGCGAAATTACTTGATTTTCTGTATTTCAATTTGACAGGTTTAAACAGGTGAATATAATAGGTTTCAATGTAATGAATGAAATATCTGTTTAAATTTTCTTTTAATGACCATTTTTTTCTTACAACTCTTTTTATTATTTTTAAAAGACTTTTTGTATTTTTTTGGACACTTTTGTTTTTTCACTTTTTAAAAGACTTTTTTAATATTTTCTAACATAAATATTTATTATTTTTTTAAGGGAATTTTTTTTATTATTTACTACTGTTATTTATCGATTTCAGTTCCTATTACATTAGAAGAGTAGGAGACTTCCTGTTTTTTACTTTGGTTGAATTTGCCAAGACAATTTTGACACAATTCGGTGCAATTCAGCACTGTTTGCCGACTTTTAATAACTGCTTGCGCAGCTACATTTTAGGTATAATACAGGGAACATTCTATAATTAGTGAATTCACCAAATGTTTGAAAAACTGGAATCTCCGAAGTGAGCCGTAATGCGCTGAAATGAAAATCACCGAAATTGCGTTAAATTTCAGTGCTTTGTGAATAGATCTCATATAGTTAAAACAGTTAATATGCTAAATATATAATTAGAATAGCATGGGAATGACATATTTCTGCTTAACATCCGTACATAGCTGTTAGGGGATTACATGTCATCTACAATATATTCAAACCAAAATATAATAATATATGTTGTATATTCATAGTCAAACTATGTTGCAAAAATCTCACCTTGTCTATAAAAGAGGCAAATTTGTCATTGAGCCCCATAATCTGATTCCTCTCCTGTGTTCTCACTCGTTGGATGCTTGTGTCAATATCCAGGTTGAGGGGAGCGAGGAGACCTTGGTTCACGGTAACTTGAGTGATGCCTCCAGAGCAATTAGATCCCCCAAATCCGTAGCCATTTCCTCCAATACCATGGCCAGATCCGTGTCCAGATCCATGTCCACTTTTCCCACAATGGCCACTTCCCACTGAGATCTTGTGTCCCTTTGAACCCACATTGTGGGCGCTTTGGCTGCTAAAGCAATGCATTGTCTTGTGACCTGCGAGAGCCACATGTTTGGAGGAGTGAGAGGGGGTGTTGTAGTTTGAGCTCCCATGTTTAGGTGAAGCCATTGAACAGGAGCTGAAGTGCTTGTGTCCAGAAGATACCAAGATGGAGTGATGAGACATGATGCTTCTTCTCACCGCGGAGATGATGTGGAGATGTACAATCTGTGGTAGAGATTCACGTCTTCTGGACACACACTGGATGCTTTTATACTTCACTTGGGTGGTAACACTCTACCAGAAATAATGTTATTGGCGGCTAAGAGCAGCATATTAATGTATGATTTCATAGAAATAAAACACCAACACACCTACAGCATCAAAAGTAAATGCATTTACTGTCAGCTTCCTTCATTTTACAGATGCTGAACTGAATATTTTCAAATGGCTTTCTGTATGACTTATTTTACTGGAAGATGTAAAGTTTAACTTATTGCTGAGTAATGAAGAAATTTATTGTGTTATTGTTAAAGGAACACTCTACTCATACACATCACTTTATATTTTTTAAATGGTCAGGACTCAGGACGTGTGGAAATTTGAAAATAAGAATTTCCCGGCTGCCAGTTCCTGCTCGGTTACAAGTGATGTCAGCACCAGGGATCGTGCTGACATCGATATCTCTGAGAGATAGTGAGAGGCCACTATGGATTGGAGCTGCGCATGTGAAAGGTCCTAAGAGGACCGAAACGTTGATTTATGCAATAAAACTTCATGTTTTCATAATTTAGACTTTGCAAGCATCAGGAATCTTTCTTTGTATATATTTATATAACTATGAAATTATTATTATTATTATTATTCTTTATTTATAAATCGCCAGCATATTCCGCAGCACTGTACAATAGGCACAGTATAGACAGGGTTACAATACATTGAACAACATTTGACAAACAGTACAGGAGGAGATGAGGGCCCTATTCCCGTAGGAACTCACAATCTAGGAGGGTTGGGGTTGGAAACAGGAGGAGAGGACTGTAAGGTGAGAGTGATTGATGGTTGCGTCAGTGAGTTGGGTGGTAGGCTTCCCTAAATAGGAACGTTTTAAGGGAGCATTTGAAGGAAGAGAAGTTAGGTGAAAGTCTGACAGTACGAGGGAGAGCGTTCCAGAGAGTGGGGGCTGCGCGTGAGAAATCCTGCAGTCTATCATGGGAAGAGGTGATGCGGGGAGAAGCTAGGCGCAGGTCACTGTTTGACCTTAGGGAGCGGATTGGGGTGTATTTGGTGATTAGTGAGGACAGGTAGTGGGGAGCTGAGTTATTGAGGGTTTTGTAGGTAAGGATAAGGATTTTGAACTTAATTCTGCAGTGGATGGGGAGCCAGTGAAGGGACTCGCAGAGGGGAGCGGCAGAGACAGAGCGGCGGGTGAGGTGAATTAGCCTGGCGGAGGCGTTCAGGATGGATTGTAGGGGGAAGAGGTGGGACAGAGGGAGGCCAGATAAGAGATTATTGCAATAGTCGAGTCGGGAGATTACAAGGGCGTGTATGAGTTGTTTTGTGGTGACAGCGGTAAGAAATGGCCGAATTCTGGAAATATTACGCAGTTGGTATCGGCAGGAGGAGGAAAGAGACTTGATGTGGGGGATGAAGGAAAGAGCAGAGTCAAGTGTAACTCCAAGACAGCGAATTTGGTTTGATGGGGAGATGGTGATACCCTCCACCGTGATAGAGAAGTCAGGAGGTGGGGAGGCATTGGAGGGAGGAATAAGTAGGAGCTTAGTCTTTGACATGTTGATCTTTAGGTGGTGGGATGCCATCCAGGAGGAGATGCCAGATAAACAGTCACTGACTTTGAAAGGACAGGGGGAGAGAGATCAGGGGTAGAGAGGTAGATCTGAGTGTCATCAGCGTAGAGGTGGTAATTAAAGCCAAAGCTGTTGATGATTTTGCCCAGGGAGGAGGTGTAGATGGAAAAGAGCAGAGGACCAAGGACAGATCCTTGAGGTACACCAACAGATAGAGGCAATGAAGAGGAGGAGTTGCCAGCAAAGGACACACAGAAGGACCTGTTGGATAAATAGGAGTCAACCCAAGCAAGTGCAGTGTCACCGAGACCCAGAGAGTTGAGGGTCTGTAGAAGGAGGGGGTGGTCAACAGTGTCAAAAGCAGCCGAGAGGTCAAGCAGGATGAGAATAGAATAGTGGCCGTGTTTTTTAGCAGTTAAGGAGGTCGTTGGTGACTTTGGTGAGGGCAAGAAGGAAGAGGGACAGGAAGAGGGAGAGGCAGTTGAAGACTAGTTTTTCTAAGAGCTTAGAGGTAAAGGGAAGCAGGGATACAGGGCGGTAGTTGGATGGAGTGTTGGGATCGAGGGATGGTTTCTTTAGTAAAGGGGTAACTAGCGCGTGTTTGAAGGCGGATGGAAAGGAGCCAGTGGAGAGAGATAGGTTGAAGATGTGTGTGAGAGCAGGGGTGAGGGAGGAGGAGAGGGGAGGAATTAGATGTGAGGGAATGGGGTCGAGCGGGCACATGGTGAGATGTGAGGAGGACAATAAGGAATTGACTTCCTCCTCAGTGGCTGGGAGGAAGCGGCAGAGGGTGACAGAGGGGACCTCTGGGAGTGGAGGTGGCAGATAACTATCTTGTGTTATTTGAAATTTGAAACCAGCACTCTCTTTGCCATCAATGTTGGTTAAATTCACTGCCTGGGTGCAAAAATCCTATAGGTATATTTGTAAACAATCCAAATGGATGCACTCCAGGGCTTAGTTAAAAGCGTCTTTTATTCAAAATTGCATTAAAAATAAAAACGATGTTTCTACCCTGCACCGGGTCTTTTTCAAAGTAACTGGCAAAGCAACTATATAACATATAAATAGATAAAATGTGCTGTACACTTACCAATAGCACCATTGCTGCACACCTTGGCCCCGTCTCCCCAAAACTGGAAATGATGTGTCAGTGGCTGTAGGTGTTGCTAAACTTGCTGGGAAAGCGAGTTCAAAGCACACAAAAAATCAAGAGAAAAACCAAGGATAGCCCAGAACCCCATCAATGGAACTGGTGTGTGTGCCAGCAACAGGTTAAAAACAACATGAGAATTTCCAGGCTAATCATATGAAACAGAATTTGTTGTGCAATAAACATGCTCTTGTAGCTGACAGGTTATGTTTAGCCAAAGTATAGTATAGTGATCATAATGAGATATTAGCAATATAGCTTCCAAAAAAATACAAATAAAACACAAAAATTATATCTGTATGTGGCATTACCGGTTGGGTAGAGTAGAGGTAACATCACTGCTCTGCGTGGAGAGAGCCTGTGGAGATGTGGGTTTGATCCCAGCAAGAGCACCTCTCCAGTAAGTGTCCTTGGGCAAGACACCTAACGGTACATACTCGCCACCCAGGACATACTTGAAAACAAGAGAAATCTCAATCAGGGTAATTCAAAGAGATCCGAAATGCTGGCAAAAGGTAACCGAACAGTGAAATTCAGTGTTCGGTTACCTTTCCTGGTCATTCGGCTATTCAGGGAGCAGGCAGTTCGCTAAATGTTGGCAAATTGCCCGCATATACAGTGCCTGTTTGGTGCCTATTCTAGGGCAGTGAAATCACCATAGAGAAGCAATGCTTCGGCTATTCAGAGAACATAAACCAGCAGTGAAAAGTTGCCGAATTGCCCTGCCATTCGGTGGTTTAATTCGACAAGTTTATTCAGGCGAATCCCATAGGCCTCAATGTTAAAAATATTCACATTTTAATTCAATATTTAATAAACTGTTGATTATAATATTCTGCAGTAAAAAGTCTCTATATTTTTAGATTTTTTTAGGATCTTTTAGGCATTTTTTGGGATTTTTTTGCAAACATTTTTTTCCGTTTTTTTTAAATAGTTTTTTCTTTTTTCTGTAACAGCCCTTTTTATTATCATTCATTGGAGCTTATATGTAAATTTTAGACATTTTCGTTCTGTAGTTTCTTTGCAAACAGCATTTCACTTTTCAAACATTCAAGCGTACTGTTTTTTTTTCTTCACTCCACTCATCTGCAGTGTCGGGTTTTTCCGGTGGCTGCTCTGCGATCAGCTCCTGCTTGGATTTTTCTGGCGTGTTCAGCGGGGTTAATCCAGATGTTTTTGAGGGTTTCGGTGTGCCTTCGCCAGGTTTTGCAGTGTGTTTTCGGCGAGTTTCTGGCGACTTTTTCCTGCATTACGACGGCCCTGTGGTGCTTGCTGAATACACAGCAGGGTCACCGACATGGGATAGCCAAATCGCACCGAATTGAAGAGAACGAAAAGTCACCGAACGTGCGGTGACTTTTCAATTCTCTTTGAATAACCATGTATGTATCCTTGCTGCTTAAAAAAAAAAATTATGCCTGTGTATGGAAATTACAGTAACACTAGAGGTGTGCATTCGTTTCGTAATGTATTGGAATTCTTTACAAATTTTGTTCATTTGTATTTTGAAAGTACTTCTGAAATAACGAATCAATTTGATCTGAATTTGAAACTATATTAAATTTTATCTAACAAATTTAATTTGTTATACTGTTTCATCATAAAAGAAAATTTTGATTTAATTGGGGTTTTATTTAGTAATCCGAAATTCAAATTGATATATTAACTATCGAATCGATAACGAATTGATATATCAACTATCGAATTGAGCTTAAATTGCAATACGTACAATACAAGTACTACAGTCAGCAAACAACTTTATGAATTTTTTTTATTTTGTTTTACTTTTTCACAAGCACCCTGTCCCTGTTAATTGGCCACTGGTATTAAATCTGTGAGACAGATCAATAGTTAACCCTAGCTTGCCTTTTAACAGCAAAATTTGATTAATTGTGGTTTTATTTAGTGATCCAAAATCCGAATTGGTATATCAACTATCAAATTGATCTTAACTTACAATACATACAAGTAGTGTACTACAGTCAGAAAACGACTTTATGAAATGAATCAAGATTTTTTAGGCATTTTAGGGAATTTTAGGGTGAAATTTTAGGTCTCCTAGTTTATTTTAAAGCAACAAGCCTTTCTTTCCCGAAGGTTTCAATGTAAAAAATATTCCCATTACTATCAAATATTTATTAAACTGTTTATTTTTTTTACTGGCAGCAAGAAATCTCTCCCTTTAATTATTTTTTAGGATTTTTTAGGCATTTTTTAGGATTTTTTGGGTGAAATTTTAAGTTTCCTAATTAACTTTAAAGAAACTAGGGTTTTTTTCCCATAGGTTTCAATGTAAACATATATTCCACTTTTATTAAATAATTCTTAAACTGTTTATTTTTTCACTTGCATCAAAAAGTCGTTTTGTTTATTTTTTAGGAATTTTTTTGCCATTTGTCAGGATTTTTTGGGGTTAAATTTTATGTCAGTGCAATGCCCTGTTTTTTCAGTTCGCCATGGTGCTCTCCAGTGCAGTTCAGATGCAGTGAAATTTCCCATCGAGAAATAATAATCTATTATTATTATTAATCTATTCAGAGAACACTGAATACCACAGCATTCTCAGTGAAATGCCCTGATTTTCGGTGGTTCAGTTCGCCAGGTTTAAACAGGAGAATCCCATAGGTTTAAATGTAAAAATATTCCCCTCTTTATTAAATATTTCTTAAATTCAAATTGATAAACCAATTATCGAATTGATATATCAACTATCAAATTGATATGTCAACTATTGAATCAATATCAAAATTCAAATCGATCCAAAACTAAATGAAACTAAATACAAAATGAAATAAGCTACGAAATACCAAACTAAATTCTGAAAAGAAATTATTTTAAAACGAAACAAAATGAATTTTTCAGTCGTGCACACCTCTAGTCTGCTCTGTACAGGGATTTTCAATCGTTATAACACTCTGAATCTTATCCCTGCCCAGCAGTGAGTGATCCCAGAACTCTCCCTGTATTCTGTCAAATCCCTGGCTGTTTTAATGCAGAAGCAAAGTTTCTGAACTTTTTGTTAAAACAAGTGTAAAAGCTGCTTCTTACTACATAGTTACATAGTTACATAGGCTGAAAAAAGACATGCGTCCATCGGGTTCAGCCTCTCCCACATAACCTACTGCTGTTGATCCAAAAGAAGGCAAAAAACCCAGTCTGAAATGCTCGCCAATATGCAACAAACTGGGGAAAAATTCCTGCTTGACCCCAGAATGGCGTCAGATTTCTCCTTGGATCAAGAAGCTTACCCACATATTAAAAATTATAACCCTTAATATTCTGTGTCTGCAGGAAGTCATCCAGTCATTTTTTAAAAGTCTTTACAGCAGGGGTCTCAAACTCAAATGTCCTGAGGGCCACAGGACAAGTTTTCATATCCCATGGGGGCCGCATGCAAAATTTCAAACTTAAAAAACAACATTAAACTATATACACGGTTGTTTATGTGTGTGGTCACTGCTTAATGCCTGGTAGTGTTTGCTCTGCATTAGATGAGCCAAGTCTGCTTTAAGTGAGTTAGCAGTTGAAACCCTAACAGCCTAGAGATGGGCATCAGTTAGCCTAGACATGGTTCTAGATTTCTTAACGTTCATAGTGGAGAATAATTTTTGACAACGGTATGTACTTCCAAATAAGCACATTACACGTTTGGACAGCTCCGGAAAGGTAGCTGGTAACTCTCTCAAAAACTGAGCTATCGTTTCTGGGTTTCCCTGTGCATCTCTGAACTTTGGTATGAGGTCAGTGCTGCATTGCAGATCTATAAGTTCTGGTGCTCTAAGTGTGTGTGGTGTATCTAAGGGCATCACAGAGCTCCATAGTAATGTGCAGTGTTTATGAGGGTGTCACAGAGCTCCACAGTAATGTGCGGTGTGTATGAAGGCATCACAGAGCTCCACAGTAATGTGCAGTGTGTATGAGGGCATCACAGTGCTCCACGGTAATGTGCAGTGTGCATGAGGGCATCAGAGCTCCACAGTAATGTGCGGTGTGCATGAGGGAGTCACAGAGCTCCACAGTAATGTGCGGTGTGCATGAGGGAATCACAGCTCCACAGTGTGCAGTGTTTATGAGGGCATCACAGAGCTCCACACAGTAATGTGCAATGTGCATGAGGGAGTCACAGAGCTCCACAGTAATGTGCAGTGTGCATGAAGGACTCGCAGAGCTCCACAGTAATGTGCGGTCAGTGTTTATGAGGGCATCACAGAGCTCCAGAGTAATGTGCGGTGTGCATGACGGCGTCACAGAGCTCCAGTGTAATGTGCAGTCAGTGTTTATGAGGGTGTCACAGAGCTCCACAGTAATGTGCAGTGTGCGTGAAGGCGTCACAGAGCTCCACAGTTATGTGCGGTGTATATGAGAGCATCAGAATAATATTTTTGTTTTTACTTTTTTAAATTAAATTGTTAAAAAAAAATTGAGAAAGGATTTTACCAGGAAGGATACATTGAGATTTCTCTCGTTTTCAAGTATGTCCTGGGCGGCGAGTCTGACCCGTTAGGTGTCTCGCCCAAGGACACTTACTGGATTTAAAGCAAAGCGTCTTTTTATTTATCTTTCTGAACATATTTCTGGTATTTTTCTGACAAAATTTTTGATTCCCATGTTTTTACAAAGCGTTTTTATTTTAGTCTGTAGCAGACCTTTTTATTATTTTTTTATAAGGACCCATTTTATTATTTCCTCACATTTCCATGCATTTTTATGATTTTAAACACCTTTTGAAGAATAGCCGTTCAGTTTTTCTTTTTTTTTTTACCCGTTCAGCAGTTAGCTTGGTGGCGTTCATCAGCTTGTCTGAGGTTTTTAGGAGCTCAGCGCACTTTGGGAAAATTGAAATGAATTTGCGGAAGCACACAGAACGAGAGAGCACCAAAATATCAGGGACATTTCAGTGCTCTCTGAATAACTCCTTTTGTGATACTGGTCCTCAGTGCTGCAAGCTGTTTAATTCTATTTATGGCACATCTTCCATACCGACCTTATAAATTAATTAAGACCAGTATGGGAGACATGCTATAAACAGAATTAAACAGCTCACAGCACTGTCTGATGAGCTGTATATTTATCGCACATTTTTTAATTTATTATCAGGGTTATTCAGAGAGTGTGAAAAGCAGGAGAATGACTGGAGAATGACTGGAGAATGAAAAATTCTAGGTCAAAATAGCCAAACCAAAAAAATTCTCCCTTTCATCTCACTTTCCAAATCGGCTATTTTGACCTAGAATTTTTCATTCTCCGGTCATTCTCCTGCTTTTCACGCTCTCTGAATAACCCTGCTAATATTTTATTCCTAGTAATAATTAAAAACAGTTTGCCGATAACGCTATACTATACTATACTAGGGGTTAAAACAGTTTTATCCCTGGTGAACCTGTGGAGGAATGATTTATTACCTGCAGGGTCAGAGAAAAACCTTCTTCTGCATCGGAATGCTAGACCCGTCAACACAGCCACGGAGCCGCTCACGTGAAAGACTCGGCCTTCACTCATTAATTTATGTCAGAGCATGATCTCTGACTCCCACTGAGCACAGGGGCCACTTGTCACTGGTCTGAGGGCCACAAATGACCAGCGGGCCGGTACTTTGAGACCCCAGCTGTACAGTCTCTGACCCAACCACCTGAACAGGCAGAGAATTCCACAGCTTTATTGTTCTCACCGTAAAATAACCCTTCCTATGCTTTAGGCTGAATTTCCTTTCGTCCAGTCTAAATGGGTGACCTCGTGTCCTGTGTATAGTCCTGTTAATGAATAGATTTCCAGACAATGGTTTATAATGGCCCCGTATATATATTTATATAAGGTTATAAGATCCCCTCTAAGGCGCCGTTTCTCTAAACTAAACAGGTTTAAGCTTGTTAGTCTTTCCTCATAACTTAAAGCTTCCATTCCCCTTATTAATTTAGTCACCCGTCTCTGCACTTTTTCTAGCGCTATAATATCCTTTCTTAAGACAAGTGCCCAAAATTGCACAGCATATTCAAGGTGCAGTCTTACCATTGATTTATACAGAGACAAAATTATGTTTTCATCCCGAGAGTGATCTCCCCTTTAATGCATGCCAATACCTTGCTGGCCTTGGCGGCTGCTGTTTGAAATTGCACATTTTTGCTTAGTTTGAAGTCTATGATTTTTTCCAAATCCTTCTCCTGCTTGGATTTCCCTAACTCTGTACCATTTAGGGTATAAGTTGCTTGTGTGTTCTTCACTCCAAAGTGCATAACTTTTCATTTATCTACATTAAATTTCATCTGCCATTTAAATGCCCAGTCCCCCAATCTATCTAAATCCCTCTGCAGCGAAGTAACATCCTGCTCACATTGTATTACTTTTCCTAGTTTTGTGTCATCTGCAAACACCGATACATGACTTTCAATGCCTATCCCAAGGACAATAACACAGTTTAATCAGAGTTCACCTGTTTATCTAGTCAGAGTTGAATCTGTGTCTTGCCAGGTATCAGGGTGTTGCAGCCTGCAGGAGAGGAAGTGAATCAGAGAGAGAGTAGAGGACATTGGCAGCCTTGCAGGGAAAATATCAGTAAAATCGCTGACTTATAGCAGAGCTTGGAATATCTTTAATCAATATACCAGTGTTAAATCAGAGTTTTGCATATCTCCAATCTTTATACCAGAGTTGAATCAGAGTTCTGTACATCTTTAATCTATATATCACTCACCATGTCAGAAAGACCAAAAAGGACAGACAGATGCTCCCAGACACAGATAAGAGGGCAAGCAGCCTCTGTGTCAGAAGGCTGTGCCCCTGTTCGTCGTGGACGTGGTGCATCCTCTGCAGGGGCACGCTTGTCCTTTCTAACTGTTGCTGGCCGTCTTAAGCAACAGCAACATACAGAGGATTTGCAAGACTGGCTAACCAGGCCATCCTCATCCTCCAAGTCCTCTGCCAGCCAGGCTTGTAGTGCTTTACAGTCCACCTCAGCTGCCAAAGCATTTAATGCAGCTCCATGTCCACAGCTACTCCTGCCGTAGCCTCACCACCATACACGGAAGAGTCAGCTGAATTGTTTGACTACAATGACAGTGACATGCTGCTTGAGGATGCGCAGCAACTCCGGTGCTCTGATTCAAACTCTGAGGTTAGGAAGGGAGTATAATCAACCTAGAGAGAAGGGTGACAGTGACACACAAATAACTGACACTCATGTTCCCCCAGCAGCTGCAGCATACTACCAAGTTGGCTCCAGTGACAAGGAGATAGGGGGTGATGACAATGATGATGAGGTCACTGACTCCACCTGGGTGCTTGATCGAACAGAGGAGTCAAGTGAGGAGGAGGAGGAGGCACAACAAAAACGAGGCACAATGTCCTCTATGAGCAACCGTAGCCAGTCCAAGGCATCAGATGTCAGAGCTGCTCAGGTGCAGAGCGCTGTTGTCTCAAAGTCCAGGAATTCTGCTGTCTGGGAGTTCTTCACGACATGTGCAGCAGACCGCAGCATTGCTATTTGTAAGCTATGTCTGAAGAGGATCAAGCGTGGGAGAAACATCAGCCGCTTGGGTACCAAATGCTTGAAGTGACATATGACCACCTGTCATGCATCCCATTGGCACAACACTTCCCATCGGTCCTCATCTGTCTCTACCCCACTATATGTCATGCCATGTCTACAACCTCCACTGACAGGAATGATGTTATAGTAATGGGTGTACCAGGTCCTTCCTCAGAATGTGACAGCATCCCATCAGCTGCAGATTTACGCAGTCAGATTTCATTTCCCCAGCTGCTGCAGTGTAAGAAAAAACACCCAGTAAGCCAGTGGATCGTCTGCTGGAAAGGTATCCAGGTCTGCCCTTGCCCCTAGGTAGTCCTGCACTATATGGTGAAGACGCTGGCAATGGGTGCCTACATTTGATGTCCCTGGGCATCGTGGACTAAAAAAATTTAAAAAGGCATCAGTAGAACAATTCCCAGATATTTTGTAGAAATGAGACCCCCAAAATAGTTGGTGGCAGTGAGAACACAAAGATTACAACAATTCCCAGATATTTTGAATAAATGACTGACCCCCAAAATTGCTGGTGGCAGTGAGAACACAAAGATTAGAACACTTCCCAGATATTTTGTAGAAATGAGACCCCCAAAATAGTTGGTGGCAGTGAGAACACAAAGATTACAACAATTCCCAGATATTTTGTAGAAATTAAACCCTCTCAATTACTGGTGGCAGTGAGAACACAAAGATTACAACAATTCCCAGATATTTTGTATAAATGACTGACCCCCAAAATAGTTGGTGGCAGTGAGAACACACAGATTACAACAATTCCCAGATATCTTCTAGAAGTGAGACCCCCACAATTGCTGCTGGCAGTGAGAACACAAAGATTAGAACAATTCCCAGATATTTTGAAGAAATGAGACCCCCAAAATAGTTGGTGGCAGTGAGAACACACAGATTACAACAATTCCCAGATATTTTGTAGAAATGAGACCCCCAAAATAGTTGGTGGCAGTGAAAACACAAAGATTACAACAATTCTGTCATGGTAAGCGATATTGCTTACCCTAGAGTAGTACAGTTTGGATCCTCTTGGACAGATATAACCGGTACAAGGAGTAATAAACAGATTTTGCCTGCAATTAGGCTTGATACAATTACCTATGGGATGCACAGACAGTATACCCAAACGCCTTGTGATTAGGCCTCAGCAAAGTACCTATTTGGTACAAACAAACAAGAGTGAATGGAGCGCCTTGTAATTAGGCTTTAGCAAAAATACCTTTACGGTATTAACAGACAGACTGAACTAAACGCCTTGTGATTAGGCTTCAGCAAAAATACCTATTCGGTATTAACAGACTGACTGAACTAAACACCTTGTGATTAGGCTTCAGCAAAAATACCTATTCGGTATTAACAGACTGACTGAACTAAACACTTTGTGATTAGGCTTCAGCAAAAATACCTATTCGGTAATAACAGACAGACTGAACTAAATGCCTTGTGATTAGGCTTCAGCACAAATACCTGGAGACACACAGATACACACAATTAGGGGTCAAGCGAAAGAAGAGTCAATTGGAAAGCCAGATTCGTTAGCGGTACAGGGTCCTCGTACAAGCCAAAATAAGTCAAGTCTTTTTATCAATAAATGTATCAAGAGCAGCGATGCGGGAAAGTCACTCCACGTCAGCGCGCCGAGGACTCTGTGCATTTACCTTTTAAGCCCGGCGAGCACACCTCACTGGAACGCGCTCAGCCTCCCTCTCAGTGCCTGCACCTGTTTTGGGAGGTCCAGGCTCCACCCCGGTGGCAACAGTTGCCAAGAACGCAACAGTCTGGTGCGCGTCCGGCCTGCCCTGCTGCCTGGGATCCAGGCTCCACCCCGGGCTGCAACTGTTGCCAGGGACGCAACAGGCAGGCGCGAGTCATCAATACGCACCCTGCCTCCCAGACGCCACGACTCCTCCCCTCGTCCTCGGACGGCCCGTGATGTCGGCGGGGGTCCAGGCTCCCCCCCGGATGGCATCGGGCGCCGAAGACGTGACAGAACCCCCTGTCTATGGGCGGACACCGGATGACCACCAGGCTCAGAAGGATGGGCGGCATGGAATCGGCGAACCAAACGAGGTGCATGTATTATTATTATTATTATTATTCTTTATTTATAAAGCGCCAGCATATTCCGCAGCGCTGTACAATAAGCACAGTATAGACAGGGTTACAATACCTCGCTGCAGCCAGGACTTGTCCTCGGGGCCATAACCCTTCCAGTCGACCAGATACTGGATGACACCCCTGACCACACGGGACCCCTGAACGGCACGAACCTCGTACTCCTCCTCACCCCCGGCCGAAATAGGCGGGGGAGGAACATTGACTCTAGTAAAATGGATACACGCAAGAGGTTTAAGAAGACTAACATGAAACACGTTGTGAATGCGTAAAGACAGAGGCAAGGCCAAGGCGTAAGATACGGGATTCACCCTATGCAGGATCCTATAGGGGCCAATGTATCTGGGAGCCATCTTTATGGAGGGGACCAAGAGTTTGATGTTTCTAGTGGAAAGCCAGACCCTGTCTCCCTCCACATATACCGGGGCAGTACAACGTTTTCGGTCTGCTTTCATTTTCTGTTTCTGTATACTGGTCTCCATAATGACCTTCACCCTCTCCCATGTCTCCCTTAATAACGTCAAGTGCTCGTTCAAAGCTGGCAACCCGGTTTCCAGATACGCAGATTGAAGCATGGGAGGGTCATAACCGTACACTGTATGGAAGGGTGAATGTTTTGTGGTGTCGCTTACTGCATTATTGATGGCAACCTCAGCCGATGGTAGAAGGTCTGACCATTCGTTTTGCTTGTCGGATACAAAACATCTCAAGTATTGCTCCACATTTTAGTTAGCTCTCTCAGCAGCCCCATTAGTTTGAGGATGATACGCTGAGGAGAAGCTTAGCTCAATACCCAGGTTCTCACAAAATCCCCTCCAGAACCTGGACACGAATTGTGTACCCCTGTCGGAAACGATCCCCTTAGGGACTCCATGCAGTCGCACTACATGTTGTATGAAAACAGGTACCAGTTCGATGGCGGAGGGCAGTTTCGCAAGCGATACGAAATGAATCATTTTGGAGAACCTGTCCACAATGGTAAGAATAACCATATTCCCTTGAGAGACAGGTAGGTCTGTAATAAAATCCATCGACAAGTGGGCCCACAGTCTCTCAGGGACTGGCAAAGGCTGTAACAAGCCTACAGGCCAGGTTTTAGGATTTTTGCTTCTACAGCACACCTCACAGGTGGCTATATACTCCTTAACATCCTGTCTCGTACCTGCCCACCAGAACCTCTTTTCAAGAGTGGCTAAGTTTTTAGTGATACCCATGTGCGCGAAGGGTTTGGTATCGTGATGACTCTCCATAACTTGTACTCTCTCTCTCTCTGGTACAAACAGTTTACTCGGGGGTTTCTCAGCAGGAGCAGTACCCTGAACAGTTTGCCAACTCTCCAGGAGAGGAGAACACACGGTGAGGAACGTAGTACCCAGAATCCTTTCTGGAGGAACGATGGGACTTTGATCAAACGTATGCTGCTCATATGACTCGTATTGTCTCAATAGAGCATCTGCCTTAGTATGTTTTGACCCTGGGCGATAGGTCAGCAGAAAGTTAAAGCTAGACAGAAACAGAGACCACCTTGCCTGTCTAGCATTCAGGCGTTTAGCTTCACCTATATAAATCTGATTTTTATGGTCTGTTATAATCATAAAACAAAAAAGGACAAACGAGGCAAGCGCTACTTCACACTCTCAAGGGAAATGAACACAGGGAAAGGGAGAAAACAGGGTATATGAAGTACCAAGCAGTCGAAAATTAACTGATAAGATGTACCAATGGATACAAAAAACACATGAAGTCAATGGAACATACATGGATGGATGGTGAAAAATGTTCTGGTTAGTAGAAATGGTTTCTGTACATAAATGTTCTTTCTTCTATCTGAGGATGTATATCCAACTTGTATGATGAATACCTCAAAAAAGAGAGAGACAAATACGTGGTGCAATACTGTGTGTCCAAAATAAACAGTATATATGTATGAAGGAAGGTAGTAGAAAAAAGGAACTCACATGTGATGTCATCAGAGCGTGCCCCTCCCCCTGTGTTGCTGCAGGAAGTGTTTATTTGATCCATTCTCTGAGCATTCATACTCTTCGCCATCATTGAGGTGCCTGAGGTGATTTATACTGCATATGGAGATCTGAACCGTGAGTCCGAAGGCAAACCGGTTGGCCTATAACAACCTGGAAGGCAGACACATGAGGGCTGGAAGCTCTTGAAGAATGTGAGTTCCTTTATGTCATATGGTCTGTTATAATGATTACAGGATCCTTGGTACCCTCTAATAAGTAACGCCATTCCTTGAGGGCTGCTATCACTGCCAGCAACTCCCTGTTACCTATATCATAATTTCTCTCAGCAGGTGTCATTTTCCTGGAGAAGTACCCACAGGGATGTAAAGGTCCTTCATTAGTCTCCCTCTGGGATAAAACAGCACCAATACCTATCTCAGAGGCGTCTACCTCAAGCTGAAATGGCATGTTAGGCTCTGGATGCCGTAGAACGGGTGCTGAGATGAATGCCTCTTTAAGTTGTTCAAACGCTTGCACGGCCTTAGGGCTCCATGTCTGGTTCTGAACCCCCTTTTTGGTCATGGCGGTAATGGGGGACACTACTGAGGAGAACCCTTTGATGAACCTTCTATAGTAGTTTGTGAACCCCAGAAATCTTTGGATGGCTTTTAACCCTTGGGGCAACGGCCATTCCTTGATGGCGGATAATTTTTGAGGGTCCATTTCGAAACCCTCTGGCGTAATGATGTAACCTAAGAAGTGAACAGAGGTTATATCAAACAGACATTTTTCAAGTTTGCAGTATACGTTATTGTCTAATAATCTTTGTAATACAGTACGCATATGAACATGGTGTGTCTCTTTATCTGGAGAGTAAATCAGTATGTCGTCCAAATAGACAATGACAAAGACTTGCAAAAAATCCCTCAACACATCGTTAATGAAGTCTTGGAAGACAGCTGGCGCATTACATAAAACGAATGGCATAACCAGGTGTTCATAATGTCTGCTTCTGGTGTTAAAAGCTGTCTTCCAGCAAAAATACCTATTCGGTATTAACAGACAGACTAAACTAAACGCCTTGTGATTAGGCTTCAGCAAAAATACCTATTCGTATTAACAGACAGACTAAACTAAACGCCTTGTGATTAGGCTTCAGCAAAAATACCTATTCGGTATTAACAGACTGAACTAAATGCCTTGTGATTAGGCTTCAGCACAAATACCTGGAAACACACAGATACACACAATTAGGGGTCAATCGAAAGAAGAGTCAATTGGAAAGCCGGATTCGTTAACGGTACAGGGTCCTCGTACAAGCCAAAATAAGTCAAATCTTTTTATCAATAAATGTATCAAGAGCAGCGATGAGGGAAAGTCACTCCACGTCAGCGCGCCGAGGACTCTGTGCTCTCACCTTATAAGCCCGGAGAGCACACATCACTGGAACGTGCTCCGCCTCCCTCTCAGTGCCTGCACCTGTTTTGGGATGTCCAGGCTCCACCCCGGTGGCAACTGTTGCCAAGGACGCAACAGGCTGGCGCGCGTCCGGCCTGCCCTGCTGCCTGGGATCCAGGCTCTACCCCAGGCTGCAACTGTTGCCAGGGACGCAACAGGCAGGCGCACGTCATCAATACACGCCCTGCCTCCCAAATGCCGCAACTCCTCCCCCCAGATGGCATCGGGCACTGAGGACATGACAAATTCCCAGATATTTGGTAGAAATGAGACCCCCCAATAGCTGCTGGCAGACTGGCAGTAGGAACACACACTAACAATCTCCTCTCAAAAAACATGTGCTGAAGGCTGTGTGAAACCTTATATAGTGTGTTGCGGGACTTAGCTCTGTGAGCCCATGATTGGGCAAAATTTGCCCAATCAGGACTCTGAGCCGTGATTGGCATAGTCTTGCACCTAAACTGTGGTCAGGTGCAGGCTGTAGCCAATTACAAGCTTCAGGCCAGTGGAAAAGTGCATTGTGGTCCATTGTGGTGCATTGTGGGCGAACATGCTGCGAACACGCGGAAATGTTCGAAGTTCGTAAACATACGAACTGGCGATGTTCGAATCAAACTCCAAACACATCGAACCGAACAGCTCATCCCTACTTACTGCTGGGTGTTGAGATTGGATCACTGGCCAGAACTTAGCCAATATGTTATGGAGCTACTAGGTTGCCTTTCATCCAGCGTGTTTTCTGAAAGGACGTTCAGTGCCGCTGGAGGTTTTGTCACAGACAAAAGAGTGCGTCTGTCCACCGACTCTGTAGACCGGCTGACATTTATAAAAATGAATCAGTCCTGGATCAGCAGCTATCAATCCCCTGATGTTGATGTAACTGAATAGATCGGGGATCTCTTCTGCATTACCAAAACCTCCACCACTGCACTCTTCCACAATATCTCAGAGGGGTTACGTTGTGAAGGCACTAGCTGGCACCAAAGGCCCAATATTTGGGTGCACTGACGCGTGTACCAGATTCCAATCATTTTAATATTTGAATGCAGAGTCCACCCCTGCACTCTTCCACAATACCTCAGAGGGGTTACGGTGTGAAGGCACTAGCTGGCACCAAAGGCCCAATATTTGGGTGCACTGACGCGTGTACCAGATTCATATCATTTTAATATTTGAATGTAGAGTCCACCCCTGCACTCTTCCACAATACCTCAGAGGGGTTACGGTGTGAAGGCACTAGCTGGCACCAAAGGTCCAATTTTAATGCACCTGTTGTTACTTTCATCCAAAGTCTGCATAAGTTTCATCATAATTTAGCCAAAAAATCACTAAACTTGTTCTGTGTGTCCTAAAACGTCTCCTCTTTTCATACAGGGTGCCGCCCAAGCAGTTGTTTATTAATAGATTAAAGGAAAAACATTTACTGTCATTTGAAATGTCATTTTTTTCTTTTTAAATGTTTCCATATATCCTACAAATCCACCACTTCACGGGCAGGTTATGGGGACCTCCTAGGCACGATATTTGAAGGAATTTTTCATTTTTATTCTTAACCTTTATTTCATGGAAAAATCACTGTTCCTTTAAAACCGTTTTTTTTACTTGTTTCCTATCCCCCAGGGCACTACCCGGACCCCCATACACCTTTTATGGCCAATATCTTGCATATATGCCCTCCTGGAGGGCACTCTAAAAATCGAACGTTCGAGTCCCATTGACTTGCATTGAGTTCGAATCGTGTTCGCGTTCGAATCCGAACCTTTTCAAATGTTCGTGTTCGAATGCGAACCGAACACGGGGGTGTTCGGCCCATCACTAGTCCCGAGTCCCGACCATCCTAAGGATCGGAGGGTTAGAGGTCTGTTACCAGGGATCCTACCAGGTCTGTCCTGGGGAATCGTTAAAAATATGCGGTGAACGCCTCAGCAAACGTTAATGCTCACGCAAGTGAGCATTAACATTTGCATTAAGAACGTAATTTTTACCACTCGTTGTTCCTCAAACATTTCCCATGGCTTCAAATCGCGTTTAAACATGAGCAAAAGCGGTAAAAATTAGCTCAGCGCACAGCAGTGAAATGGCTCAGCACTCACCAGTGAAATGGTTAAAAACTTTTTTTGATTAAAAACGCTGTTTTTTTTAAATTTGTTTCTTCATTGTTTCCTGTCCCCCAGGGCAGTACCCGGACCCCCATACACCTTTTATGACCAATATCTTGCATATATGCCCTCTGGAGGGGACCTTAATTTTCGAACTTTTGAGCCCCATTGACTTGCATTGCATTTGAATCGTGTTCGCGTTCGAATTCAAACTTTTTCAAATATTCGAGTTCGAATGCGAACCGAACACGGGGGTGTTTGGCCCTTCCCTAACCACTAGAACATGCACTCTTCTTTGCCTACAAAGAGCCTTCAGAACAAAAGTGTTCTCATTAGGTCTAGTTAATTTCTCCTTGATGTGCCAGCACTGACTGTAAACTGAAAATCAATTAATTATTGCCATTTTTTTGATTAGTGGAAGTAATATATTTTAATTAATGACCTACATTAGAGATAGCAAGAATTATCACCAAATTAAAATACTGGAGAAGGGAAATCCGCTTGTAGCATCATGATTTTATTTGGTGAATAAACAATGTATACAGAAAGTGACAAACACCCACCACATAGCAACGTTCAAGTAATATGATATCTTTCAATAAATATAATGATAATTATAAGTAATTACAAAATAGTTGTGTGACTTATGGTTAACAAATAGTATCTTAAACAGATATAGAGAAAATGGTAAATTGAAATAATGAAAGTGCCAAAAAGGGACAATTTAACCTGTATTTTTTTTAAGTTATTCAAGTACAAGATTTAAACACATAATTCGTGGATACAATTCACAACATTAAAAAGTCAGGAATAAAAGGAAAAACTGTGAATAAAAATAAATTGACATGAGATTCTTCAAGAGAGTGATTTATTTTATGTAAAAATTCTTATTTCCAATCCAACGGTCTGGAAATGTTTAATTTAGGAACCCAAGAACATGCAGTCCCCAATGTGGCGGTGCGCCATCTTGCTGGAAATTGATGGTTGATTAAAGGTCATGTAGTTGTGGTGCCACAAATTCAGTTGAAATATCAAGTTAAACATTTGCAGTAATAGATGTCTCCTCGAAGAAAAACAACCCAATGACTCGATGGCACATGAAGCAACACCACACATTCATCTAAAGCAGAGGATCACTGATGCCATTGCCACCATTGATGAGGGTATGCTACCGCGAACATGGCAAGAAATCGAGTACCATCTTGATGTGCTTCGTGCAACTAATGGTGCCCATATAGAGGTGTATTAAATGAGGCAAAAAAACTTAAATGTATACGACTCATTTTGTAAAAATTTTCACTTATCTGTCTTTTCATTTGCCTTTTGTAATACATTTTTGAAATTGTAAAGAGACTTTATGGACACCCTGTATATTCAAATTCCCTCTGGATTCCTATATATAGTCATTAAAATCATTCCAAAATTACCTGCATGAAAAATGACAAAGCTGAACAGACAATGATATCGGAACATCTGTGCTGAGATGTTGTAAATGAGAATCCCCTACTTTCCCCTACATTACAGTAACCTTGATAGATCAACATGTTTCCAGTCTAACAGAGAACGAGAGGGAAGCTAAGAGCTTAGGAATCCTGACATCGTTAATGAACACAACACATTTTGCTTTAAATAAGCATCACATGCTCCTTGAAATGCCACCACATCCCTTATTAAATCTCAGAATCAACCCTTGCCATGTTAATCTATTATATTAGTATCACATCCTCTTGTCTGTCATTTCAGCTTCCAGGATAGTATTGCTGCAGTAAAGTAACTTGGGACATTACAAAAATTCCCAAACTTTGGCTGCCTCAAAAAACCACAAGACGTATAGAAAATAAATTTTAAAATGATATAAACTAGCATCCATAATTCATATTGTACACTGTATATACCCCCCCCCCAAATAATTATTCAGGAAAAAACTGTTTTATACCAAGTTTATAGACTAGCCAAGCATCCCATGTTTTATATGATTGTTGCATTCTTACCCCACCAAAAAGAGACACTAAAATAATATTCAAAAGCTTTCTTTTCCTAGTAATGATCTGTATAGTTGCATGCATTTAAAAAATATATACAGTACGTGTATATATATTATATGTATCTAATTATGAGGCACATTACAGATAAGCTGTGAAGTTCAATCTAAGAAAAGACATGAAACTTCAATTTGTTTCATTTTGCAAAATGAAGCCACTGTGTATCTTAAGCATCAAGCACGAGTAAAGCAGCTTAAGCAGCAATTTACAGCTAAATATCCCCTTTAGCAATGGTGACCATGTCCAGAGCTGTGTTTGCTTGTAGAGAAATTGCTGGAGCTCTTCCCACTGCTGGCGCCGAATCCTCCCTTAGAATTATTGCCACTCACACCATGGGATGATCCACCTGAGCCCCCAGTGCTGGAGTGAAGCACGGCTGTAAAACATAACAACTAATTAGAATATTCATTAAAACTACTAATGAGGTGTGCTGTCCAATGAAAGAAACGTTTGATCCATTTGGGAATATTGTGAATTATGGACATTCCCCTCTTTTTACATTTGTTTTAAGTAACAGATTAAGTATATTGTGTGCTCAACACTTTTTATGCTTTTTTATATGATTTTGAATATTTCATATGTGCAGAGGTAAACATGTGTGGAGAGAAGCAGCACTTAAAAAACATTTCCTACATCACTAGCGCCATTTCTATACACTTGGAGAAGTGCTGGAATCTTTCCTTCTCTTTGTCTACTATATATACAGTAACGCTTCTCCTTCTGCTGTCTGGATTCAAGTTTTCAGATGCTCTGGTGTTTCTGGGCGCTGCAATACCATTTAATTTAAATGTTTTTTGTAATGCCTGCAAAGTGGACAACCCCATATATGACGCATTGTAAGTGTTTTAGACATTTGAAGTGTAAAGTACTGAAAGAGAGCTGTGTCTGTAATCTGTGCTTTAAAAACGTTTTAATATGTGGTAAATAAAAAAAAACTTACATATATTAACGGAACCGTGTGCTCCCAGCCTGAAATAAAACATAACAAGTTTAGGATTTCAAATAACTTGCTGTGAAAGAACCATTGGCAACCTTTAGTCTAATTTTAATGTCTGATACTAAACAAATCCAGTGACAGGTGATTTTGTTTGTAATTTTATACAGTCTGTCATAAAATGGCAAATATGCATCTTTATGGGTCTATATGGAATCAGCTTACTTATGTAATTTTATACTGGGTAAAACTGTTAAACACTGGAAGCCCTGATTGGATTTTAGATAGATGTGCCGATGCCATCACAAGATGGAGGTTCCAGTAGATAAGTATTGTGGGTGAATAAATACCCCAACCTTTTCCTGGTGTTCCACATGCCAGAGCCAAACAAAGGGTCCTGTCTGTTCTGAAAGTGATTTAAGGTTTTCATTCAGTGTAAGAAACATTTGATGGATGATGCGCTCACCTGCCCTCCTCTCCTTCCAGCATCTTCTTGTAGGTGGTGATCTCAATGTCCAGAGCCAGTTTCACGTTCATCAGCTCCTGATATTCTCGCAGTTGGCGAGCCATGTCCTGCTTGGCTTTCTGCAGTGCACCTTCCAGCTCAGAGAGTTTGCCCTTGGCATCCCTCACAGCGGCTTCTCCATGTCCCTCAGCCTCGTTTATAGCGGATTCAAGACCTGAGCGCTAGAATAAGAGTGAATGTAAAAGTTAAATAGGATGAAATTAAACCTGAGACCATCGTGGGTTAAAAATTGTCTTTGTCAATTTCAAACTTTGTGAAATGCATAACTTTTGTCACATTATTCCACAATTTTTAAAGTTTTTTTCTTGTTTATATTTTTACCTGGGCATTCACGCTGTCAATCTCTCCTCTCAGACTCTGAATGGCTCTGTTGAGAGAGCAGATCTCATCTCTGCTGCTCTGTAGATTGTTTCCATTCCTCCCTGCTGCTGTCTGAAGCTCCGCAAACTAGATAAACATTTAGAAAACATATGGTTATTCATTATTCATTAATATTGCAAGTCAGTTGAGAATTAAAAGTCGTATACTCACCCGTGACTGGTACATGGCCTCAGCATCGGCTCTGCTCCTGTTAGCAATGTCCTCATACTGAGCTCTGACCTCACCAATGATTCCATCCAGGTCCAGATCACGACTGTTATTCATGGACACGACCACCGAGGTGTCTGAGATCTGACCCTGGAGCTGAGATATTTCCTAGCAATATCAAAGAAGGAATATTTAGCATTTTCTGTTATTATCTATTAATATAACTTTGCTCTACAAATATATTTTACATATTGTGGGTTTATCAGATTAATTGGAATGCTTTAATGTCAAAGAAAAAGAACTGCCATAGATTAGACAACATAATCTTGCCAGTTGATAGTCAGAGTTATGTATTTCATGGAATTAGAGCAAAACCTATTACAACCGGCAAAAGTCCTGGGAAATTTTAAAAGTAAAAAAATGGTTCAGTTTAAAGCAGTACAAGGAGCCAAAACACAATACACAAGTGGGATCATCCTTATCATTTATTTGTTATCAACATTCCCAACTTGTGTACAATCTTGAAAAGTAAGCACAAGCTGTGTTTGAAAATGTATTTACCGCATCATAAAGAGTCCTCAGGAAGTTAATCTCATCAGACAGGGAATCAGCCTTTGCTTGTAACTCAGCTTTGTGCATAAAAGCCGCATCTACATCCTGGGGGAGAGAAACAAACGTACAATAGGAGGACATTGAAAAGTTAAATTAAAAAAAATATTTACTTTACACTATCTTGGACTTTTCCACTTACCCTTTTTAGTCCAGCAAATTCATTCTCTGCAGCTGTCCGTCTGTTCACTTCTTCATCATGCCTACAATATCGAGTATAAACAATAAAATTCGCAATCAACAACATATTGTTTCTCTAAAGAGGTTGCACATTAATTTCCTGAAGATTCTAAACTTGAATTCAAATGGTGTATATTGCAAGTTGTAAAGTATTTAAATGGACTTATTTCAAAATACCCTCATACCTTCTCCTTAGTTCTTCTACGCTTTGCTCCATACTGTTCCTGTCAGCTTCCAGACGTCCTCTCTCACACCCCATACTCTCCAGTTGTCTCCTGAGGTTACCGGTAAAAGCCTCAAACAGAGGTTCAGTCTGAACGCGGGAAGTTTGCTGATCTTGTAATAAAGACCACTTTGTCTCCAGCATTTTATTTTGTTGTTCCAAAAATCTCACCTAAATCAAAACAGTATTCACATTTTACAGTTATTGAAATGCATGAGTCGTATTTGTAAAAAAATTCTGATATAAGTTAAAGACTTTTATTGCAAAATCTATACAAATACAACTAAAGTAAATTTAATTTGCTTTCATTTATAGAAAAAAACATCAAATGGGTCAAAATGGAAATGCAAGTATTAATAACTACAAACCATTAGTTGATTCCTGTGTCACAATTGTGTTTTGAAAACTTTACTAACATATTCAGGGCCGGCGCTGCTGCTAGGCCAGCTAGGCGGGTGCCTAGAGCTCAGTGCCCACCAAGAGCGCAGCCGGCACGACCAATTTAAAAAAAAAATTGTCCGCGGGGCTGCCTGGGGCGGCCGCGTGCTGCAGCCAGCCCCAATTCGAGGAGACAGGGGCGTGGACTTGTGCATCCAGCTTCCTGCACCAAGTCCACGCCTCCGTTTCCTTGACGCCAGCGGCGATGCCAGCACGCATTGGGACTGGCTACGAGGAGGCGGAGGAAGACGGAGACGGCGCTGGAGCGGCAGATACCCATGTGTGAGCCTGGGGGCAAATATCCATGTGTGAGTTGGGGCAGATATCAATGTGTGAGCCTGGGGGCAGATATCCATGTGTGAGCCTGGGGGGCAGATATCCATGTGTGAGCCTGGGGGCAAATATCCATGTGTGAGCTTGGGGGCACATATCCATGTGTGAGCCTGGAGGCAGATATCAATGTGTGAGCCTGGGGGCAGATATCCATGTGTGAGCGTGGGGGGCAGATATCCATGTGTGAGCCTGGGGGCAAATATCCATGTGTGAGCCTGGGGCAAATATCCATGTGTGAGCCTGAGGGCAGATATCCATGTGTGAGCTGGGGCAGATACCCATGTGTGAGCCTGGAGCAGATATCCATGTGTGAGCTGGGGCAGATATCCATGTGTATGCTGGGGCAGATATCCATGTGTGAGCTGGGGCAATATCTCCATACCATGTGTTAGCTGGGGCAATATCTCCATGCCATGTGTTAGCTGGGGCAATATCTCCATGTGTGAGCTGGGGCAATATCTCCATGTGTGAGCTGGGGGCAATATCTCCATGTGTGAGCTGGAGGCAAATATACCCATGTAAGAGCTGGGGTCAAATATACCCATGTGAGCAGGGGCATTATATCCATGTGAGAGCTGGGGCAAATACCCCATGTGAGCTTTCTTATTTTATGGGGGGGGGGGGGTGCAAGTAGCTGGTCTTGCCTAGGGCACAAAATAGTCTAGCACCGGCCCTGAACATATTGGTTATCAAAGATATATTTTTCTTCCTACAAGGAATCTGATCATTTATTTCTGAAAATACTCTAAGAGAGTTATTCACTAATCGTCGAATTTTTCACCGAATTGCACCAAACAGTGACTTTCACCATGGGTACCATTTCAGGGCAATTTGTCAATTCATCAAACACAGGCGAATTGACAACGAAATACGTGCTTTTCACTGCAATTCGCGTCATTTCGATGGTGCTTGATCGCACCAAAATTGTCTCATAGAGAGCTTTAAATTTGTCTATTCACAGAACACCAGATTGCACTGAAATCTCGACGAAATGACTTGATTTTCTGTATTTCAATTTGACAGGTTTAAAAAGGTGAATCTAATAGGTTTCAATGTAATGAACGAAATATCTGTTTAAGTTTTCTTTTAAAGACCATTTTTTTCTTGCAACAACTTTTTTTATTATTTTTTAAAAGACCTTTTTGTATTTTTTTGGACACTTTTGTTTTTTCACTTTTTAAAAGACTTTTTAATATTTTCTAACAGATATTTTTATTATTTTTTTAAGGGCCTTTTTTATTATCTACTACTGTTATTTATCAATTTAAGCTCCTTTCAGATTAGAAGAATGGGAGGCGTCGTTTCTTTTTACTTCGGTAGAATTTGCCGAGACAATTTCAAAGCAATTCGGTGCAATTCAGCACTGTTTGCCAACTTCTAATAACTGCTTTGTCAGCTACATTTTAAGTATAATACCCGGAACATTCGATACATAGTGATTTCAACAAATGTTCAACAAAATTGAATCTCCGAAGTGAGCCATAATGCGCTGAAATGAAAATCACCGAAATTGTGTTAACTTTCAGTGCTTTGTGAATAGATCGCACATAGTTAAAACAGTTAATATGCTAAATATATAATTAGAATAGCATGGGAATGACATATTTCTGCTTAACATCCTCGCATAGCTGTTGGGGGATTACATGTCATCTACAATATATTCAAACCAAAATATAATAATATATGTTGTATATTCATAGTCAAACTATGTTGCAAAAATCTCACCTTGTCTATAAAAGAGGCAAATTTGTCATTGAGCCCCATAATCTGATTCCTCTCCTGTGTTCTCACTCGTTGGATGCTTGTGTCAATATCCAGGTTGAGAGGTGCCAGGAGACCTTGGTTCACAGTAACTTGAGTGATGCCTCCAGAGCAACCAGATCCCCCAATTCCAGAGCCAATTCCTCCAATACCATGGCCAGATCCATGTCCAGATCCATGTCCAGATCCATAGCCACCTTTTCCGCAGTGGCCACTTCCCAGTGAGATCTTGTGTCCCATTGAACCCACATTGTGGGCACTTTGGCTCCTAAAGCAGTGCGTTGTCTTGTGACCAGCGAGAGCCGCATGTTTGGAGGAGTGAGAAGACGTGTTGTGCTGTGAGCTCCCATGTTTAGGTGACGCCACTGAACAGGAGCTGAAGTGCTTGTGTCCAGAAGATCCCAAGATGGAGTGATGAGACATGATGCTTCTTCTCACCGCGTAGATGATGTGTAGATGTACAACCTGCGTAAGAGATTCATGCCTTCTAGACACACACTGGATGCTTTTATACTTCACCTGGGTGGTAACACTCTACCAGAAATAATGTTATTGGCGTCTATGGGCAGCATATTAATGTATGATTTTATAGAAATAAAACGTCAACACACCTACAGCATCAAAGGTAAATGCATTTACTGTCAGCTTCCTTCATTTTAAAGATGCTGACTTGAATATTTTCAAATAGCTTTCTGTTCGACTTATTTTACTGGAAGATATAAAGTTTAACTTATTGCTGTGTAATGAAGAAATTTATTGTGTTATTGTTAAAGGAACACTCTACTCATACTCAGGACGTGTGGAAATTTGAAAATTTGAATTTCCCGACCGCCAGTTCCTGCTCGCTTACAAGTGATGCCGGCACCAGGGATCGTACTGACATCAATATCTCTGAGAGATAGTGAGAGGCCACCATGGATTGGAGCTGCGCATGTGAAAGGTCCTAAGAGGAAAACACAAAACAAATGCGCAAAGAAGGTAATAGGGCCCAATGTTAAATTCACTGCCTGGGTGCAAAAATCCAATATGTATATATGTAAACAATCCAAATGGATGCACTCCAGGGCTTAGTTAAAAGCGTCTTTTATTCAAAATTGCATTAAAAAATTACCAATGTTTCTACCCTGCACCGGGTCTTTTTCAAAGTAACTGACAAAGCAACTATATAACATATAAAGAGATAAAATGTGCTGTACACTTACCAATAGCACCATTGCTGCACACCTTGGCCCGTCTCCCCAAAACTGGAAGTGACGTGTCAGTGGCTGTAGGTGTTGCTAAGCTTACTGGTCAAAGCACAAAAAAATCAAGAGAAAAACCAAGGATAGCCCAGAACCACATTAATGAAACTGGTGTGTGTGCCAGCAACAGGTTAAAAACAACATGAGGATTTCGAGGCTAATCATATGAAGCAGAATTTGCTGTGCAATAAACATGCTCTTGTAGCTGACAGGTTATGTTTAGCCAAAGTATAGTATAGTGATCATAATGTATAGTGATCATTATGAGATATTAGCAATATAGCTTCCAAAAAAATACATATAAAACATAAAAATTATATCTGTGTGTGGCATTATGCCTGTGTATGAAAATTTCAGTAACACTTTGTGTCTTCACTAGAGGTGTGCATTTGTTTCATAATGAATTGGAATTCGCAACAAATTGTTCATTTGTATTTCGGAAGTACTTCTGAAATAACAAATCAATTTGATCTGAATTTGAAACTAAATGAAATTGTATGTAGTGAATTTAATTCGTTATACTGTTTCATCATAAAAGAAAATTTTGATTTAATTGGGGTTTTATTTAGTAATCCGAAATTCAAATTGATATATTAGCTATCGAATCGATAGCGAATTGATATATCAACTATCGAATTGATCTTAAATTGCAATACATACAATGCAAGTACTATAGTCAGCAAACAACTTTATGACAATTTTTTATTTTGTTTTACTTTTTCACAAGCACCCTGTCCCTGTTAATTGGCCACTGGTATTAAATCTGTGAGACAGATTAATAGTTAACCCTAACTTGCTTTTTAACAGCAAAATTTGATTAATTGTGGTTTTATTTAGTGATCCAAAATCCGAATTTTTTGAGAAAGGATTTTTCCAGGAAGGATACATTGAGATTTCTCTCGTTTTCAAGTATGTCCTGGGTGGCGAGTATGTACCGTTAGGTGTCTTGCCAAGGACACTTACTGGAGAGGTTGCTCGCTGGGATCGAAACCATGACTCCTCAGGCTCTCTCCATGCAGAGCAGTGACATTACCTCTACTCCACCCAGCCGGTCTACTCCAATTATCAAATTATCAATTATCAATTATCAAATTGATCTTAACTTACAATACATACAAGTAGTGTACTACAGTCAGCAAACGACTTTATGAAATGATTCAGGATTTTTTAGGCATTTTAGGGAAATTTGGGGTGAAATTTTAGGTCTCCTAGTTTATTTTAAAGCAACAAGTCTTTCTTTCCCGAAGGTTTCAATGTAAAATATATTCCCATTACTACCAAATATTTATTAAACTGTTTATTTTTTTTACTTGCAGCAAGAAGTCTCTCCATTTAATTATTTTTTAGGATCTTTTAGGCATTTTTTAGGATTTGTTTGGGTGAAATTTTAAGTTTCCTAATTAACTTTAAAGAAACTAGGCTTTTTACCCATAGGTTTCAATGTAAAAAAATATTCCACTTTTATTAAATAATTCTTAAACTGTTTATTTTTTTCATTTGCATCAAAAAGCCGTTTTGTTAATTTTTTAGGACTTTTTTGGCATTTGTCAGGATTTTTTGGGTTAAATTTTATGTCAGTGCAATGTCCTGTTTTTCAGTTCACCATGGTGCTCTTCAGTGCAGTTCAGATGCAGTGAAATTTCCCATCAAGAAATAATGGTTAATCTATTCAGAGAACACTGAATACCACTGCATTCTCAGTGATTATGACTGTGTATGAAAACTACAGTAACACCTTGTGTCTGCACTAGAGGTGTGCATTCGTTTCATAATGAATTGGAATTCGTAACAAATTGTTCATTTGTATTTCGGAAGTACTTCTGAAATAACAAATCAATTTGATCTGAATTTGAAACAAAATGAAATTGTATGTATTGAATTTAATTCGTTATACTGATCATCATAAAACAAAATTTTGATTTAATTGGAGTTTAATTTAGTAATCCGAAATTCGAATTGATATATTAACTATCGAATCGAAAGTGAATTGATATATCAACTATCGAATTGATCTTAAATTGTAATACAGTTGCAAGAAAAAGTATGTGAACCCTTTGGGATTACGAGGAGTTTTGCATGAATTGGTCATAAAATGTGCTCTGATCTTCATCTAAGTCACAACAATTTGAAAAACACAGTCTGCTTAAAATAATACAACACAAACATTATATTTTTTCATGTTTTTATTGAACAGAACATGTAAACATTCACAGTGCAGGGTGGAAAAAGTATGTGAACCTTTGGACTTAATAACTGGTTGACCCTCCTTTGGCAGCAATAACCTCAACCAAACATTTCCTGTAGTTGCAGATCAGACCTGCACAACGATCTGGAGTAATTTTGGACCACTCCTCTTCACAAAACTGTTTCAGTGTAGCAATATTCTTGGGATGTCTGGTGTGAATAGCTCTCTTAAGGTCATGCCAGAGCATTTAAATCGGGTTGAGGTCAGGACTCTGACTGGGCCACTCCAGAAGGCGTATTTTGTTTTGTTGAAGCCATTCTTTTGTTGAATTACTTGTATGCTTTGGGTCATTGTCCTGTTGCATCACCCATCCTCTGCGGAGCTTCAGTTGGCGGACAGATGATCTTACAATTTTTCCATCAATGTCCACAATCCGTCCAGGCCCTGAGGCAGCACAGCAGTCCCAAACCATGATGCTCCCTCCGTCATGTTTTACAGTGGGGACGAGGTTTTGATGTTGGTGTGCTGTGCCTTTTTTTCTCCACACATAGTGCTGGGTGTTTTTTTTCCAAACAACTCAATTTTGGTTTCATCTGTCCACAGAATATTTTGCCAGGAGTGCTGTGGAACATCCAGGTGCTCTTTTGCAAACTTCAAACGTGCTGCAATATTCTTTTTGGACGGCAATGGCTTCCTCCGTGGTGTCCTCCCATGTACTCCATTCTTGTTTAATGGTTTCCTTATTGTTGTGTCAACAAAAATGTTAGCACGTGCCAGAGATTTCTGTACGTCTTTAGCTGACACTCTAGGATTCTTCTTTACCTCATTAAGCATTCTGCGTTGTGCTCTTGCAGTCATCTTTACAGGACGACCACGCCTAGGGAGAGTAGCAACAGTGCTGAACTTTCTCCATTTGTAGACAGTCTGTCTTACCGTGGACACATGAACATCAAAGCTTTTGGAGATACTTTTGTAACCCTTTCCAGCTTCATGCAAGTCAACAATTCTTGATCGTAGGTCTTCTGAGAGCTCTTTTCTGCGAGGCATTGTTCACATCAGACAGTGCTTCTTGAAACCAGTTAACCCAAAACTGGTGTGTGTTTTTAAAGGGCAGGACAGCTTTCAGCAACACATCCAATAATATCACACTGATTGGACTCAAGGTTGGCTCACTCCTGGCTCCAATTAGCTCTTGGAGAAGTCATTACGCTAGGGGTTCACATACTTTATCCACCCTGCACTGTGAATGTTTACATGTTCTGTTCAATAAACACATGAAAACATATACAGGGTTATTCAAAGAGATTTGAAAAGTCACCGCACGTTCGGTGACTTTTCGTTCTCTTCAATTCGGTTCCTTTTGCCGATCCCATTTCGGTGACCCTGCGGTGTATTCAGCAAACACCACAGGGTCCCCGAATTGCAGGGAAAAGCTACCGCAAACTCTACAAAAGCTACCTCAAGTTTGGCTCACTCCTGGCTCCAATTAGCTCTTAGAGAAGTCATTAGGCTAGGGGTTCACATACTTTTTCCACCCTGCACTGTGAGTGTTTACATGTTATGTTCAATAAACACATGAAAACATAAAATGTTTTTGTAGTATTTTTTTAATCAGACTGTGTTTTTCAAATTGTTGTGACTTAGATGAAGATCAGAGCACATTTTATGACCAATTCATGTAAAACTCCACGTAATCCCAAAGGGTTTACATACTTTTTCTTGCAACTGTACATACAATGCAAGTACTATAGTCAGCAAACAACTTTATTAATTTTTTTTATTTTGTTTTACTTTTTCACAAGCACCCTGTCCCTGTTAATTGGCCACTGGTATGACATCTGTGAGACAGTTTAATAGTTAACCCTAGCTTGCCTTTTAACAGCAAAATTTGATTAATTGTGGTTTTATTTAGTGATCCAAAATTCGAATTGATATATCAATTATAAGTAGTGTGCTACAGTCAGCAAACGACTTTATGAAATGAATCAGGATTTTAGGGAATTTTTAGGTGAAATTTTAGGTCTCCTAGTTTATTTCAAAGCAACAATCCTTTCTTTCCCAAAGGTTTCAATGTAAAAAAAATTCCCATTACTATCAAATATTTATTAAACTGTTTATTTTTTTTACTTGCAGCAAGAAGTCTCTCCATTTAATTATTTTTTAGGATTTTTTTGGGTGAAATTTTAAGTTTCCTAATTAACTTTAAAGAAACAAGGCTTTTTTTCTCATAGGTTTCAATGTAAAAAAATATTCCACTTTTATTAAATAATTCTTAAACTATTTATTTTTTCACTTACATCAAAAAGCCGTTTTGTTCATTTTTTAGGAATTTTTTGGGCATTTTTCAGGATTTCTGGGTTACATTTTATGTCAATGCCCTGATTTTCGGTGCTGCAGTTCGTCATGATGCTCTTCAGTGCAGTTCAGAGTCAGTGAAATTTCCCATCGAGAAGTAATGGTTAATCTATTCAGAGAACACTGAATACCACCGCATTCTCAGTGAAATGCCCTGATTTTCGGTGGTTCAGTACGCCAGGTTTAAACAGGAGAATCCCATAGGTTTAAATGTAAAAAATATTCCCCTTTTTATTAAATATTTCTTAAACCTTTTTATTTTTTTCACTTGCAGTAAAAAGCCATTTTGTTTATTTTTTAGGATTTTTTGTGATTTTTGGGTTACTTTTAAGGTTTCATAACTTTTTTAAAGAAACTAGCAGGGTTATTCAAAGAGATCCGAATGGCTGCCGAAAGGTAACCGAACGCCGAAAATCAGCGTTCAGTCACCTTTCTTGGCCATTCGGCTATCCAGAGAGCAGGCAGTTCGCCAAATGTTGGTGAATTGCCTGCACATACTGTGCCTGTTCATTGCCTGTTTAAGGGCAGTGAAATCCCCATAGCTTCGGCTATTCATAGAACAAAAACCAGCAGTGAAAAGTTGCAGAATTGCCGTGCCATTCAGTGGCTTCATGCGGCAGATTTATTCAGGCGAATCCCATAGGCTTCAATGTTAAAAATATTCCCATTTTAATTCAATATCAAATAAACCGTTGATTATAATATTCTGCAGTAAAAAGTCTCTTTATTTATCGATTTTTTGGGATATTGTAATCATTGTTCGGGATTTTTTTGCCAAAATTTTTTTGCAGATTTGTTTTTATTTTTTGTTAAACGTTTTTACATTTTTCAGTAACAGCCATTTTTATTATCATTCATTGGATCTCATATGTAAATTTCAGACATTTTCGCTACGTAGTTTCTTTGCAAACAGCGTTTCACTTTTCAAACATTCAAGCAAACTGTTTTGTTTTTTTTCACTCCATTCGTCTGCTGTGTAAAAATTTTTAAATGCAATAATGAGGTGTGTTTTTTTTCTTTGCTAAACGCAGCTGTATTATTTTTTTAAAGTCCATCTCTATTCAGCAATGCATTGAATACATTGTGTCAGAACCATGGAGAGCTCGGTCGACTTACGGAGCTATCTATGGTCCTGAACTGAAATGTTGTTTTCATTCATACAATGTTTCTTGAGCAAAGATAGCTCCGAGCCTTAGCCATGGACCTGAAAGTGAAACATACAGGGTTATTCAAAGAGAATCGAAAAGTCACAGCACGTTTGGTGACTTTTCGTTTTCTTCAATTCAGTGCGATTTGGTGATCCCATTTCGGCGACCCTGCGGTGTATTCAGCAAGCACCACAGGGCCATCATAGTGCAGGGAAAAGCCGCCGCCAACCCGACAAACACTCACCGCAAAACCTCGAAAGCACACCAAGACCCGCAAAAACATCTGGATTAACCCCGCTGAACACAACGGAGAAACCTGAGCAGCCGCCGATCACAGCGCAGAGCATTCGCCGGAAAAAGCCAACACTGCAGACAAATGGAGTTAAATAAAACCAAAACAGTACGCTTGAATGTTTGAAAAGTGAAACGCTGCTTGCAAAGAGACTAAAGAATGAAAATGTCTGAATTTTACATATAAGATCCAATGAATGAAAATAAAAAGGGCTGTTGCAGAAAAAAGAAAAAACGATTTAAAAAAAAAGAAAAAATGCCTAAAGGTTCCTGAAAAATCTATACATAAAGAGATTTTTACTGCAGAATATTATAATCAACGGTTTATTAGACAATGAATTAAAACGGGAATATTTTTAACATTAACGCCTATGGGATTCGCCTGAATATACCTGTCGAATGAAACCACCGGACAGCAGGGCAATTTGGCAACTTTCACTGCTATTTTTTTGTTCTATGGATAGATGAAGCATTGCTTTTCTATGGGGATTTCACTGCCCTCGAACAGGCAACGAACAGACACCGTATGTGCAGGCAATTCGCCAGGATTTATTTATTTATAAAGGATTGGCGAACTGCCTGCTCTCTGAATATCCGAATGGCCAGGAAAGGTAACTGTGCGCTGAATTTCAGTGTTCGGTTACCTTTCTTCCACAATTCTAGTCTCTTTGTATAACCCTGGTAGTATCAATGAAAACAATGTTTCAGCAGTTCAGGACCCTAGATAGTTCCGTAAGCTACCCAGAGCTCTTCCTGCAGTGTGTGGATTCATATGACGCATTAATTAAACTGCAGAGAGGTGCTTCATCTCAGTGTGTGTATTCGTATGCTGCATTAATCATACTGCAGAGAGGTGCTTCCCTGCAGTGTGTGTATTCATATGCTGCATTAACTATACTGCAGAGAGGCGCTTCTTCCCCTCAGTGTGTGGATTCATATGCTGCATTAATTATACCGCAGAGAGGCGCTTCCCAGCAGTGTGTGGATTCATATGCTGCATTAATTATACCGCAGAGAGGCGCTTCCCAGCAGTGTGTGGATTCATATGCTGCATTAATTATACCGCAGAGAGGCGCTTCCCAGCAGTGTGCGGATTCATATGCTGCATTAATTATACCGCAGAGAGGCGCTTCCCAGCAGTGTGCGGATTCATATGCTGCATTAATTATACCGCAGAGAGGCGCTTCGCAGCAGTGTGTGGATTCATATGCTGCATTTATTATACCGCAGAGAGGCGCTTCGCAGCAGTGTGTGGATTCATATGCTGCATTAATTATACCGCAGAGAGGCGCTTCCCAGCAGTGTGTGGATTGATATGCTGCATTTATTATACCGCAGAGAGGCGCTTCCCAGCAGTGTGCGGATTCATATGCTGCACTAATTATACCGCAGAGAGGCGCTTCCCCGCAGTGTGCGGATTCATATGATGCATTAATTATACTACAGAGAGGCGCTGCACAGCAGTGTGTGGATTCATATGCTGCATTAATTATACCGCAGAGAGGCGCTTCCCAGCAGTGTGTGAATTCATATGCTGCATTAATTATCCTGCAGAGAGGTGCTTCCCTGCAGTGTGTGAATTCATATGCTGCATTAATTATCCTGCAGAGAGGCGCTTCCCTACAGTGTGTGGATTCATATGATGCATTAATTATACCACAGAGAGGCGCTTCCCAGCAGTGTGTGTATTCATATGCTGCATTAATTATACTGCAGAGAGGTGCTTCCCTGCATTGTGTGGATTCATTTCATATGCTGCATTAATTATACTGCAGAGAGACATTTAATCCTAGTTTGCCTTTTAACAGCAAAAGTTGATTAATTGCAGTTTTATTTAGCGATCCAAAATTCTAATTGATATATCAATTATTGAATTGATCTTACAATACATACAAGTATGACAGTTAGCAAACGACTTTATAAAACAAATTAATTTAGTTTTACTTTTTCGCAAGCACTCTGTCCCTGTTAATTGGCCTCTGTTTTATATAGTGATCCAAAATTCGAATTGATAGATCAATTATCGATTTGATATATCAACTATCAAATTGATATGTCAACTATTGAATCAATATAAAAATTCAAATCGATCCAAAACTAAATGAAATGAAATACAAAACGAAATAATCTCGGAAATACAAAACAAAATTCTGAAAACAAAATTATTTTAAAACAAAACAAAATGAATTTTTCAGCCGTGTACACCTCTAGTGTACAGGGATTTTCAGTCATTATAACCCTTTGAATCTTATCCTTGCCCAGCAGTGAGTGATCCCAGAACATTCCCTGTATTCTGTCCTCTCCATAGCTGTTCTAATGCAGAAGCAAAGTTTCTGATATTTTTATTAAAACAAGTGTAAAAGCTGCTTCTTGCTGCTTGTTTACAGTAAACTAAGACGAAAAGGAGATAGAGAGATAAGACAGTAATTTTTTGGTTAGTGGAAGCCTTTCAATAGATTACAATGCAAAATCAAGTTAACTCAAATTTGGGAGTAAAAGGATCAAGCGAACTTCATTGCACAGTTAAGGCATAATTTTTACTTTCACAATTTGGGTCTAACCACTAAAACATGCACTTTTCTTTGCCTACAAAGAGCCTTCAGAGTAAAAGTGTTCTCATCAAGTCTAGTTCATTTCTCCTTGATGTGCCAGTACTGACTGAAAACTGAAGATCGATTAATTATTGTTATTTTTTTGATTAGTGGAAGTAATATATTTTAATTAATGACCTACATTAGAGATAGCAAGAATTATCACCAAATTAAAATACTGGAGAAGGGAAATCCGCTTGTAGCATCATGAATTTATTTGGTGAATAAACAATGTATACAGAAAGTGACAAACCCACCACATAGCAACGTTCAAGTAATATGATATCTGTCAATAAATATAATGATAATTATAAGTAATTACAAAATAGTCGTGTGACTTATGGTTAACAAATAGTATCTTAAACAGATATAGAGAAAATGGTAAATTGAAATAACGAAAGTGCCAAAAAGGAACAATTTAACCTGTATTTTTTTTTTTAAGTTATTAAAATACAAGATTTAAACTCATAATTCATGGATACAATTCACAACATTAAAAAGTCAGGAATAAAAGGAAAAATTAAGAACAAAAGTAAATTGACATGGGAGTCTTCAAGAGAGTGATTTATTTTATGTAAAAATTCTTATTTCCAATCCAACGGTCTGGAAATGTTTAATTTAGGAACCCACGAACATGCAGTCCCCAATGTGGTTGTGCGCCATCTTGCTGGAAATTGATGGTTGGTTGAAGGTCATGTAGTTGTGGGGCCACAAATTCAGTCGAAAGGTCAAGGTTAACATTTGCAGTAATTGATGTCTCGTCGAAAGAAAAACAAACCAATGATTCGATTGCACATGAAGCCACCACACATTCATCTAAAGCAGAGAATCACTGATGCCATTGCCACCATTGATGAGGGTATGCTACAGCCAACATGGCAAGAAATCGAGTACCGTCTTGATGCGCTTCATGTAACTAATGGTGCCCATATAGAGGTGTATTAAATGAGGCAAAAATAACTTAAATATAAACGACTCATTTTGTAAAAAAATTCACTTATCTGGCTTTTCATTTGCCTTTTGTAATACATTTTTTGAAATTGTAAAGAGACTTTATGGACACCCTGTATATTCAAATTCCCTCTGGATTCCTATATATAGTCATTAAAATCATTCCAAAATTACCTGCATGAAAAATGACAAAGCTGAACAGACAATGATATCGGAACATCTGTGCTGAGATGTTGTAAATGAGAATCCCCTACTTTCCCCTACATTACAGTAACCTTTATAGATCAACATGTTTCCAGTCTAACAGAGAACGAGAGGGAAGCTAAGAGCTTAGGAATCCTGACATCGTTAATGAACCCAACACATTTTACTTTAATTCAGCATCGCCTTGAAATGCCACCACATCCCTTATTAAAACTCACAATCACCATTTACCATTTTAATCTATTATTTTATTATCACATCCTTTTTCTGTCATTTCAGCTTCCAGGATAGTATTGCTGCAGTAAAGTAACTTGGGACATTACAAAAAATCCAAAGCTTATTTTGGCTGCCTTAAAAAAAAAAACACAAGACCGTTAAAAAATAAATTAATTTAAACTAATATCCATAATTAATGTTATACACTGTACATATCCCGGCCCCCTAAATATTTATACAGGGAAGTACTATTTTAAAGCAAATTTATAGACTGCCAGACATCCCAGGTTTTATATGATTGCTGCATTCTTTCCCACCAAAAATAAATGCTGAAATAATAATAAAAAAAACTCTTTCTTAGTAATGATCTATATAGTGTCATGCTTTTTAATATGTATATAACAAACCCAGAAGAGAGCACACCAGACATCATGTTCAAACAACACAAAAGAAACAACAACTCTATCTAAATTTATTTAAACATTGAGATTTTGCCAGATTTAACCCTTTAGATGCTAACAAACAATTCTTACCCCCTTCAGAATCACTGCAGTTCTTAACCCTTTCAAGATTTTTACAAGGGTAAAACGGTTAAGAACTGCAGTGTTTCTGAAGGGGATAAGAATTGTTTGTTAGCATTTAAAGTGTTAAATCTGGCAAAATCTCAATGTTTAAATGAATTTAGCTGCTGTTGTTGTTTCTTTTGTGTTGTTAGAACATGATGTCTGGTGTGCTCTCTTATGGGTTTGTTGTATCATATTGTCTTGAGATGCACCCACACTGACAGCTTAGTAAAGGTTGAGTGCTGCCCTTCTTGTGTAGTATATATATATATATATATAATTTAAGAGGTGCAACGTGCATTATAGATAAGCTGTCAAACTCAATCTAAGAAAAGACATGAAATTTCGATTTGTTTGATTTTTTTGCAAAATGAAGCCACTGTGTATCATTAGCATCAAGCACAAGTAAAACAGCTTAAGCAACAATTTACAGCTAAATATCCCCTTTAGCAATGGTGACCATGTCCAGAGCTGTGTTTGCTAGTAGAGAAATGGCTGGAGCTCTTCCCACTGCTGGCGCCGAATCCTCCCTTAGAATTATTGCCACTCACACCGTGGGACGATCCACCTGAGCAATGTTTTCCCCCAGTGCTGGAGTGAAGCACGGCTGTAAAATATAATAACAGCTAATTAGAATATTCATTAAAACTACTAATGAGGTGTGCTGTCCAATGAAAGAAATGTTTGATCCATTTGGGAATATTGTGATTGATTAACATTGATTGATGAACTATTGTGAATTATGGACATTCCCCTCCTTTTCCATTTGGTTAAAGTAACATATTAACTCTTTCACAGTGAGCAGAGGGTGCCCGGCGGGAGGGGAGGACTTTAATGATGACCATGTCGTTCTAGTACACCTCGCTAGCCGGCTTCTGTGGCGGGTTCCACCTTTGTCCCGCCTAAGCAGCGTTCGCTCAAACGGCATCATTGACTGCTAAGGGACAGCCTGAACCAGGCCGTCCCGCAGCAGTGATTTGGTCACGGCACACCCCACCAGCTAGTGGAAAGCGCTGGAGGAGGCCCATAGACTCTAGTGGGGCATACTATGCTGCTCCGCAGAGTTCAGGCCCATCTGCCATGGGGTCGGTATACTATGCTATGCGGTGGCAATGGGTAAAATAAATTATGCGCTCAACACTTTTTATGCACTTTAAGTATGATTTTGAATATTTCATATGTGCAGAGGTAAACATGTGTAGAGAGAAGCAGCACTTAAGAAACATTTCCTACATCACTAGCGCCATTTCTATACATTTGGAGGAGTGCTGGAATCTTTTCTTCTCTTTGTCTCCTATATATACAGTAACGCTTCTCCTTCTGCTGTTTGGATTCAAGTTTTCAGATGCTCTGGTGTTTCTGAGCGCTTCAATACCATCGAATTTAGCTGGTTTTTGTAACGCCAGGAAAGTGGACAACCCCATATATGACGCATTGTAAGTGTTTTAGACATTTTAAGTGAAAAGTACTGAAAGCGAGCTGTGTCTGTAATCTGTGCTTTAAAAACATTTTATTATGTGGTAAATAAAAAAAAACTTACATATGTTAACGGAACCGTGTGCTCCCAGCCTGAAATAAAACAGAGAGTGACTTAATGATTATTCCAGAATTAATAGTAATAATTAGAGGTTGTATGGTTAGAATTTAAAGTGACTTGATTTGAAAGAATCTTTACCAAACATTAACAACCTTTATTCTAATTATAATGTCTGATACTAAAGAAATCCAGTGACAGGTGATTTTATTTTCTATTTTTTATAAATTCTGTCTTAAAATGGCAAATATGTATCTTTATGGGTCTATATCATATCAGTTTACTTATGTAATTATATACTGGGCAAAACAGTTAAAAACTGGCAGCCCTGACTGGATTTTAGTTAGCTGTGCCAATACCATGATAAGATGGAGGTGCCCAGTAAATAAGTACGGTGTGTGTGAATATATACCCAACCAGGGCCAAACAAAGGGTCCTATCTGATTCTGAAAGCGATTTAAAGTTTTCATTCAGTGTAAGAACCATTTGATGGATGTTGCACTCACCTGCCCTCCTCTCCTTCCAGCATCTTCTTGTAGGTGGTGATCTCAATGTCCAGAGCCAGTTTCACGTTCATCAGCTCCTGGTATTCTCGCAGTTGGCGAGCCATGTCCTGCTTGGCCTTCTGCAGAGCAGCTTCCAGCTCAGAGAGTTTGCCCTTGGCATCCCTCACAGCGGCTTCTCCATGTCCTTCAGCTTCATTTATAGCAGATTCAAGACCTGAGCGCTAGAATGACAGTGAGTATGATAATTAAATAGGATACAATTAAAACTGTGACCAATGTTTTTGTACATTTCGAACTATGTGAAATACAGCAATTCTATTACATTATTCCACAATTCTTGGAATTCCACAATAAGATTGTTACCTGGGCATTCACACTGTCAATCTCTCCTCTCAGACCCTGAATGGCTCTGTTGAGAGAGCAGATCTCATCTCTGCTGCTCTGTAGATTGTTTCCATTCCTCCCTGCTGCTGTCTGAAGCTCCGCAAACTAGATAAACATTTAGGACACAGGGTTATTCATTATTCACTAATAACATTAGCCATTTGAGATTTCCATATCGTCCTCTCACCCGTGACTGGTACATGGCCTCAGCCTCTGCTCTGCTCCTGTTAGCAATGTCCTCATACTGAGCCCTGACCTCACCAATGATTCCGTTCAGGTCCAGATCACGACTGTTATCCATAGACACGACAACCGATGTGTCTGAGATCTGACCCTGGAGCTGAGATATTTCCTAGCAATATCAAAGAAGAAATATTTAGCATTCTCTGTTTTTATCTGCTAATATTACTTTGCTCTGCAGACATATTTTAAACGTCATGACATGAATAATGTATTAGATTAAATGGAAAGTTTTTAATGTCAAAGAAAAAGATAAATTAGACAACATAAACTTGTCAGGGGATAGTAAGGCCTACCGTAGACACTCGACTATAACGTGGCCCGAGTATAACGCGATGGGTAGAAATTCTTTATAGAAATGAGAATATTAATCAAGACTCAAATATAACTCTAGGAGCAAATAAAATTTGTAAAATATTGGTTCAGGTTCCAGCAGTACAAGGACCCTCAAGACAGTACAGAAGTGGTATCATTATTATCATTTATTTCATATCAACACATCTCTATACATTAGAATCTAGAAAAGAAAGCACAAGCTGTGTTTGAAAATGTATTTACCGCATCATAAAGAGTCCTCAGGAAGTTAATCTCATCAGACAGGGAATCAGCCTTTGCTTGTAACTCAGCTTTGTGCATAAAAGCCGCATCTACATCCTGGGGGAGAGAAACGAACGTCCAGTAAGAGAACATTGAAAACTTACATTTAAAAATAAAATTATACTTCATTAATGGAGTTTTCAACTCACCCTTTTTAGTCCAGCAAATTCATTCTCTGCAGCTGTCCGTCTGTTCACTTCTTCGTCATACCTACAATATTGAGTATGAATATTAAAATTCACAATCATCCACATATTATTTCTCTAAAGAGATTTTGAATTAATATGTTGAATAGTATTTAAAAGGACTTTTTTTTTTAAATACCCTCATACCTTCTCCTTAGTTCTTCTACGCTTTGCTCCATACTGTTCCTGTCAGTTTCCAGACGTCCTCTCTCACACCCCATACTTTCCAGTTGTCTCCTGAGGTTACCGGTAAAAGCCTCAAACAGAGGTTCAGTCTGAACGCGGGAAGTTTGCTGATCTTGTAATAAAGACCACTTTGTCTCCAGCATTTTATTTTGTTGTTCCAAAAATCTCACCTAAATAAAAATAATATTCACATTTTACTGTTACTGAATTACTGGATTAGTAATATTTGTAAAAAAATAAATAAGATATAATTTAAAGTCTTTTATGGCAATATATACATATATATATATATATATATACAACTCATGTAAATTTAATTTGCTTTCAAATGGGTCAACATGAAATTGCAAGTGTTAAAAACCACAAACCATTAGTTGATTCCTTTGTCACAATTGTCTTTTGCAAACTTTTTGAACATACTGGTAATCAAAGATATATTTTTCTTCCTACACGGAATCTGATTATTTATTTTTGTAAATACTCTAAATTCACTAATCTCCGAAAATTCCACCGAAAATTGTATTTCCCCACGGAATATTTCTTTTGAGAAAGGATGTTACCAGGAAGGAGACATTGAGATTTCTCTCGTTTTCAAGCATGTCCTGGGTGGCGAATATGTACCGTTAGGTGTCTTGCCCAAGGACACTTACTGGAGAGGTGCTCTTGCCGGAATTGAACCTGTGTCTCCACGGTTACAGAGCAGTGATGTTACCTCTACTCTACCCACCCGACAACAACTAAGGCTGGGGTCAGATGAACGCAGTGTTAACGTCCGTGTTGTCGCACATAAGTACGTCCGTGATAGCATACAATTGTGTTAAGTGGAGCCCCACACACGAAGTACGTCCGTACAGAAGTGCGGAGGCTGACGGACGTGGCAAACGGACGCAGGTTAGGCAAGAACGCAATACTGCTAGAACGGACGTGCAGAGTGCGCCACGTCCACAACATCCGCATAGCTTTGTGTGTGAGTGATGGAGCATGGTCAGACGGACTGCATTTATACGTCCAGCATTTTTGACGGACAGAATGTTTTATCATTGTAATTTATTTTCCCTGCTACATCAGTCAAAAATACGTCAGTGAAAAAAACGGACTGTGTGGCCACTACCTTGTTGTCAGTCATTAAGTACGTCCGTACTGCACGGATGCACAGTCCGTACAAAATGCGCTCATCTGACCCTAGCCTTAATACGTGCTTTTCACTGCAATTTGCCACAGTTCGGTTGTGTTTGGTCGCACCTAAATTGTCCCATAGAGAACCATCTATTTGTGTAATGAATGAAATATATGTTAAAATTTTCTTTTAAAAACCTTTTTCTTCCTACAAACTTTTTTTATTACTTTTTAAAAGAGTTTTTTGTATTTTTTGGACATTTTTATTTTTTCACTTTTTTTATTATTTTCTAACAGCTATTTTTATTTTTTTAAGGACCTTTTTATTATTTACAAATATTTTACTACAGTTTTGTTAATCTATTTAAGCTCCTATTACATTAGAAGAGTAGGAGACTTCCTTTTTTTTACTTTGGTAGAATTTCCCGAGACAATTTCAACACAATTCGGTGCAATTCAGCACTGTTTGCCGACTTCTAATAACTGCTTGCGCAGCTACATTTTAGGTATAATACAGGGGACATTCTATAATTAGTGAATTCACCAAATGTTTGAAAAACTGGAATCTCCGAAGTGAGCCATAATGCGCTGAAATGAAAAGCACCGAAATTACGTTCAATTTCAGTGCTTTGTGAATAGATCTCATATAGTTAAAGCAGTTAATATGCTAAATATATAATTAGAATAGCTTGGGAATGACATCTTTCTGCTTAACATCCCTACATAGCTGTTTGGGGATTACATGTCATCTACAATATATTCAAACCAAAATATAATAATATATGTTGTATATTCATAGTCAAACTATGGTGCAAAAATCTCACCTTGTCTATAAAAGAGGCAAATTTGTCATTGAGCCCCATAATCTGATTCCTCTCCTGTGTTCTCACTCGTTGGATGCTTGTGTCAATATCCAGGTTGAGAGGAGCCAGGAGACCTTGGTTCACAGTAACTTGAGTGATGCCTCCAGAGCAACCAGATCCCCCAAATCCAGAGCCATTTCCTCCAATACCATGGCCAGATCCATGGCCACCTTTTCCGCAATGGCCACTTCCGACTGAGATCTTGTGTCCCTTTGAACCAACATTGTTGGCACTTTGGCTGCTAAAGCAATGCATTGTCTTGTGACTGGCGACAGCAGCATGTTTTGAAGAGCTAGAGGATGTGTTGTAGTTTGAGCTCCCGTGCTTAGGTGACGCCACTGAACAGGAGCTGAAGTGCTTGCGTCCAGAAGATCCGAGGATGGAGTGATGAGACATGATGCTTCTTCTCAATGTGGAGATGTACAATCTGTGCAAGAGATTCACGTCTTCTGAACACACACTGGATGCTTTTATACTTCACTTGGATGGTAACACTCTACCAGAAATAATGTTATTGGTGGCTATGGGCAGCATATTAATGTATGATTTCATAGAAATAAAACACCAACACACCTACAGCATCAAAGGTAAATGCATTTACTGTCAGCTTCCTTCAATTTAAAGATGCTGACTTGAATATTTTCAAATGGCTTTCTGTATGACTTATTTTACTGGAAGATATAAAGTTTAACTTATTGCTGAGTAATGAAGAAATTTATTGTGTTATTGTTAAAGGAACACTCTACTCATCACTTTAAATTTTTAAAATGGTCAGGAGGATGTGTGGAAATTTGAAAATTTAAATTTCCCAGCCGTAAATTACTACTCGGTACTAATGATGTCAGCACCAGGGATCGTGCTGACATCAATATCTCTGAGAGATAGTGAGAGGCCACCATGGATTGAAGCTGTGAATGAGCGCAGCACCAATCCATCATTCTGGGCAGGTGCTACAGGGTTTGGGAATGTAAAGTTTGCAAATCCCGTTGTGGTGTGCAACTTGCGTTTCCTAAGCTGGAAGTCACTCCTAAGTAGCGCAGGAAGTGCAAATTGTGCAGAAAAGCCACAGGGACCTCCGGTTTCAGGAGTCCCTGAGCTGAAGAGGAGGAGCTGTGCGTGATGAGAGCCAAAATAAGAGTAAATGGAGCAAAATGCTATATTATTAATAAAACAAATTGGGCATAGACTGGCAGAAGCTTCTGCCCAATTATTTGAGGAAAAAAAAACAACCTCCAATTTCAGTGAAGTGTTCCTTTAAGGAAGCCTATGAAAGCAAAATATACATATACATATGTAGCACTGTTTAAGGATTGTGTTTGCTGCATTTACTTGTTGTGGCCACCAGAGGGAGACAGAGACAATATGGACTATGCGGGACACAAACGGAACTACAATTTCCATCGTGCTTTGCGATGGAGACAGGAAGTGGGTGGGAGAGAGAGGAAGGATATCCGCAGCCTCGCGCGGAGGAGAGGCAGAGTGAGCCGAGAGGCGAAAGGTGGAAGACGCACGTGAGACTGCCAGGGATCGTGACCAGGCCGGAGAGCAGGCGCTGCCTCGCGGGTGCTGGAGATTGTGACAGTGACTTTGCAGAGACCTACCTACGCACCGCTGAGAGGTTTGCGCAGAAATTTAGTTCCGTTTGGACCCTGAGTAAGGAGACCGCGATGATCCATTGGGAGTGCAGGCGGTAGGTCGTAGTTTCTCATTGTGGAGATCGGACAAGCAAGGGAGCGGATCCAGTGGCACAGAGTCCCAGTGTAAAAGCGGAGAGACATCCTTGATCTGGCAGCGGAACAGATTGTCTAACGGATGGGTGAGAGGCCTTCCAGGCCGCAGTTCCAAGTATAACAAAGCACGTTGCATTATTGTTTAAATCTACAGGGCCCCAACGTGACTAGTCGAACATTTGCTCATTTCATTCACTGGCCAGTTGAATACAGTACCCGGGTACCCGAGATCATACACATACACCTTTTTGAGACATTACTTTCACGGGACTTACACTCCAGAACTGAAGGGGTTAAACTTTTCTTTTGCTGCCGCGTGTTTTTCCCGCATTACGAAGTCCTGTCGTTCATATACCGTGTTTACATTATACATGCCGCTTTATTGGGATCAGTAAAGTATATAATCTATAAAATCAACAACAGTGCTGGTGTATATTTATTCCCTAGTGTGGTGAGACTAACCCGAGGTTAATGCAGCGGCTCCTCCGGGAGTGAGCGCTACACATATATATTATTTTTCAGTAATTATTTAATATTTTCTTTGACAGGGTTAAATTTTAATGTTTATAGTAGCTAATCTTTGTACTATCTCTTCTCTAGGAATGTCCTCTTACAAAGCCTAGAAAGTAACGATCTGTAAAAAGATTACATGACCAGTGTGGTCCAGATTTTAGGTTTTCATGAATATTAATCACTTGGCTGCTAAGGACGCGCTCAGCGCGTCCTGCCAAGCGGTTCTCCTGTGCTATGGATGCGCTGAGCGCGTCCATGCACAGGAGGCAGCAATCGGCCGGGATTCTGGCTGATTGCTGGCCCCCCCCCCGATGCGGGCTGAAATCTTGGATGTCAGCCCGGCACTCCGGGACCCCGGCGGGGCCATTAGATGTCATCGCGGCGGTGCGATGACATCTAATTCAGGCGTCCCCCCCACGAGTGCGGAGGAGGCGCCTGAAAGGGAGGGGGGAGGTCCTTCAGACCTCTCTCCCTCCCGATCACCGGGGGCCACAGGGTTAAGGCAGGCACCGTTTGGAAGGGAACAGCCTGCCCTTCCAAACGGTGACTGACATTAACCCCTGGGGAGCCGGATCACGATTCGGCGCCGAAAAAGGCCGGATCGTGATCCTCTCCCGTAGCTGGCCGACATCTTGGATGTCGGCCAAGCCTCCGGGAACTCCCTGTGACGACTGGCATCATAGTGCATAGCAGCTAGGGGTTAATGTTTGATATCGTTGGATCGGCCAGAGCATGGCCTTTCCAAAGATACCAAACATGACCATGTAGAATGTTTTATTTTTAAAAAAAATAAAAATAAAAAGAAATACATATTTTAAAAATATTATAAAAAATAAACAAGTTTTTTTTGTTTTGTTAATGCAGCAATATTGTTCCCATTTCAATTATAATGTGAACAATGATGCTGCACTAACGATTTTTGGTTGGGGTGCTTTGTTAAAAATCGCGTAATTTTCCCGCAAAGAAAATGTAACGAGACCCCATTTCTAATTTTTTTAATAAGCGCACCCCATACAAAATATAACCGCACTTGTTTGCATGTTAAAATGTGAAAGAAAAACACTTTACATGTTGTGAATTATTGAAAATTCAAATTTTATTGCATTTTTTGTTATATTATACAGACAGGGCAAGACATATACATATAATAATGATATATTATGAATCTGCCAAGTCTGCCGGAAAGAACGATATATAATATATCTGGGTCATATACTAAAATAAGGCTTCAAAACGCGTTTAAACATGATGAGAGAAACAGGTAAAAATGAGCTCAGCACAGAGGCATGAAATGCCTCAGCAGCGAAAGGGTTAATAACAGCACCATCAATTAGAATACAGTAAAGCCCTGCTAAGTTGGTTTTCTTTGTTTAAATAGACACTACTACCAAATAATGGTACGTCCTTATTGTGTTTATTTTATGCTGCTGGCATCTTGTGCTTTGTTTTTCTCTTGATTGTTTAGTTAAGAAAATATTTTACTCTGTGTGTTACTGGGTGCATCCATTGTGGAATATTTTATGTTGTAAACTCCCCCTCCTCCACAGTATCTTTTCATCAGTTGCTCCTCACTGTGTGGCAATGGCCATAGAATTGAATGAATTGGGTTGAAGTCAAGGAACCGAATCACATGATGCATTGCTTGGGATGTAAGCAAAGGACATCCACAGGAGTTTTTTTAACCTCCCTGTCATATCTCATTCAGCTGCCAGCCATCTCTTATCTTGGCAAAACAATAGACCCCATGAAGCCTTATCTAAACATTCACTCCACCACTTCATTTCCTCTTAACTCCTTTCCGAGGCGGGGCGTGCTATGCCGTCCTCATGGCGGGTGGGTCTAAATGCACAAGCTGTCATTATACTCTCCATTTACTCACTATGCATGCCCCCGCCCCGCCTCCCCTTTGTGTGTGCTGAGCACATCAACGGCTGCTGTGCGACAGCCTTAACCCCTTAGGGACCATACGGTTTCACACAAATCTGTCCTTTAATGAACGCTGCTGTTTTTACGTTTCTGCGTTGTTCGTGTTTAGGTCAAAGTCTCCTCTTACTCGTTTATGCAACCCACACATATTATACACCGTTTTTCCCGCCATTAAGTGGACTTTCTAAAAATACCATTATTTCCATCATATCCTATAATTTACTATAAAAACAGATAATGAAATATGATGAAAAAATTGTAAAAACACACCTTTTCGTAATCTAATACCCAAAATCTACAACCACCAAAAAAGACCCCGGCTAAATAGTTTCAGAATTTTGTCCTGAGGATAGAAATAACCAATTTTTTTTTATTTTTATTTTTAACCCCTTCATTGCTGAGCCAGTTCACCTACGTGTGCTGAGCTCATTCTGACTGTTTTATGCTCATTATTTTTAGATGACAGCCTAGGTCCTATTTAACTAAACGCCCCCCAGACAAAATATTTTTTTTAAAAAAAACAATTTTAAAAATAAAATTATTTTATTTGTTTTTATTATTTATTTTTAGCTGTTTTTTACACCAAACATAGTCATGTTTGGCCAGGCCTTTCCAATGATGTACAACATGACCCTCTAGCTGCCACGGATCGGGAGATAAGAGGATTCAAAGGATCCCCCTATCTCTCCTTGGCAGCTAGGGGTTAACTGGCCTACTGACATCCTCACACATATGGTGGGGATATCAGTGGGTGTGGGGTAACCTGGAGGCTTGGCTGACATCCACGATGTCAGCCCCCTCCAGGTTTGAATCGCGATTTGGCTCAAATTTGCGCCGAATCGTTATCCAGCTGCGAAATGGTTAATGCTGCACACCGCTGAAAAGGGGAAACTCTCCCCTTTCTAGTGGTGCAACTTGCATCACTCTACCTTCAATGGTTGGGGAGATAGAGGGCTCCTAAGGAGCCCCCCCTCCCCTCCAATGATTTCAATGGGGGCGCCTGCTGATGACATCACCATGCAGCGTGGTGACGTCATCGAGGTCGCCGGCCCCTGTAAATCATGGGGGAGGGCTTCCTCCCTGCCAGATCTGCGAGGGATCCAGCGAGGGAGGTAAGTATTGGGCGGGAGAGAGGTTAGGATCCGCTAACATACTATGTAAGTCCGCGGGTCTAAGGGAGACCCATGGGCAGGACGTACATAGTATGTCAGCGGTCCTTAAGGGGGTTAACTCAGGAGGTTCTGTGGCACCCAATGAAGCGATCAGCCTGTGGGTATAAAATGGGCTTTGGAGCCTCTGGGACGAGCTATGCCTGCCTGAATTAAGGACCGCCTTCCCGCTGGGAGGTGCCAGGTGGTAAGGGGTTAGAACTGTATATATGTGTAAGCTATACCACAGATGTAAAGTAAAACTTTTGCACAGATTTGGGTAAGTGTTGCTTCATCGTAAAAATCCACACAACGGAAACAGGAGATAAAAACCTAATGAAATGAAATGTATAAAAGATAATAGAGATCTACGAGGGACAATAAAACAAATGAAGGATCATAGCGTTATACTGTTATAACAGTGATGCAACATTGTTGCCCCTGCTAGAATCGCACTCACAGGGTATTATATTATTTAGCGCATATAACGTTACCCCTCCTATGCATACTCTCATGAGGCCCAGGATATCGCCATGCGTTGATTCCTCCACCAGATTTCACATGTTGCCGCTGCCACAGCTTCCCTGATGAAGTTGGCCTAGTGCTAACGAAACGCGTCGGATTTATGTTCTATAATAAACCCTTTTTATTTACCCTGATTCCGATCTGAATCCTTCCGTGAGCAGACCCTCGGTTTTCTAAGCTGTGGCAGCGGCAACACGTGAAATCTGGTGGAGGAATCAACGCATGGCGATATCCTGGGCCTCATGAGAGTACCCATAGGAGGGGTAACGTTATATGCGCTAAATAATCTAATACCCTGTGAGTGCGATTCTAGCAGGGGCAACAATGTTGCATCACTGTTATAACAGTATAACGCTATGATCCTTCATTTGTTTTATTGTCCCTCGTAGATCTCTATTATCTTTTATACGTATAAAATCAAGCACCTAGGCATGCAGACTGTTTTTACAAACATTTGTGAAAGAATGGGTCACTCTCAGGAGCTCAGTGAATTCCAGCATGGAACTGTGATAGGATGCCACCTGTGCAACAAATCCAGTCGTGAAATTTCCTCGCTCCTAAATATTCCACAGTCAACTGTCAGCTGTATAAGAACGTGGAAGTGTTTGGGAACGACAGCAACTCAGCCACGAAGTGGTAGGCCACGTAAACTGACGGAGCGGGGTCAGCGGATGCTGAGGCGCATAGTGCGAAGAGGTCACCAACTTTCTGCAGAGTCAATCGCTACAGAACTCCAAACTTCATGTGGCCTTCAGATTAGCTCAAGAACAGTGCGCAGAGAGCTTCATGGAACGGGTTTCCATGGCCGAGCAGCTGCATCCAAGCCATACATCACCAAATGCAATGCAAAGCGTTGGATGCAGTGGCGTAAAGCACGCTGCCACTGGACTCTAGAGCAGTGGAGACGCTTTCTCTGGAGTGACGAATAGTGCTTCTCCATCTGGCAATCTGATGGATGAGTCTGGTTTTGGCAGTTGTCAGGAGAACGGTACTTGTCTGACTGCATTGTGCCAAGTGTAAAGTTTGGTGGAGGGGGGATTATGGTGTGGGGTTGTTTTTCAGGAGCTGGGCTTGGCACCTTAGTTCCAGTGAAAGGAACTCTGAATGCTTCAGCATACCAAGACATTTTGGACAATTCCATGCTCCCAACTTTGTGGGAACAGTTTGGAGCTGGCCTCTTCCTCTTCCAACATGACTGTGCACCAGTGCACAAAGCAAGGTCCATAAAGACATGGATGACAGAGTCTGATGTGGATGAACTTGACTGGCCTGCACAGAGTCCTGACCTCAACCCGATAGAACACCTTTGGGATGAATTAGAGCGAAGACTGAGAGCCAGGCCTTCTCGTCCAACATCAGTGTGTGACCTCACAAATGCGCTTCTGGAAGAATGGTCAAAAATTCCCATAAACACACTCCTAAACCTTGTGGAGAGTCTTCCCAGAAGAGCTGAAGCTGTTATAGCTGCAAAGGGTGGACCAATGTCATATTGAACCCTATGGATTAGGAATGGGATGTCACTTAAGTTCATATGCGAGTAAAGGCAGGTGAGCGAATACCTTTGGCAATATAGTGTATATGTGTTATATGTGATTTAGTGTGCTGTTCATAATTCCTAATAAATGTGTAATATAGTGAAGGAACCGGTCTGGTGCAATATATATATATGTTTGTGTTGGATGAGCGGTATACCAGCAAATATATTTTCAAGGGCACAGCGACAATTTATCACACCAGCTAGAAGAATATTACAATAGTCAAGTCGGGAGATTATAAAGGGCATGGATGAGTTGCTTTGTGGTGTCAGCGGTAAGAAATGGCCGAATTCTGGAAATATTATGTAGTTGGTAGCGGTAGGAGGAGGAAAGATACTGAATGTGGGGGATGAAGGAAAGAGCAGAGTCAAGTGTAACTCTGAGACAGTGAACCTGGTTTGATGGGGAGATAGTGATGCCATCAACCATGATAGAGAAGCCAGGAGGTGAGGAGACATTAGAGGGAAGAATTTGTAGGAGCTCAGTCTTCGACATGTTATGTTTTAGGTGGTGAGAGGCCATCCAGGAGACAATGCCAGATAACCAGTCGCTAACTTTGGAAAGGACAGGAGGAGAGAGATCAGGGGTAGAGAGGTTGATCTGAGTATCATCAGCATAGAGGTGGTAATAAAAGCCAAAGCTGTTAATGATTTTGCCCAGGGAGGAGTTGTAGACAGAGAAGGAGACAGAGCCTAGCGGTACACCGACTGATAAAGGCAATGAAGAGGAGGAGTTACCAGCACATGACACAGAGAAAGACCTGTTGGACAGATAAGAGCCAAGCCAAGAGAATGCAGTGTCACAGAGACAAAGAGAGCTGAGAGTCTGTAGAAGGAGGGGGTGGTCAACAGTGGCAAAAGCAACATACATCTAATAATAGAAGCACTTATACGTGTTACATCTTTAACCACTTCACTGCCGTTATTTTACAATAGGGACACTGTGAAATAAGGGTTGACCTTATTGTATGGCTATGCCACAACTACACAGTCAACTGCGACTGTCCCTAATGTAAAATCTTCATTGTAGACACCAAATAAGTTATGATATCGTGTTACAGGGTTTCTGTCCAGGGGGAATGCTATTTTTGCAGATGAAACTAAGTTCCCTTTGGAACCACACACACTATACAGCTTGTGTGCAGGTGTTCAATCATATTTTCCCAGTTAAATTATATACTTATTGAATACTTTGCTAAAATTCATATACAGGTGCATCTCAATATATTAGAATGTCGTTCATTCATTTAATTAATTCAACTCAAATTATGAAACTTGTGTATTAAATTAATTCAATGCACACAGGCTGAAGTAGTTTAAGTCTTTGGTTCTTTTAATTGTGATGATTTGGCTCACATTTAATAAAAACCCACAATTCACTATCTCAAATAATTAGAATATGTCGACATGCCAATCAGTTAATCGACTGGCTGTTCACAGAGTGTTGTATCCAAGCATGTTAACAGAAATTTGAGTGGAAGGAAAAAGTGTGGAAGAAAAAGATGCACAACCAACCGAGAGAACTGCAGCCTTGAGAGACTTTCCAAGCAAAATCGATTCAAGAATTCGGTTGAACTTCACAAGGAATGGACTGAGGCTGGGGTCAAGGCATCAAGATCCACCACACACAGACTTTTCAAAGAATTTGGCTACAATTGTCGTATTCCTCTTGTTAAGCCACTACTACTGAACCACATTCAACATCAGAGGCATCTTACCTGGGCTAAGGAGAAGAAGAATTGGACTGTTGCCCAGTGGTCCAAAATCCTCTTTTCAGATGAGAGCAGGTTTTGTATTTCATTTGGAAACCAAGGTCCTAGAGTCTGGAGAAAGGGTGGAGATGCTCATAGCCCAAGTTGATTGATGTCCAGTGTTAAGTTTCCACAGTCGGTGATGATTTGGGGTGCAATGTCATCTGCTGGTGTTGGTCAACTGTGTGTTTTGAAAACCAAAGTCAGTTCACCCTTTTACCAAGAAATTTTAAAGCACTTCATGCTTCCTTCTGTTGACAAGCTTTTTAAAGATGCTGATTTCATTTTACAGCAGGATTTGACACCTGCCCACACTGCCAAAAGCGCCAAATGTTGGTTAAATGACCATGGTGTTGGTGTGCTTGACTGGCCAGCAATCTCACCAGACCTGAACCCCATAGATTTCTCTATGGGGTACACCAAGAGGAAAAAGAGAAACAAGAGACCAAAAAATGCAGATGAGCTGAGGGCCACTACAGGGGTGTACCTAGAACATTTGGCACCCGGGGCGGATCCTATATTTGCCACCCCCCCCCCCAACTTTAAAATGTAAAAAAAAAAAAAAAAATAACACACACTTTTTTAATGTTTTCAAAAATATTTTTAGTTATAGCATTCTGGCAGGACATGACATATACATATAATAATGATATATTATGAATCTGCCAACGGTGAATCATGTGTCCTCTGTGCTGTGCAATAAGAGGTGAGTGTAGATATTTTTTGAATAATTGTTATTTTTAAGTGATTTTGCAAACTCACAACATATCCATCCTCATGCTATGAACAAAAGTACACATGTGGCTGGTTTTGTTGATGGGAGTTGTGTGTGTTTTGGGGTGGCTTGTTTTGTTTGATAGGAGTTGTGTGTTGGTGGCTGGGTTGTGTGTTGGTGGCTGGTGTTGTGTGATGGGGTTGTGGGTTGGTTTGTTTTGTGTGATGGAGTTCTATCGGTGGCTGGTTTTGTGTGATGGGAGTTGTGTGTGGGTGGCTGGTTTTGTGTAATGGGAGTTGTGTGTGTGGGTGGCTGGTTTTGTGTAATGGGAGTTGTGTGTGTGTGGGTGGCTGGTTTTGTGTGATGGGAGTTGTATGTGTGTGGGTGGCTGGTTTTGTTTAATGGGAGTTGTGTGTGTGTGTGTGGGTGGCTGGTTTTGTGTGATGGGAGTTGTGTTTGTGGGTGGCTGGTTTTGTGGATTGGAGTTGCTGAGCAGAGAATGGGTGTGTGTTTTGCAGGTATACGATGTTGCTATGGTATTTTTTCTTTACTTTACCAGTTTTTTAAGACTCCCTCTTACCTGTCCCTGTTTACCCTGGGCTGCCTATTCACTGGTGATACAGTGAATGCAGCCTGGCCCCCTCTATGCAGGACCTCACCAAGAGCCAGGCAGCTCAATGACAAATTTCTGATCACTGCCGTGCTGGTTAAGGAAAGGTCTGCTTTAAACAACAGTAAGCAGACAGGGCTTCATATTCTGCTGATACCCCCCCTTTACCTGCCGTTTACTGTCATCTTCTCGCTCTGCACACAAATCATATCCCCTCCCCTCTCCTGGAGCTGCTGCAGGGCAGGGGAGGAGCTATGGAGGGAGGAGAGGGGGATTTTTATTCTATTTTATTCCTAATGCAAACGTCCTGCTCCACTGCTCGTTGTTTGAGAACACAGCTCAAAGCTGACACACAGTGACAGTGGTACCTCCTAGTACCCCCTAATTACATCCCAATAATCACTGGTACCTGGGGTGACCAGCCCCCCGCCACTCCACTATGATCACCACTTCTCTGTGATATGCTCACACACAAATTTGGGGGAACTGCCAGCAGGTACGGTGCTGTTCGAAGGCAGTGCAAATCCCCATAGAGAAGTAATAGTTAATCTATTCAGAGAACACCAAACAGCAGAGAAATGTCAATGAAATGTCCTGATGTTTGGTGGTTTTAATCAGCAGGTTTATTCAGGCGACCCCCATAGGTTTCAATGTTAAAAATATTCCTGTTTTTATGCAATATCTAATAAACCATTTATTATTTTAATGTGCAGTAAAAAGTCTTTATTTATTGATTTTTTTTTAGTACCTTTTATTCATTTTTCAGAAATGTTTTCGGCAAAATTTTTCCCCTTTTTTTTTAATAGCGGTTTTTCTTTTTTCTGTAACAGAACTTTTTATTATCAATCATAGGATCTTATGTGTAAATTCCAGACATTTTCGTTCAGTGTTTTTTTTTAAAACAGCAGGCCACGGGTTTGCGGTGGTGGCATTCGGCGGCTAACTCCCTGCACTTTGGGGACCCTGTGGTGAATGGTGAATTCACTGCAGGGTGGGGAAATTTGATTCCCCCGAAGTGCAGGGAACAACAGAACACCAAAATGTTGGTGTAACTTCGATGCTCTGCGAGTAATCCCTTTAGTGGTGAGGTTTTTTCTGCCCTCTGGAAGGTGCCAGCATAGGCCTTGCCTACCCAGGACATACTTGAAAATTAGTGAAATCTCAATGTATCCTTCCTGGTAAAATACTTTGCAAAAGTAAAAAAAAAAAAAATTCATTTTTTAGTGTCACCCTAGGGGGTGGTGCCACCCCTGCCCCCCTAAGTACGCCCCTGGGACACTATCAAAGAAACCTGGGCTTCTATAGCACCTCAGTAGTGCCACAGACTGACAACCTCCATGCCATGCTGAATTGAGGCAGTAATTAAAGGGATACTCTAGGCAACATGACCACCTAAGCTTTTTTAGGTGGTCATGATGCCCTGAGTATGCCCTTGTCATTCCCCCCTCCCTCCGCTCAGCCGATCGTCTGAAACAACTGAGAGACGCGGAGGATTTTGCTACGCCCTCCCAGCTGTCAGTCAGCAGAGCGGGATTCATATTTCCCGCTTCTGCCAACTATTGCCGAGTAGGAGACGTCATCGCGCTTTCAGCGCTTCTCACGTAAACCATTAGCCAAGTTCAAGATTTTCACGACGGGAGCGAAAGAGGAGGGCAGTGTGTATATATATAAAAAAAGACGCCATTGGAAACAAGTGGTTTTTAGGGTAAGTATTACATTAAAAAAAATATATATATATACACAATAACTAGGTAGGGAATAGGTATATTTTAATGTAAAAAAAGGGGGGGGGGATTTTTAGCCTAGAGTGTTCCTTTAAGTATTGAGTACATTTACAGTAAATGAACATACTTTCCAGAAGGCCAACAATTCAATAAAAATGTTCTTTTTATTGGTCTTATGAAATATTCTAATTTGTTGAGAGTGAATTGGTGGGTTTTTGTTAAATGTGAGCCAAATCATCACAATTAAAAGAACCAAAGACTTAAACTACTTCAGTCTGTGTGCATTGAATTTATTTAATACACACGTTTCACAATTTGAGTTGAATTAATGAAATAAATGAACTTTTCCATGATATTCTAATTTATTGAGATGCACCTGTATATACATAAATATGTCAGATTTGAGTGTGTGTTTGTGCTAAATAAGAGATGATAATTACTAACTGGAGGACAGAAATCTTGGCGAGGTCCCTCACTACTAATTTTAGGATTTGACCCCCTGGATGTTACATAATTTATGAACACTAGCAGGGTTATTCAAAGAGATCCGAATTGCTTGAGAAAGGTAAATGAATGCTGAAAATCAGCGTTCGGTTACCTTTCTTTGCCATTCGGCTATCCAGAGAGCAGGCAATTCGCCAAATCCTGGCGAATTGCCTGAACATACAGTGCCTGTTCGGTGCCTGTTCGAGGTCAGTGAAATCCCCATGAAAAAGCACTGCTTCGGAATATTCAGAGAACACAAACCAGCAGTGAAAGGTTCTCGAAATGCCCTGCCATTCGGTGGTTTAATTCGGCAAGTTTATTCAGGAGGATCCCATAGGCTTCAATGTTAAAAATATTCCTGTTTTAATTCAATATCTAATAAACTGTTCATTATAAAATTCTGCAGTAAAAAGACTCTTTATTTATAGATTTTGTAGGATATTTTAAGCATTTTTCAGATTTTTCTTTTTTTTTTAAAAGTCCGATTTTTTTTTTTCTAACTTTACTTATTTTTTCTGTAACTGCCCTCTTTATTATCATTCCCTGGACCTCATATGTAAATTTCAGACATTTTCGCTCAGTAGTTTATTTGCAAACAGCGTTTTACTTTCACACATTCATACAAACTGTTTTCCTAATTTATTCACTGCCTCTTCTGCTGTGTCGAAGACTGCGATCGGCTGCTGTTCGGGTTTTTCTGTGGTTTTCGGCAGGTTAATCCAGATGTTTTTGAGGGTTTTCGGCGTGCATTCGCTGGGTTTTGCAGTTAGTTTTCGTCAGGTTTGCGGCAGCTTTTCCCTGCAAATCGGGGGCCCTGTGCTGCTTGCTGAAAACACCGCAGGGTCACCAAAATGGGATCGGCAAAAGGAACCGAATTGAAGAGAACGAAAAGTCAACGAACGTGCGGTGACTTTTCGAATCTCTTTGAAAAACCCTGTAAGTCGCTATTCCACAACTGTAAATACACTGTTACATTAAGACATAGAAGGCACAGCCTCCGTATAGTAAAGTCCGCAATTTTACAGTAAATGGACATTGTTCGTATTGTAGCAAAGAATAAATATTCTTGTATCCATCATACGATATTAAAGCATTTCAGAGCAATCACATTATTAACCCCTTCACTACAAACCTGTTTTTGTTGGCAAATTTTATTCATCATAGCACATATTTGTAATGTAGGCTGCCAAGTAAACAATTATATATAGGGCAAAAAAAAAAAAAAAAATCACAGAAATTGTTGCTCTGAGATGGTTAGATAATCAATACTTTCTCATTATTAATTTCTCATGCATTCATTTATCCTACCCAGAAATATTGTTGGATTGAGAGATTCTGAACTCTAGAAGTTGTCCCTTTATTTTACAAAATATTACACAGGGTCTGCATTATCAGCATACAGCCACAAACGCCTTTGTGTGATGTACAGCAAATGTGATAAAGATAAAATAAATTGGTCAGATCTCCTGCTTATGGGGATATCTAGTGATCATAATGAGAGATTAGCAATGCAGCTTCCAAAAAATACCAATAGAATATAAAAATAATATTTGTATGCAGCATAATGCCTGTGTATGGAAATTACAGTAACACATTGCATCTGCTCTTTACAGGGATTTCCAGTCGATATAATCCTCTAAATTATATCCCTGCACGGCAGTGAGTGACCCCAGAGCTCTCCCTGTGTTCTGCCCTCTCCATGGCTGTTCTAATGCAGAAGCAAAGTTTCTGAACTTTGTGTTAAAACTAGTGTAAAAGCAGCTTCTTGCTGCTTGTTTACAGTAAACTATGAGGAAAAGGAGATAAAGATAAGACAGTCAATTTTGAGCCTTCAGAGTAAAAGTGTTCCCATTAAGTCTAGTTCATTTCTCATTGATGTGCCAGTACTGACTGAAAATTGAAGATCAATTAATTATTGTCATGTTTTTGATTAGTGGCAGTAATATATTTTATTAATTAATTAATGACCTACATGAGAGATAGCAAGAATTATCACCAAATTCAAATACTGGAGAAGGGAAATCCGGGTGTAACATCATGATTTTATTTGGTGAATAAAAAATGTATACAGAAAGTGACAACCCACTACATAGCAACGTTCAAGTAATATGATCTTAATCACAGACAGATAATCATAATTATAAGTGATTACAAAATAGTCATGTGACTTACTGTTAACAAATAGTATCTTAAGCAGATATTGAGAAAATGGTAAAGTGAAACGAAAGTGCCAAAAAGGGACGATTTAAAAAGTAGTTTTTTTAAAGTTATTAAAATACAAGATTTAAACACATAATTCGTGGATACAGTTCACAACATTAAAAAGTCAGGAATAAAAGGAAGAATTTAAGAATAAAAACAAATTGATATGGGTTTCTTCAAAAGAGTGATTTCTTTTTTTGTAGAAATTCTTATTGTGAGAAATTTTAAATATATTCAAATTCCCTCTGGATTCCTATAAATAGTCATTAAAATCATCCCAAAATTAACTGCATGAAAAATTACAAAAAGCTAAACCGAGATACTGGCATCTTAATGTCTGTGCTGAGGGACTGTAAATGAGAATCCCCTACTTTCCCCTACATTACAGTAACCTTGATAGATCAACATGTTTCCAGTCTAACAGAGAACGAGAGGGAAGCTAAGAGCTTAGGAATCCTGACATTGTTAATGAACACAACACATTTTACTTTAATTCAGCATCTCCTTGAAATGCCACCACATCCCTTATTAAAACTCACAATCACCATTTACCATTTTAATCTATTATATTATTATAACATCCTTTTTCTGTCATTTCAGCTTCCAGGATAGTATTGCTGCAGTAAAGTAACTTGGGACATTACAAAAAATCCCCAACTTATTTTGGCTGCCTTAAGAAAACACAAGACCGCTAAAAAATTAATTAATATAAAACAATATCCATAATTAATGTTATACACTGTACACATCCCCGCCCCAAATATATATTCAAGAAAGTACTATTTTATAGCAAATGTATACACTAGCCAGACATCCCTTGTTTTATATGATTGTTGAATTCTTTCCCACCAAAAAGAAATGCTAAAATAATATTAAAAAAGTTACTTTCTTAGTAATGTATATAAACTAAGGTGATACAGTGGAGGCGCTAGGTTCAAGTAGAGCAGGAATTAGTTTTATGAATGCAGCCTACTAGGAGAAGGACACAAAACCTCGACAGAAATGTGTTTGGAAAGAGGTAGAAAGACAGAGGGTACTCTAGTGGCGCAAAAGATCTGAATATGCGTTTAAAATGATGATGATTGAACACCGTCAAACTCGCAAAGATATATAGTGAGGGCAAACAGCACTTTGCACAACCTTAGCTTGGTTCGATTCACGGTAGCACTTTATCACCGGTCATTTAGACTGTGCACATATTCCACGCTGAATATTGGGATTTACCGTTCATTTAGGACAAATCCTATTGCACTAAGTCACCTTTACTATTTGCATTTGCTCGCCATAAGTATTGTATATATAGTTTTTTGCCCTCACTATATATCTTTGCGAGTTTGACGGTGTTCAATCATCATCATTTTAAACGCATATTCACATCTTTTGTGCCACTAGAGTACCCTCTGTCTTTCTACTTTCTTAGTAATGATCTGTAAAGTTGAATGAATTGTAATATATATATAATTTAAATTAAGAGGTGCATTATAGATAAGCTGTCAAGTTCAATCTAAGAAAAGACATGAAATTTCAATTTGTTTGATATTTTTTGCAAAATGGAGCCACTGTGTATCCTAAGCATCAAGCACAAGCAAAGCAGCTTAAGCAACAATTTACAGCTAAATATCCCCTTTAGCAATGGTGACCATGTCCAGAGCTGTGTTTGCTTGTAGAGAAATGGCTGGAGCTCTTCCCACTGCTGGCGCCGAATCCTCCCTTAGAATTATTGCCACTCACACCGTGGGACGATCCACCTGAGCAATGTTTTCCCCCAGTGCTGGAGTGAAGCACGGCTGTAAAACATAACAACTAATTAGAATATTCATTAAAACTACTAATGAGGTGTGCTGTCCAATGAAAGAAACGTTTGATCCATTTGGGAATATTGTGATTGATGAACATTGATTGATGAACTATTGTGAATTATGGACATTCCCCTCCTTTTCCATTTGGTTGAAGTAACATATTAACCATTTCACAGTGAGCAGATGGTGCCCGGTGGGAGGGGAGGACTTTAATGCTGACCATGTCATTCTAGTACACCTCGCTAGCCGGCTGCTGCGGCGGGTTTTTCCTTTGTCCCGCCTAAGCAGCGTACGCTCATTGAGCATCATTGACTGCTAAGGGACAGCCTGAACCAGGCCATCCTGCAGCAGTGATTGGGTCACGGCACACCACCCAGCTAGTGGAAAGGGCTGGAGGAGGCCCATAGATGCTAGCAAGGCATACTATGCTGCTCCGCAGCGTTCAGGCCCATCTGCCATGGGGTCGGCATAGCATGCCCCGTGGTAGCAATGGGTTAAATATATTGTGCGCTTAAAACTTTTTATGCACTTTAAGTATGATTTTGAATATTTCATATGTGCAGAGGTAAACATGTGTAGAGAGAAGCAGCACTTAAAAAACATTTCCTACATCACTAGCGCCATTTCTATACACTTGGAGGAGTGCAGAATTTTTTCCTCTTTGTCTCCTATATATATAAAGCTTCTCCTTCTGCTGTTTGGATTCAAGTTTTCAGATGCTCTGGTGTTTCTGAGCGCTGCAATACCATCGAATTTAGCTGGTTTTGTAATGCCAGGAAAGTGGACAACCCCATATATGACGCATTGTAAGTGTTTTAGACATTTTAAGTGAAAAGTACTGAAAGTGAGCTGTGTCTGTAATCTGTGCTTTAAAAACGTTTTATTACGTGGTAAATAAAAAAAAACTTACATATATTAACGGAACCGTGTGCTCCCAGCCTGAAATAAAACATAAAGAGTGACTTAATGATTATTCCAGAATTAATAGTAATAATGAGAGGTTGTATGGTTAGAATTTAAAGTGACTTGATTTGAAAGAATCTTTACCAAACATTAACAACCTTTATTCTAATTATAATGTCTGATTCTGAGCAGATCCATGACAGGTGATTGAATTATGTATTTTTATAAATTCTGTCTTAAAATGGCAAATATGCATCTTTATGGATCTATATCATATCAGTTTACTTATGTAATTATATACAGTGGGCAAACCAGTTAAACACAGGAAGCCCTGATTGGATTTTAGTTAGCTGTGCCAATACCATGACAAGATGGAGATGCCCAGTAAATAAGTATGATGGGTGAATATATACCCAACCAGGGCCAAACAAAGGATCCTGTCTGGTTCTGAAAGTGATTCATTTTCATTTCCATTCAGTGTAAGAAACCTCTGATGGATGTTGCACTCACCTGCCCTCCTCTCCTTCCAGCATCTTCTTGTAGGTGGTGATCTCAATGTCCAGAGCCAGTTTCACGTTCATCAGCTCCTGGTATTCTCGCAGTTGGCGAGCCATGTCCTGCTTGGCTTTCTGCAGAGCACCTTCCAGCTCAGAGAGTTTGCCCTTGGCATTCTTAACAGCGGCTTCTCCATGTCCCTCAGCCTCGTTTATAGCGGATTCAAGACCTGAGCGCTAGAATAAGAGTGAATGTGATAATTAAATAGGATGCAATTAAAACTGTGACCATTGTGGGTTAAAAACTGTTTTTGTAAACTTCGAACTATGTGAAATGCAGCACTTCTGTCACATTATTCCACAATTCATAAAGTTTTTTTCTGGTTTGCATTGTTACCTGGGCATTCACACTGTCAATCTCTCCTCTCAGACCCTGAATGGCTCTGTTGAGAGAGCAGATCTCATCTCTGCTGCTCTGTAGATTGTTTCCATTCCTCCCTGCTGCTGTCTGAAGCTCCGCAAACTAGATAAAAGTTTAAGACACATGTGGTTATTCATTATTCACTAATAACATTAGCCATTTGAGATTTCCATATCGTCCTCTCACCCGTGACTGGTACATGGCCTCGGCCTCGGCTCTGCTCCTGTTAGCAATGTCCTCATACTGAGCCCTGACTTCACCAATGATTCCGTTCAGGTCCAGATCACGACTGTTATCCATGGACACGACCACCGAGGTGTCTGAGATCTGAGCTTGGAGCTGAGATATTTCCTAGCAATATCAAAGAAGAAATATTTTGATATCTCAATTTTAATCTGCTAATATTACTTTGCTCTGCAGACATATTTTACACGCCATGACATGAATAAGATTAAATGGAAAGTTTTTAATGTCAAAGAAAAAGATAAATTAGACAACATAAACTTATCAGGAGATAGTAAGACCTACCGTAGACATGCGACTATAACACGACCCGATTATAACGCGATAGGTGAAGATTCATTATGGAAATGACTCAAGACTCGAAAATAACGCTAGGAGCAAAATTATAAAAGTATAAAGTTTCCAACAAAATGACAAAAGTCGTTAAATTACTGTTGTTTCATGTTTTCATTTCATGTTCATTTCACCCCACTCTCACCCTCGTTCCTCCGCGGAATGTAGGACAGGTATATGTGTGGGCACATCGGTGAAAGGATGGTGGTTAGAGAGCAGGGGAGCAGAGTGAGAGGTAACTTATTTTCGTGGCTATTTTAGAATGGTGATAGGCACGGCCGGCGCTGCCGCTAGGCCAACTAGGCGGGCGCCTAGAGCGCAGCACCCGCCTAGGGCGCAGCGGCAGCCGGCACGACCAATTAAAAAAATTTTAAAAAAAATTGTAAATAAAAATGCCCGCGGGGCACCCTGGGTCGGCGCGTGCTGCAGCCAGCCCCAATACGAGCTGGCGTCACCGCCGGCGTCAAGGAGATGGAGGCGTGGACTTGGTGCTTCCAGCTTCCTGGACCAAGTCCACGCCTCCATCTCCTTGACGCCAGCGGCGACGCCACTACGCATGAGACTGGCTACAGGAAGACAGCGCTGGAGGCAAATACCCATGTGTGAGCTGCTGGGTAAGTATCCTTGTGTGAGCCTGGGGGGGCAAATATTCATGTGTGAGCCTGGGGGCAAATACCATGTGTGAGCCTGGGGGCAAATACCATGTGTGAGCTTGGGGGGGCAAATACCATGTGTGAGCCTGGGGGGGGGAAAATATCCATGTGTGAGCTTGGGGACAAGTACCCAAGTGTGAGCCTGGGGGCAAATACCATGTGTGAGCCTGGGGGCAAATACCATGTGTGAACCTGGGGGGGCAAATATCCATGTGTGAGCCTGGGGGGGGGCAAATATCCATGTGTGAGCCTGGGGGGGCAAATATCATGTGTGAGCCTAGGGGGGGGCAAATATCCATGTGTGAGCCTGGGGGGCAAATATCCATGTGTGAGCCTGGGGGGGGGCAAATACCATGTGTGAGCCTGGGGGCAAATACCATGTGTGAGCCTGGGGGGGGCAAAAATCCATGTGTGAGCCTGGGGGGGGGCAAATATCCATGTGTGAGCCTGGGGGGGCAAATATCCATGTGTGAGCCTGGGGGGGGGCAAATATCCATGTGTGAGCCTGGGGGGGCAAATACCATGTGTGAGCCTGGGGGCAAATACCATGTGTGAGCCTGGGGGGCAGATACCCATGTGTGAGCCTGGGGGCAGATACCCATGTGTGAGCCCGGGGGCACATACCCATGTGTGAGCCCGGGGGCACATACCCATGTGTGAGGCTGGAGGCACATACCCATGTGTGAGCCCGGGGGCAAGTACCCATGTGTGAGCCTGGGCAATATCTCCATGCCATGTGTGAGCTGGAGGCAATATATTCACCATGTGAGCTTTTTTTTTTTTGGGGGGGGGTGCAAGTAGCTGGTCTTGCCTAGGGCGCAAAATAGTCTAGCACCGGCCCTGGTGATAGGAGTAATTGAGCGTTTCTATTGCTATGTAATAAAATGTTACGAACCTATGCATATACACATGCACTACAAAAAAATGACACATTTTGAAATTTATAAAAGTTAGTTTTTCCTTGAATAATTATCATTGTGTATATGAAGCAGAGTAAATTTGTTATATAGGGTTAATGCTACTGTTTTTATTGCAAAGATGAATGTAGGTTTTTGGATTGAACGGTTAATAGAGGACTGAAGGGTACTCAAGGTGTTTTGCAGAGGGGTACTTGAGGGCTGCAGTCACTAAAGGTTAATGGTTAAAGTCAGGGCAGCAGGCTTAAATTGGGATTGCATTGGGAAGGGTTAATAGAGGGTTGCAGGGTTTTGTGAAGGGATGGTGGCTGCAGTGAGTAAGGGTTGAGTAGTTGGGGCTGGGGATGAATGGGTTAATATGTGCTCCTTTTCTGCACACGGTCGTGCTCCCCCTTGGCTTTGGGCTCTTCACGCACACACGAGTGAGCTGCTGCAGCTTTAACAATGGGTGGAGACAGTATCTCGGCAGGACAAGCTTTCAGCTGAATGTCCAGCCCTCCTGCACAGCTTGCATGTGTGCGAGAGCCCGGGGTAGCAAACAGATTTTTACTCCCCCGCAGATGTCTCCAGTATACCCCCTACGGTTTTAAGGTTGTTTTTTTTCTCAAAAAACTTGCGGTATACTTGAGTATCTACCGTATGCATCGAATGGAAATAGCAGAAAACCTATTACAACCTGCAACAAATCTGGGAAAAATAAAATTAGTAGAATTTAGGTTCAGGTTCCAGCAGTACAATGACCCTCGAGACAGTACAGAAGTGGGATCATTATTATCATTTATTTCATATCAACACATCTCTATACATTAGAATCTAGAAAAGGAAGCACAAGCTAGGTTTGAAAATGTATTTACCGCATCATAAAGAGTCCTCAGGAAGTTAATCTCATCAGACAGGGAATCAGCCTTTGCTTGTAACTCAGCTTTGTGCATAAAAGCCGCATCTACATCCTGGGGGAGAGAAACAAACGTCCAGTAAGAGAACATTGAAAAATTACATTTAAAAAATAAAATTATACTTCATCATGGAGTTTTCCACTCACCCTTTTTAGTCCAGAAAATTCATTCTCTGCAGCTGTCCGTCTGTTCACTTCTTCGTCATACCTACAATATTGAGTATGAATATTAAAATTCACAATCATCCACATATTATTTCTCTAAAGAGGTTGCACATTAATTTCTACTTGAAAATTCTAATTTCAAATTCATATGATGAATAGTATTTAAATGGACTTATTTCAAAATACCCTCATACCTTCTCCTTAGTTCTTCTACGCTTTGCTCCATACTGTTCCTGTCAGCTTCCAGACGTCCTCTCTCACACCCCATACTCTCCAGTTGTCTCCTGAGGTTACCGGTAAAAGCCTCAAACAGAGGTTCAGTCTGAACGCGGGAAGTTTGCTGATCTTGTAATAAAGACCACTTTGTCTCCAGCATTTTATTTTGTTGTTCCAGAAATCTCACCTAAATCAAAATAATATTCACATTTTACTGTTACTGAATATATTAGTAATATTTGTAAAAATAAAAAAAAAAGATATAATTTAAAGTATTTTATGGCAAAATATATACAGTGGCAAGAAAAAGAATGTGAACCCTTTGGGATTACGTGGAGTTTTGCATGAATTGGTCATAAAATGTGCTCTGATCTTCATCTAAATCACAACAATTTGAAAAACACAGTCTGCTTAAAATAATACAGCACAAACATTATATGTTTTCATGTTTTTATTGAACAGAACGTGTAAACATTCACAGTGCAGGGTGGAAAAAGTATGTGAACCTTTGGACTTAATAACTGGTTGACCCTCCTTTGGCAGCAATAACCTCAACCAAACGTTTCCTGTAGTTGAAGATCAGACTTGCACAACAATCTGGAGTAATTTTGGACCACTCCTCTTCACAAAACTGTTTCAGTGTAGCAATATTCTTGGGATGTCTGGTGTGAATCACTCTCTTAAGGTCATGCCACAGCATTTCAATCGGGTTGAGGTCAGGACTCTGACTGGGCCACTCCAGAAGGCGTATTTTGTTTTGTTGAAGCCATTCGTTTGTTGAATTACTTGTATGCTTTGGGTCATTGTCCTGTTGCATCACCCATTCTCTGCAGAGCTTCAGTTAGCGGACAGATGGTCTTACGTATTCCTGCAAAATGTCTTGATAAACACTGGAATTCATTTTTCCATCAATGACAACAATCCGTCCAGGCCCTGAGGCAGCAAAACAGCCCCAAACCATGATGCTCCCTCTGCCATGTTTTACAGTGGGGATGAGGTTTTGATGTTGGTGTGCTGTGCCTTTTTTTTCTCCACACATAGTGTTGTGTGTTTTTTTCCAAACAACTCAATTTTGGTTTCATCTGTCCACAGAATATTTTGCCAGGAGTGCTGTGGAACATCCAGGTGCTCTTTTGCAAACTTCAAACGTGCTGCAATATTCTTTTTGGACAGCAATGGCCAATGGCTTCCTCTGTGGTGTCCTACCATGTATTCCATTCTTGTTTAATGTTTTCCTTATTGTAGATGTGTCAACAAAAATGTTAGCATGCGCAGAGATTTCTGTAAGTCTTTAGCTGACACTCTAGGATTCTTCTTTAACTCATTAAGCATTCTGTGCTGTGCTCTTGCAGTCATTTTTACACGACAATCACGCCTAGGGAGAGTAGCAACAGTGCTGAACTTTCTCCATTTGTAGACAGTCTGTCTTACCGTGGACACATGAACATCAAGGCTTTTGGAGATACTTTTGTAACCCTTTCCAGCTTCATGCAAGTCAACAATTCTTGATCGTAGGTCTTCTGAGAGCGCTTTTCTGCGAGGCATGGTTCACACCAGGCAGTGCGTCTTGAAACCAGTAAACCCAAAGCTGGTGTTTGTTTTTAAAGGGCAGGACAGCTTTCAGCAACACATCCAATAATATCACACTGATTGGACTCAAGGTAGGCTCACTCCTGGCTCCAATTAGCTCTTGGAGAAGTCATTACGCTAGGGGTTCACATACTTTATCCACCCTGCACTGTGAATGTTTACATGTTCTGTTCAATAAACACATGAAAACCTATACAGGGTTATTCAAAGAGATTCGAAAAGTTACCGCACGTTCGGTGACTTTTCATTCTCTTCAATTCGGTTCCTTTTCCCAATCCTATTTCGGTGACCCTGCGGTGTATTCAGCAAACACCACAGGGTCCCCGAATTGAAGGGAAAAGCTACCGCAAACCCGACGAAAACAAACCGCAAAACCCAGCGAATGCACGCCGAAAACCCGCAAAAACATCTGGATTAACCTGCCGAAAACCACGGAAAAACCCGAGCAGGAGCCGATCACCCGCAGCGAAGCCGCCAGAAAAAGACGAGACCGCAGACAGAGTGAAGTGAATAAATTAGAAAAACAGTTTGCATGAATGTTTGAAAAGTGAAACACTGTTTGCAAAGAAACTACTGAGCGAAAATGTCTGAAATTTACATATGAGGTCCAGGGAATGATAATAAAAAGGGCTGTTATAGAAAAAATAAGTAAACTTAAAATAAAAAAATAAAAAAAAAAATCGGACTTTTAAAAAAAATAAAATCTGAAAAGTGCTTAAAATATCCTAAAAAATCTATAAATAAAGAGACTCTTTACTGCAGAATTTTATAATGAACGGTTTATTAGATATTGAATTAAAACGGGAATATTTTTAACATTGAAGCCTATGGGATTCTCCTGAATAAACTTGCCGAATTAAACCACCGAATGGCAGGGCATTTCGGGAACCTTTCACTGCTGGTTTGTGTTCTCTGAATAGCCAAAGCATTGCTTTTTCATGGGGTTTTCACTGCCCTCAAACAGGCACCGAACAGGCACCATATGTTCAGGCAATTCGCCAGGATTTGGCGAATTGCCTGCTCTCTGGATAGCCGAATGGCCAAGAAAGGTAACCGAACGCTGATTTTCAGTGTTCGGTTACCTTTCTCAAGCAATTCGGATCTCTTTGAATAACCCTGATAATGTTTGTGTTGTATTATTTTAAGCAGACTGTGTATTTCAAATTGTTGTGACTTAGATGAAGATCAGAGCACATTTTATGACCAATTCATGCAAAACTCCACGTAATCCCCAAGGGTTCACATACTTTTTCTTGCCACTGTATATATACACACACATATATATATATATATATACATACAACTCAAGTAAATTTAATTTGCTTTCAAATGGGTCAACATGAAATTGCAAGTGTTAAAAACTACAAACCATTAGCTGATTCCTTTGTCACAATTGTCTTTTGCAAACTTTATGAACATATTGGTAATCAAAGATATATTTTTCTTCCTACATGGAATCTGATTATTTATGAAGAAACACTAAATTCACTAATTTCTCGAATTTTCCTCCAAATTGCAATTCGGTGGTGTTCGTTCGCACCGAAATTCTCCCATAGAGAACTATCTATTTGTGTAATGAATGAAATATCTGTTTACATTTTGTTTTTAAGACCTTTTCTTTTTCTTACAAGACATTTTTTTATTATTTTTTTAAAAGAGTTTCTTGTATTTTCTGGACACTTATCTCTTCACTTTTATTATTTTGTAACAGACAATTTTTTTTTGAGGACCTTTTTATTATTTACACATATTTTACTACACTTTTTTTTATCAATTTAAGTTCCTATTACATTAGAAGACTTCCTCTATTTTTTTTGCTTTGGTAGTATTTGCCAATACAATTTTGACACAATTCGGTGCAATTCAGCACTGTTTGCCGACTTCTAATAACTGCGTGGGCAACTACATTTTAGGTATAATACAGGGAACATTTGATAGTGAATTCACCAAATGTTTGAAAAACTGTAATCTCCGAAGTGAGCCATAATGCGCTTAAATGAAAATCACCGAAATTGCATTCAATTTCAGTGCTTTGTGAATAGATTGCATATAGTTAAAACAGTTAATATGCTAAATTAACAGTTAATATGCTCCATAAGATGCACCTGACCATAAGACGCACCTAGTTTTTAGAGGAGGAAAACAGGAAAAAAATATTCTGAATCAAATAGTGTAATAATGGATAATGCCCCAGCAGCTCTCATGGATATGCCCCAGGAGCTCTCATGGATAATGCCCCACTTCTCTCATGGATATACTGCCCCAGCTCCTCTCATGGATATACTGCCCCAGCTCATCTCATGGATATACTGCCCCAGCTCATCTCATGGATATACTGCCCCAGTGTCACGGTTCCCAGATCCCACCACGCAGTACTTAACGCCCAACACTCCAGAGCCCAGAAGCTACCAACAGAGTAGCCGTGAAAGATCTCTAACTGTCTGGTCCTTAGAATTGGCCAGGTAAACTAGCTAGACAGAAAGGGTTAACAACACGAGGAGTAGTCAGCCGAGCCAGAATCAGGAATACAGAGTTCAGAATGGTCAAATGGAATAGCCGGGTCGATATCAGAGCAGTGGCGTAGTACAAGAAAATGGTCTAGGGCAACAGAAGGCAGAATAGTCAGAAACAAGCAGAGGTCAATAATGGGTTAATTCAATATAGCAGTCAGGTACAAGGAGCTCAGGTATGGATAACCACGATCTGGCAACTGCTGAGAATACACTGAGGGTTTTTAAAGACCTTCACCAGACCACGCCCCCCACTCAAGCCACGACTCATGCAACCACCTCCCTGCCTGTCTCCATTTAAACCGGGCATTGGTCAGCGAGCAGCATCAGACATGCTGCCCTCAAGCACACAGGTAGAGCTGGAAGCTCCCAACGTTACACCCAGCTCCTCTCATAGATATACTGCCCCAGCTCCTCTCATGGATATACTGCCCCAGCTCCTCTCATGGATATACTGCCCCAGCTCCTCTCATGGATATACTGCCCCAGCTCCTCTCATGGATATACTGCCCCAGCTCATCTCATGGATATACTGCCCCAGCTCCTCTCATGGATATACTGCCCCAGCTCCTCTCATGGATATACTGCCCCAGCTCCTCTCATGGCTATACTGCCCCAGCTCATCTCATGGATATACTGCCCCAGCTCCTCTCATGGATATACTGCCCCAGCTCCTCTCATGGCTATACTGCCCCAGCAGCTCTCATGGATACTGCCCCAGGCCCCAGCTCAACTCCTGCAGCCGCTGCTTGTTCGGCTCCCTCTGAGCGTCCGGCGGCATGGAGCTTGGGCGCTCGCCTGGGGGACCCACGTGACCAACCGTGATCTCGCGAGAACTCGGCTGGTGACGTGGTTCCCCCAGGCGAGTGCCGAAGCTCCATAGCTTCGGACGCTCGCAGGGAGCCGAACACTGCAACGTGCAGTATTCGCTCCATAAAACGCACACACTTTTCCCCCCACTTTTTTTGGGGGGAAAAGTGCATCTTATGGAGCGAAAAATACGGTATAACAAGAATAGCATGGGAATGACATCTTTCTGCTTAACATCCCTACATAGCTGTTTGGGGGATTACATGTCATCTACAGTATATTCAAACCACAATATAATTTGTATATTCATAGTCAAACTATGTTACATAAATCTCACCTTGTCTATAAAAGATGCAAATTTGTCATTGAGCCCCATAATCTGATTCCTCTCCTGTGTTCTCACTCGTTGGATGCTTGTGTCAATATCCAGGTTGAGAGGAGCCAGGAGACCTGGGTTCACAGTAACTTGAGTGATGCCTTTAGAGCAACCAGATCCCCCAAATCCGGAGCCAATTCCTCCAATACCATGGCCAGATCTGTGTCCAGTTCCATGACCACCTTTTCCGCAATGGCCACTTCCCACTGAGATGTTGTGTCCCTTTGAACCAACATTGTTGGCACTTTGGCTGCTAAAGCAGTGCATTGTCTTGTGACCGGCAACAGCAGCATGTTTGAAGGAGCTAGAGGATGTGTTGTAGTTTGAGCTCCCGTGCTTAGGTGACGCCATTGAACAGGAGATGAAGTGCTTGTGTCCAGAAGATCCGAGGATGGAGTGATGAGACATGATGCTTCTTCTCCCTGCGGAGATGATGTGGAGATGTACAACCTGTGGTAGAGATTCACGTCTTCTGGACACACACTGGATGCTTTTATACTTCACCTGGGTGGTATCACTCTACCAGAAATAATGTTATTGGCGGCTAAGAGCAGCATATTAATGTATGATTTCATAGAAATAAAACATCAACACACCTACAGCATCAAAGGTAAAATGCATTTACTGTCAGATTACTTCATTTTACAGATGCTGACTTGAATATTTTCAAATGGCTTTCTGTATGACTTATTTTACTGGAAGATGTAAAGTTTAACTTATTGCTGAGTAATGAAGAAATTTATTGTGTTATTGTTAAAGGAACACTCTACTCATCACTTTATATTTTTGTGTAAAAATGTGAGTAAAATTGAGCAAAATAAAATATTAATAAAAATAATTAGACATAGACTGGCAGAAGCCTCTGCCCAATTATTTAAGGTCAAAAGACGGACCTCCAATTTCAGTGGAGTGTTCCTTTAAGGAAGCCTATGAAAGCAATATATATATATATATATATATATTTAATTTTTAAGTAATTATTTTATATTTTCTTTGGCAGTGTTAAATTTTAATGTTCATAGTAGCTAATCTTTGTACTATCTCTTCTTTAGGAATGTCCTCTTACAAAGCCTAGAAAGTAATGATCTGTAAATATAATTATATGACCAGTGTGGTCCAGATTTTAGGTTTTCAGGAATATTAATAACAGCACCATCAATTATAGTATGGTAAAGCACTGCTAAGGTGGTTTCCTTTGTTTAAATAGACACTACTTCCAAAAAATGGTACGTCCTTATTGTGTTTATTTTCTGTTGCTGGCATCTTGTGCTTTGTTTTTCTCTTGATTGTTTAGTTAAGAAAATAATTTACTGTGTCACTGGGTGCATCCATTGTGGAATATTTTGTGTTGTAAACTCCCCCTCCTCCACAGTATCTTTTCATCAGTTGCTCCTCACTGTGTGGCAATGGTCATAGAATGGAATGAATTGGGTTGAAGTCAAGGAACCGAATCACATGATGCATTGCTTGGGATGTATGCAAAGGACATCCACAGGAGGTTGATAATAGTTTTTATAACCTCCCTGTCATATCTCATTCAGCTGCCAGCCATCTCTTATCTTGGCAACACAATAGACCCCATGAAGCCTTATCTAAACATTCACTCTTCCGCTTGCTATGCTGTCCTCATGGGGGGGGGGTCTAAATGCACAGGCTGTCATTACATTCTCCATTTACTCACTATGCATGCCCCCGCCCCGCCTCCCCTGTGTGTGTGTTGAGTGAGCACAGCAACGGCTGGAGGTTAACTCAGGAGGTTCTGTGGCACCCAATGAGGTAATCAGTCTGTGGGTAGAAAGTGGGCTTTGGAGCCTCTGGGACGAGCTACGCCGTCCTGAATTAAGGACCGCCTTCCCGCTTGCAGGTGCCAGGTGGTAAGGGGTTAGAACTGTATATATGTGTAAGCTATACCACAGCTGTAAAGTAAAACTTTTGCACAGATTTGGGTAAGTGATGCATCATGGGAAAAATCCACAAAATGGAAACAGGAGATAAAAACCTAATTTTATATTTTCTTTTTTACATGTATTACTTTAAACAAAGAAAAAAATCCAGTAGCATGTGTTTTATAATGTGTTTATAATGTGGTTTTATTTGTAATGCACAAGTAATCTAGTTACAGTTTATGTTAATGGTTGCGTTGCTTTAAACATATGAGGTGTGTGGCCGCCCCTCCCATTTAACCTGTATCATAGTGCTTCTTAATGCGTGCTTCATGACTTTATGTAGCACCGTTTCTCGCTGCTGGTGGGCTCCTCTTTTCCGCACTTTTTTCTATTCCTTAATCACACTCAGGATGGGAGGCCATTTTGGTTTAGGTGAGGACATGCAAGATCTTGCCCATTATTAGTATAGGAACTCATGAATGCAGACTTTACAGATTGGTTTGTGAGCTTCCAAAAGGGTACTGATGGGACCACCCCTCCTCAAAAGGCTTATTTTGTTCAAAATAAAAGATTTAAAATTGCACAATTAACACCATTGGTCAGATGTGGTTTCTGAGGTACAGGGGCAGCTCGTCAACCTTAAAGTTGCAAGCCTCCACTGACAGAAAAACCCTTTTGCCAGATAATCAGTCACTGACGTTGGAAAGGACAGGAGGAGAGAGATCAGGGGTAGAGAGGTTGATCTAAGTATCATCAGCATAGAGGTGGTAATTAAAGTCAAAGCTGTTAATGATTTTGCCCAGGGAGGAGTTATAGACAGAGAAGAGCGGAGGACATGTTGGACAGATAGGAGTCAAGCCAAGAGAGTTCAGTGTCACAGAGAAAAAGAGCGCTGAGAGTCTGTAGAAGTAGGGGGTGGTTGACAGTGTCAATAGCAACTTGCATCTAATAATAGAAGCACTTATACGTGTTACATCTTTAACCACTTTACTACCGTGATTTTACAATAGGGACACTGTGATTTAAGGGTTGACCTTATTGTATGGCTATGCCACAGCAACACAATCAACTGTAACTCGCAATGTCCCTAATGTAAAATCTTCATTGTAGAGACCAAATAAGTTATGATATCATGTTACAAGGGTCACGTCCAGGGGGAACACTATTTTTGCAGATGGAACTGAGTTTCCTTTGGAACCACACACTATAAAGCTATAAAGCTTGTGTGCAGGTGTTCATTCATACAGTATATTCCCTGTTAAGGTATATATTAAATGTGATTTATCATATACTTTTGCTAAAAGTCATATACTGGTGCATCTCAATAAATTAGAATGTTGTGGAAAAGTTCATTTAATTCATTAATTCAAATCAAATTGTGAAATTTGCCTATTAATAAATTCAATGCACACAGACTGAAGTCGTTTAAGTCTTTGGTTCTATTAATTGTGATGATTTGTCTCACATTTAACAAAAACCCACCAATTCACTATCTCAACAAATTAGAATATGTTGACATGCCAATCAGCTAACACCTGGAAATGTTTCCTGAGCCTTCAAAATGGTTCCTCAGTTTGGTTCACTAGGCTACAAAATCATGGGGAAGACTGCTGATCTGACAGTTGTCCAGAAGACAGTCATTGACACCCTTCACAAGGAGGGTAAGCCACAAACATTCATTCCCAAAGAAGCTAGCTGTTCACAGAGCGCTGTATCCAAGCGTGGAAGGAAAAATTGTCGAACAAAAAGATGCACAACCAATCAAGAGAACCGCAGCCTTAAGAGACTTGTCAAGCAAAATCGATTCAAGAATTTGGATGACCTTCACAAGGAATGGACTGAGGCTGGGGTCAAGGCAACAAGAGCCATCACACAGACGTGTCAAAGAATTTGGCTATGGTTGTCGTATTCCTCTTGTTAAGTCACTCCTGAACCACAGACAACGTCAGAGGCGTCTTACCTTAGCTAAAGAGAAGAAGAATTGGACTGTTGCCCAGTTGTCCAAAGTCCTCTTTTCAGATGAGAGCAGGTTTTATATTTCATTTAGAAACCAAGGTCCTAGAGTCTGGAGAAAGGGTGGAGAAGCTCATAGCCCAAGTTGCTAGAATACCAGTGTTAGGTTTCCACAGTCTGTGATGATTTGGGGTGCAATGTCATCTGCTGGTGTTGGTCCACTTTGTTTTTTGAAAACCAAAGTCACTTCACCCGTTTACTAAGAAATTTTAGAGCACTTCATGCTTCCTTCTGCTGGCCAGCTTTTTAAAGATGCTGATTTCATTTTCCAGCAGGATTTGACACCTGCCCACACTGCCAATAGCACCAAAGGTTGGTTAAATGACCATGGTGTTGGTGTGATTGACTGGCCAGCAAACTCACCAGACCTGAACCCTATAGAGAATCTATGGGTTATTATCAAGAGGAAAATTAGAAACAAGAGACCAAAAAATGCAAAAAACTGAAGGCCACTGTCAAAGAAACCTGGGCTTCCATAGCAGCTCAGCAGTACCACAGACTGATCACCTCCATGCCACACCGAATTGATGCAGTAATTAACCTGCCTGGTGGTATTCCCGAGCCACACTAGGGCTGCATGTATACTCACCGCATCCTTCGCTCCCTCATTGTCTCCACAGTGTGATCGTGGCGGCTTGCTTCCTGGTTTCACTCCCTGTGAGCCACACGACGCAGGGGGCGGGACAAGGCGGCAAATTCAAAAACTGTAAAACAAAAATAAATACTGTAAAAAAATACTGTACAATAAACTTTGTGCAGTGCAGTGGGTGCTGGGATTCCTGTTCAGATGTGGACTCCTTTACCAATGAAATACAGGACACGGGGGTACGAAAAAAATTAGAGGATTTATTCTCAAAGCAGCTTTACAGAAATAAAAGGCAAATAAAATTTGTTTCTAAAATGTAATGGGGCTTTCCAATCAAATTTCGCTGGTGCTTGCCCAGCTTCATCAGTTGGATCTGGGCAAGCACCAGCGAAACTTGTATTGGAAAGCCCTGTTACATTTTACAAACTATTTTTATTTGCCTTTTATTTCTGTAAAGCTGCTTTGATGAGAATAAATCCTTTAATTGTTTTGGTACCCCCGTGTCCTGTATTTCATTGGCAAAGGAGTCCACATCTGAACAGGAATCCCAGCACCTGGTGTTTTGGTTTGATTATATTATTTTTTTAAAAAAATCTTTATTTATCAAGAAAAAAAAATACGGTTATATATCCACTCCAAAACCACCAAATTTGCTACAAACACTACAGCAATATCACGTGTCATTTTTCCCAAATACACAGGGAGAGAGGGGGGAGGAAGAAGAGAGAAAGAAAAAAAAAAAGAGAGGACTGCTTCTAACCCCTATGACATTCCCCTATATCATCTTGCTTCCTCCAGCCATCTTAACTTCGATTGGCCTCAACTTCTATCTATCCTGCCCAGACTCTAGAGTACATCAAATAAGTATCTCGAACTCTTGCCATTTGACAAACGTCCTCCAAGATCCCCTAACTCTCTTCCAAGACGCTGGCCGGGGAACCTTCCATGTTTCCGCCAGGGCTTTTCTTACTGCCGCAGCCAACATAGCCAACCACTTAGACTGGTATCTTGTAAGCACGGCCGGCGCTGCCGCTAGGCCAACTAGGCGGGTGCCTAGAGCGCAGCACCCGCCTAGGGCGCAGCGGCAGCCGGTCCGACCAATTGTAAAAAAAAAAAAAATTGTAAATAAAAATGTCCGCGGGGCACCCTGGGGCGGCCGCGTGCTGCAGCCAGCCCCAATACGAGCCGGCGTCACCGCCGGTGTCAAGGAGACGGAGGCGTGGACTTGGTGCTTCCAGCTTCCTGGACCAAGTCCACGCCTCCATCTCCTTGACGCCAAAGGCGACGCCAGCACGCAGAGACTGGCTACAGGAAGGAAGGAAGACAGCACTGGAGGAAAATATCCATGTGTGAGCTGCTGGGTAAGTATCCTTGTGTGAGCCTGGGGGCAAATATCCGTGTGTGAGCCTGGGGGCAAGTATCCATGTGTGAGCCTGGGGGCAAATATCCATGTGTGAGCCTGGAGGCAAATACCCATGTGTAAGCCTGGGGGCAAATACCCATGTGTAAGCCTGGGGGCAAATACCCATGTGTAAGCCTGGGGGCAAATACCCATGTGTAAGCCTGGGGGCAAATACCCATGTGTAAGCCTGGGGGCAAATACCATGTGTAAGCCTGGGGGCAAATACCATGTGTGAGCCTGGGGGCAAATACCCATGTGTGAGCCTGGGGGCAGATACCCATGTGTGAGCCTGGGGGCAGATACCCATGTGTGAGCCTGGGGGCAGATACCCATGTGTGAGCCTGGGGGCAAATACCATGTGTGGGCCTGGGGGCAAATACCATGTGTGAGCCTGGGGGCAGATACCCTGTGTGAGCCTGGGGGCAAATACCCATGTGTGAGCCTGGGGGCAAATACCCATGTGTGAGCCTGGGGGCAAATACCCATGTGTGAGCCTGGGGGCAAATACCCATGTGTGAGCCTGGGGGCAAATACCATGTGTGAGCCTGGGGGGCAAATATCATGTGTGAGCCTGGGGGCAAATACCATGTGTGAGCCTGGTGGCAAATACCCATGTGTGAGCCTGGGGGCAAGTATCCATGTGTGAGCCTGGGGGCAAATACCATGTGTGAGCCTGGGGGCAAGTATCCATGTGTGAGCCTGGGGGCAAGTATCCATGTGTGAGCCTGGGGGAAAGTATCCATGTGTGAGCCTGGGGGCAAGTATCCATGTGTGAGCCTGGGGGCAAGTATCCATGTGTGAGCCTGGGGGAAAATACCATGTGTGAGCCTGGGGGCAAATACCATGTGTGTTTGGGGGCAGATACCCATGTGTAAGTCTGGGGGCAAATATCATGTGTGAGCCTGGGGGCAAATACCATGTGTAAGCCTGGGGGCAAATACCCATGTGTGAGCCTGGGGGCAAGTATCCATGTGTGAGCCTGGGGGCAAATACCATGTGTGAGCCTGGGGGCAAGTATCCATGTGTGAGCCTGGGGGCAAGTATCCATGTGTGAGCCTGGGGGAAAGTATCCATCTGTGAGCCTGGGGGCAAGTATCCATGTGTGAGCCTGGGGGCAAGTATCCATGTGTGAGCCTGGGGGCAAATACCATGTGTGAGCCTGGGGGCAAATACCATGTGTGTTTGGGGGCAGATACCCATGTGTAAGTCTGGGGGCAAATATCATGTGTGAGCCTGGGGGCAAATACCATGTGTAAGCCTGGGGGCAAATACCCATGTGTGAGCCTGGGGGCAAGTATCCATGTGTGAGCCTGGGGGCAAGTATCCATGTGTGAGCCTGGGAGCAAGTATCCATGTGTGAGCCTGGGAGCAAGTATCCATGTGTGAGCCTGGGGGCAAATACCATGTGTGAGCCTGGGGGCAAATACCATGTGTGAGCCTGGGGGCAAGTATCCATGTGTGAGCCTGGGGGCAAATACCATGTGTGAGCCTGGGGGCAGATACCCATGTGTGAGTCTGGGGGCAGATACCCATGTGTAAGTCTGGGGGCAAATATCATGTGTGAGCCTGGGGGCAAATCCCATATGTGAGCCTGGGGGCAAGTATCCATGTGTGAGCCTGGGGGCAAGTATCCATGTGTGAGCCTGGGAGCAAGTATCCATGTGTGAGCCTGGGGGCAAATACCATGTGTGAGCCTGGGGGCAAATACCATGTGTGAGCCTGGGGGCAGATACCCATGTGTGAGTCTGGGGCAAATATCATGTGTGAGCCTGGGGGCAAGTATCCATGTGTGAGCCTGGGGGCAAGTATCCATGTGTGAGCCTGGGAGCAAGTATCCATGTGTGAGCCTGGGGGCAAATACCATGTGTGAGCCTGGGGGCAAATACCATGTGTGAGCCTGGGGGCAAATACCATGTGTGAGCCTGGGGGCAGATACCCATGTGTGAGTCTGGGGCAAATATCATGTGTGAGCCTGGGGGCAAATACCATGTGTGAGCCTGGGGGCAAATACCATGTGTGAGCCTGGGGGCAAATACCCATGTGTGAGCCTGGGGGCAAGTATCCATGTGTGAGCCTGGGGGCAAGTATCCATGTGTGAGCCTGGGGGCAAGTACCCATGTGTGAGCCTGGGGGCAAGTACCCATGTGTGAGCCTGGGGGCAAGAACCCATGTGTGAGCCTGGGAGCAAGTATCCATGTGTGAGCCTGGGGCAAGTACCCATGTGTGAGCCTGGGGGCAAGTACCCATGTGTGAGCCTGGGGGCAAGTACCTATGTGTGAGCCTGGGGGCAAATACCCATGTGTGAGCTGGGGCAATATCTCCATGCCATGTGTGAGCTGGAGGCAATATATTCACCATGTGAGAGCTGGGGGCAAATATACCCATGTGAGCTTTTTTTTTTGGGGGGGGGTGCAAGTAGCTGGTCTTGCCTGGGGCGCAAAATAGTCTAGCACCGGCCCTGCTTGTAAGATGTGATTGGGGCCGGTTAAGAACATAGGACCAAGGATCAAAGTCCACTGGCGCCTTCAAAACTTCCATGGTCAGAGAGTGGGCTTGCTGCCAAAGAGAAGAAACCACTGGACATTGCCACCACATATGTAAATGTGTTCCCCGCATGCCACAATTATGCCAACAGGAATCCGGATAGGATGGGTTAACCTTGTTCAAAAATACCGGGGTGATATACCATCTCATCATTGTCTTAATGGCCTGTTCTTGATATATAACACTAATGGAGGTTTTATGGGTCGCCTCCCATATATCTAACCAATCCTCTTTATCAACAGGGCCTAAATCTCTCCCCCAGGCGGTCATATAAGGTCGATGGTCAGTATGAAGTTTTAAAGCTAAAGTAGAAATGAGGCCCTTAGGATAGGAACCTCTCATACACATATTTTCAAAATAGGTAAGTGGTCTGAGGGCCGCCTTGTGTATCTCTCGTGACTGTAAAAAATGTCTGCATTGCACATACCGAAAAAAGTCCCATGGTGACACTGTAGCCCTTTCCATCAAGGAAGAGAACGGAAGCAATTCTCCATCTCTATACCATTGGCAAATACGGTTCAATTGGCAGTTATGAAGAAATCTAAAATTTTTAACTGAGATCCCTGGGCAAAATCTTTTATTATAAATCAATGGCATTAATGGGGAAGGTCTGCCCGCCAAATCATAGTGCCTGGATGCCCGATCCCGTACCTCCAATGAGTGGACGGTGCCACAGAGGTCCAAGGAACCCTATATTTTTTCAGTAACCACATACGATGTGATATGCAATCAGGTACAGCAAAGTCATTTTCAAAAACGACCCAACCCCTAGAACCATGAGGAGCATGCAAAGCTACTATTTGGGCCAATTGGGCGGCCACATAATAGCTTCTCAAGTTTGGGAGGCCCATGCCACCCACTGATTTTGGAAGGCGTAATACACTCTGAGCCACTCTATGTCTCTTCCCCATCCAAACAAACGTATCCAGGGTTAGCTGGAATCTGTCAGGGGAGCTGTACAGTTTGCGGGTGTGAACCCAATATGCAGTGAAGCATATGAAAGAGGCAGGTTGCAGGGCTGATCAAGAGTTTATTTAAATAATACTGAACAGGGTTAAAGCCAATAAACAGGACAACTGAATTAAAGATACGTTAGAAGAAAGGCAATAAACTATAGCTGAGGGAAGACACAGAAAAAGGGACTGAAGCAAGAGGGATGGCTGAGAATAGTGAGATAGGGGGTAGAGAGGAGAACCTAGGTACTATAAAAGGAGAGGCAAAGAGCAGGAGAAGCTGGATGAAAATAGGAAACACAGGAGGGAACTGAAGATACACTGAACTAAATAGGGGGGAAGATACTGGATAGAAAATAACAGAATACTAACTAGACAGATAAATAATAATGTCCATGGTGAGGTATCCAGATATAGGGTTAGGCAATCTCGTAGTCAGGGTTTCAAGCAGAAGTCGTGGGATACAGATCACAGAATAATCAGAAGTCCATAGCCAGGGGTCATACACGTTAAATCCAATTAGGAGGAACAGGAAACAAATTAATTTAGGTTACCGGTAGGGTTGCACCGATCCTGATACTAGTATCGGTATCGGTGCCAATACCAGGTACTGCAGGAGTACTCGGTACTCCTGCAGTACCCCCGATATTTTCCCCCGATACCGGAAGCCGGCATTGAGCCGGCATCCGAGGGGCTTGGGCAGCTATTCGAATGCTCTATCGGCATTCGGACAGCCGCCCCTGGATCTCTACGGCATACTTACCTTCCTGAGCGGCGCCGGGAAAGTTTCTGCGCTTCCGCACGTTGAAGGACCCCAGCTGCGATCACGTGGGAGTCCCACGTGATCGCGGCTGGGGTCCTTCAACGAGCGCACGCGCAAAGACTTTCCCGGCGCCGCTCAGGAAGGTAAGTATGCCGGACAGCTCCAGGGGCGGCTGTCCGAATGCCGATAGAGCATTCGAACAGCCACCCCATGTCTGGTCTGGGGTCTGAGCTGGGGCATATATCCATGAGAGCTTGGGGGCAGTATCCACGAACTGGGGGGGGCAAATATCCATGAGCTAGGGCAGTATCCATGAGCTGGGGGCAATATCCATGAGCTGGGGGCAATATCCATGAGCTGGGGGCAATATCCATGAGCTGGGGGCATATCCATGATATGGGGCAGTATCCATGTGCTGGGGCAGTATATCCATGTGCTGGGGGCAATATCCATGTGCTGGGGGCAATATCCATGTGCTGGGGGAATATCCATGAACTGGGGCAGTATCCATGAGCTGGGGCAATATCCATGAGCTGGGGCAATATCCATGAGCTGGGGCAATATCCATGTGCTGGGGCAGTATCCATGAGCTGGGGCAGTATCCATGTGCTCGGGCAGTATCCATGAGCTGGGGCAGTATCCATGTGCTGGGGCAATATCCATGTGCTGGGGCAGTATCCATGAGCTGGGGCAGTATCCATGTGCTAGGGCAATATATCCATGAGCTGGGGGCAATATCCATGAGCTGGGGCAATATCCATGTGCTGGGGCAATATCCATGAGCTGGGGCAATATCCATGAGCTGGGGCAATATCCATGAGAGCTTGGGGGCATATCCATGATAGCTGGGGGCATTCTGTATATATATATATATCACGGGGGGATATATACATGTGAGCTGGGGGCATTTTTATATGAGGTCTGTTCTTATTGGAAAGTGGTCACATGACTTAAAAGTATCGGTACTCGGTATCGGTGAGTACTTGAAGAAAAGTATCGGTACTCGGTCTTAAAAAAGTGGTATCGGTGCATCCCTAGTTACCGGTATAGCAGAGGTTTGGAAATGGTTCACAGGAGGGTTTCCAGATGGGTATTTGAGAGGGTAATCAGATGGGTAGTCCAGAGGGTTTAACCGGTAAGTAGTCCAGAGGGTGATCAGAAGGTTCCAGGAACATGGAGTTTATCAGAGAACTGGTCAGCTTGATTTGCACAGCTCAGACTTCAAACATGAAGTGAGGAGCAGAGGGTGTGACCTCCTTTTAAAGAGGCCTCATTAACCCCTAAGTGACCGGGCGGTTTTACACGAATCCGTCCGTTCGTGACCGCTGCTGTTTTTACGTTTCTGCGCTCTTAGTGTTTACGTCAAATTTTCCTCTTACTCGTTTATGTAACCCACACATATTTTACACTGTTTTTCTCGTCACTAAATGGACTTTATAAAGATACCATTTTTTTCATCATTTCATATAATTTACTATAAAAAATATTGTGAAATATGACACAAAAATTGAAAAAACACCACTTTTTCGAACTTTGACCCCCAAAATTTCTTATGTATCAACAACCGTCAAAAAAAATTAATTCTTTAGTAGTTTCTAAATTTAGTACTGAGTTTAGCAATACCCAATGTTTACATATTCCTCGCTTTTTTCCTTATTTTATGCAACAATAAGTGCAAGTAGCACTTTGCCATTTCCAAAGAGTTTATTTTCAAAACTAGTGATAGTGACATTGTAACACTGATATCTGTCACTAATTCCTGAATAACCCTCCACATATACATATTTTTTTAAAGTACACAAATCAAGGTATTAAACTTGGGGTATTTTGACTCTTTCCATGCAAACCATTTTACCACAAATCTATGCCAAAGTTTGAGAAAAAAAAAAAATTTGGTCATTTTTTTTTTGAACGCAATTTAAGAATACATGTACTGTGAACTTTAAGGTTTACTGCCAAAAAGCACCCCAAAATATGTTCAGCAACATCTTCTGAGTAAATTGATACCACCAAGTATAGGTATGTCGGTCATTTGGGGGCTAAAAGGCCTTATTTGGGGGGTGCGCATTTCAGTTTTCCAACTTGGAATTTTCACATTTCGTCATCATGCACCCATGTCCTATTTGGGACATTTTTGAAGCCGGCCAAAGTAATTTACCCCCATCAAACCATATATTTTTAGAAAGGGCACACCCTGGGGTGCTTCAAAGAGTTGTATTTTAACACTTTCCATGCACTAGCTCTATGTCAAACTTTCAGGTAGTCACTTTTTGTGTTATTTTTTCACACACATTGTACTTTAGGCATGAATTGTCAAATCCAGTTATGGGTTACTGCCCAAAAACACCCCAAAATATGTTCAGCAACATCTTCTGAGTAAATTGATACCACCCATGTATAGGTATGTCGGGTCATTTGGGGGCTAATAGGCCTTATTTGGGGGGTGCGCATTTCAGTTTTCCAACTTGGAATTTTCACATTTCGTCATCATGCACCCATGTCCTATTTGGGACATTTTTGAAGCCGGCCAAAGTAATTTACCCCCATCAAACCATATATTTTTAGAAAGGGCACACCCTGGGGTGCTTCAAAGAGTTGTATTTTAACACTTTCCATGCACTAGCTCTATGTCAAACTTTCAGGTAGTCACTTTTTGTGTTATTTTTTCACACACACATTGTACTTTAGGCATGAATTGTCAAATCCAGTTATGGGTTACTGCCCAAAAACACCCCAAAATATGTTCAGCAACATCTTCTGAGTAAATTGATACCACCCATGTATAGGTATGTCGGGTCATTTGGGGGCTAATAGGCCTTATTTGGGGGGTGCGCATTTCAGTTTTCCAACTTGGAATTTTCACATTTCGTCATCATGCACCCATGTCCTATTTGGGACATTTTTGAAGCCGGCCAAAGTAATTTACCCCCATCAAACCATATATTTTTAGAAAAGGCACACCCTAGGGTGCTTCAAAGAGTTGTATTTTAACACTTTCCATGCACTAGCTCTATGTCAAACTTTCAGGTAGTCACTTTTTGTGTTATTTTTTCACACACATTGTACTTTAGGCATGAATTGTCAAATCCAGTTATGGTTACTGCCAAAAAACACCCCAAAATATGTTCAGCAACATCTTCTGAGTAAATTGATACCACCCATATATAGATTTGTTCTGTTGTTTTTGGGGTGCTACGCCAATCTTTGACATGTGCTTGTCAATTTTCTAATTTGACATACAGTATCTTCTTTGCTTATCTTCTTTTTAGGGGCCTTTTTACATACCCCAGTTTTATGAACGTGCATATATTTGGTAAGCTAACACCCCAAAGTATTGTAAATGGAGTGTTTTTATGCTATGGATGCATCCGTTTGCTCCAAACAAATTGGACACAGTTTGGTGGTCATTTTTCATTTTCACACCCACATCAGTTTTGGACTGTGATTTAGGAGACACTGTTGTTTGTTACTGCATGAAAACTCTCCAGGTTGTTTTCTGCAAGGTCTCCTGAGTACACCATGCCCCCCATGCATAGGTTTGCCAGGATTTTGGGAAGGTTCAAATACAATTTTTATGACTTTGTCATTGGAGTTGAAATTGAGATTATTTCTTCAACTAGGCCTATCTTTGGTTTTGGGTCTACCGCATACCCCAGTTTGAATTATTGCCAGAAAATTGTTTATATTTGTTATGTTGGCACCCCAAGGTATTGCATATGGAGTGCTTTGATGCCATGGATGCAACGGTTGTAGCCCAAAACATTTGAGAAGGTGTGTGGTGTAATTTTTCAATTTTCAGATTTTTACGCCCACAGTAGTTTTGGACTGTGATTTAGGAGACACTGTTGTTTGTTACTGCATGAAAACTCTCCAGGTTGTTTTCTGCAAGATCTCCTGAGTACACCCATGCCCCCCATGCATAGGTTTGCCAGGATTTTGGGAAGGTTCAAATACAATTTTTATGACTTTGTCATTAGAGTTGAAATTGAGATTATTTCTTCAGCTAGGCCTATCTTTGGTTTTGGGTCTACCGCATACCCCAGTTTGAATTATTGCCAGAAAATTGTTTATATTTGTTATGTTGACACCCCAAGGTATTGCATATGGAGTGCTTTGATGCCATGGATGCAACGGTTTTAGCCCAAAACATTTGAGAAGGTGTGTGGTGTAATTTTTCAATTTTCAGATTTTTACGCCCACAGTAGTTTTGGACTGTGATTTAGGAGACACTGTTGTTTGTTACTGCATGAAAACTCTCCAGGTTGTTTTCTGCAAGATCTCCTGAGTACACCCATGCCCCCCATGCATAGGTTTGCCAGGATTTTGGGAAGGTTCAAATACAATTTTTATGACTTTGTCATTAGAGTTGAAATTGAGATTATTTCTTCAGCTAGGCCTATCTTTGGTTTTGGGTCTACCGCATACCCCAGTTTGAATTATTGCCAGAAAATTGTTTATATTTGTTATGTTGACACCCTAGGTATTGCATATGGAGTGCTTTGATGACATGGATGCAACGGTTTTAGCCCAAAACATTTGAGAAGGTGTGTGGTGTAATTTTTCAATTTTCAGATTTTTACGCCCACAGTAGTTTTGGACTGTGATTTAGGAGACACTGTTGTTTGTTACTGCATGAAAACTCTCCAGGTTGTTTTCTGCAAGATCTCCTGAGTACACCCATGCCCCCCATGCATAGGTTTGCCAGGATTTTGGGAAGGTTCAAATACAATTTTTATGACTTTGTCATGGAGTTGAAATTGAGATTATTTCTTCAGCTAGGCCTATCTTTGGTTTTGGGTCTACCGCATACCCCAGTTTGAATTATTGCCAGAAAATTGTTTATATTTGTTATGTTGACACCCTAAGGTATTGCATATGGAGTGCTTTGATGCCATGGATGCAACGGTTTTAGCCCAAAACATTTGAGAAGGTGTGTGGTGTAATTTTTCAATTTTCAGATTTTTACGCCCACAGTAGTTTTGGACTGTGATTTAGGAGACACTGTTGTTTGTTACTGCATGAAAACTCTCCAGGTTGTTTTCTGCAAGATCTCCTGAGTACACCCATGCCCCCCATGCATAGGTGTGCAAAGATTTTGGCAAAATAGAGCACCAATTGTAGAACATAAAAATGTACGAATAAAATGTAAAAGTCTGGTGCCTGTCAAACTGGGGATGCTCTCTAGGGGGGCACAGGCTGTTGTCACTGAAGTGCATGAAACGCAAAATGTTTTCATACCTTCTACGTGACATTGATTGGGGGTAAATGGGGGTAGAGCAGATGGGGCTACTGCTCCAGTAGGAGCGAATTGAGGGCTTCTTTATGATGCCCTCAGCATAGTAAGTGCCCAGAATTTCAGAAATTCTGGCACATCTAGCGGGGTCCATTGCTGCCTTGCCAAGTAGGAGTCTGGCTTCGCAGCACAATGCTGATGGGCATACAGATTTGATTGGGCCACGATGTGGCCAACAAATCATCCCCCATAAACACCTGCAAAAACTGTGTGGCGGTAAATCCTGCAACATCAATATTGATGCCAGGATTTGCCGTGAAAGGAGGGATATCTGGCCTCTGGCGATGAGGCACTACCCACTCCTCAGCTGGAGCTGTGCGTCTCCTGCTGGCAGGTGGTGACCCAGGATCTGCATCAGAAACATCACTAGATACATCAGCCAGCGTAGATAATGTATCTAGCGACGTCTCTGAACAGTTAGCGGGGTCGAAATGAGGGTCTGAGTCTGTCGCAGATGCCTCAGATTCTGACGCCAGGATGGCATATGCCTCCTCGGCGCTGTACACCCTCTCAGACATTATATATAATAGATTATAAAATTTTATAATTATATATATATATATAAGCGGATTGTTGGTTCTTAGAAGAACCGTTGGGTTTCACAAGAAAATACAAATAAACACCTAAATCTCTCTAAATCCCTCTAACCTGCCTCAATTCTTCTAAATCTCCCTAAAATCTCTCTAAATCTGCCTCAATTTTTCTAATCTCACTAAATCTCACTAAAATCTCTAACCTGTCAAATCTGATCTCTCTCTCTCGCTCACCAAAACACAAGTGAGGAGAGGGAGGGAGAATCACAGAGGTCAGAGCCAATATTTACAAAATATTGACCTGACCTGACAAATTAGAAATTTTATTTTGATTTTTTCTAACTTCTGATTGGATGTTGCTAGCCTGCCTCTCTGAGGCAGGCTAGGAACATCCCACTCAGCCCCAAGATGACCTGCCCTTAGAACCCTAACCCTAGCCCTAACCCTAACCCTACCCCTAACCCTAACCCTAACCCTAACCCTAACCCTAACCGTCAGTTTATTTTATTTATTTTTATTTTACTTTTTATTTGACTTTTTTTTTCACTTTTTTTTACACTTTTTTTTACTCTGCTGGGTGCCTTGATCCCTCGAGGCACCCAGCAGAGCACCTGATCACTGATGTGATCGTTTTTGTACTGAGTGCCACGATACCTCGTGGCACTCAGTACTTCCTGCCGCTACCGGAAGTGATCGCTCGGGGGAGCGATCACGGACGGACCGCGGCAGGTAAGCATATTGCAAGGATGCCTCGATGTCGAGGCATCCTTGTAATATACTCAGAGCAGCTGGAAGCGATACCGATCGCTTCCAGCGCTCTCTAGAAGTGCCGGGCACCTCTCCGGTGAAACCGGATGTTGATCGCTCCCGGGAGCGATCACATGGTGCCCCGGCACTTCTAACCGCCATTGCACGGCTGCCTGGACTCCCAGGCAGCCTGCAATGGCGTTTGAGCTGCTGGAAGCGATCCGATCGCTTCCAGCGCTCAAAAAACGGCAGGACGTACCATGTACGTCAGCGGGTCTAAGAGAGACCCGCTGCAATGACGTACATGGTACGTCCTCGGTCCTTAAGGGGTTAACAGAGATTAGGTGAACCTGTAGTCTCTTTGTGTGCACAGGTTACAGACAAGTCCATAGGAACCTGTGTTAAGCATGGCTTAAAGGGGCTGCCAGGATTTAGAATATGTGATCCCTGACAGTACCCCCCTTTTAAAGGCCGAGCACTGAGCAGCCAAAGCTTGCTTGGGGGTCTGGGAGACGTCAATAAAGGCCCCCTGTACAGTGTAGGGAGCACAGTCCTTAGAAATCCAACTTGGTGTTGAGGTGCTGGGTACACGGTTGGGAAGAACCCCCTTTGTGCGGAGTCACCTCCAGGCACTCTGGGCATTTTTGAATACATGAAGGTCCGTGCACCTAACCACAGTTCCGTTAGATACCTGGGTGAACCTGGGAGGTAACGGTTCCATGGTGATCAGACCTTCAGGGGTAGAGACAGTGGTGCCGACGTAGGCGGACCTCCGGCGTGATTGCCCAGACATAGGTTTTGCCCTGAGGCTGTGTGGGATGGGATCGGCAACCTTTGTGGATCCCAGAGTTATCCTGGGCACGGAGACGACTTCTGGGCTCTGTGGCGACAGTGTGGAGACAACTGCTGGGCTCTGCGGCGACAGCGTGGACACAACTGCTGGGCTCTGCAGCGACAGCGTAGAGACAACTGGTGGGCTCTGCAGCGACAGCGTGGAGACAACTGCTGGGCTCTGCGGCGACAGCGTGGAGACAACTGCTGGGCTCTGCGGCGACAGCGTGGAGACTGCAACAGGGGCCTGACCAGGCTTGGTTTTTGGAACCCGGTTAGGCTTGGTTACTGAGGCCTTAGAAGGCTTGGTTACTGAGGTGCCAGCATCAGCAGGGACCATGATTCCAATGTAAGCAGTCCTCTGGTCCACAGATCCCAAGGCACATCCATAGAATGGGGGTCCAGAGCAGGCAGCTGAAGGGCACGGGCAAGCAGCCGGATTGGTAGAGGGACAATCCTCTTTGTTGAGCTCCCATTCAGGGTCAGAGTTATAGTCATTGGACGAATCTATGAAGGGCAAGAAGTCCCCTGCCAGGTCGGAATGGGGAGTAGTGGTGCCTATTGTCAGGACTCACCACAGCAGCTGTCCGCTCTGGGAACACGCAGGGGGGTGACGCCACGCTCCGGCGCGCCTCTCTGTGGCGGTTCTGGGGGTCGGTGAAAGGGAGGGGCGCCGGCGCTCAGCCGCGGCGTCCCCACACCCGATCCTCGACCGGCGATGGGAGGGTGTTTGGCGCGGGCTCACCTCCGGCGGCTGTAGCCGTCCAGCTCCAGCCTCCTAGCTTTGGGGAGACGGTGCAGACGAGGAGTCAGACCCGCGTCAGGACATGCGGGGAAGGATTCCAGCATGGTACCCCCGCTTGGCAGTCAGACCCTGCCCCCCTCTGTTTGGGGGTTTTCCCCAAGGAGGTTGGACAGGGAAAACGATGACAGCAGTCAGGGGGCTGGGCCAAGGAATCAGGCCTGCAGGTTCAATGACTGGGGTTTCCCTGACTCTGACGTCACACCCCTCCCTTGGGGGTGGAGTAGGAGTGGGCAGAACTCCCCTATATAAACCTGAACCACCTATGCTTCATTGTCCAGTTGTTGTCTGAATCTCCCAGAGACACTACCATACTGAACCTGTCTATCCTGGTTTTGACCCTACCACCTACTTTACGAATAAATCCCTTCTTTGACTATACAGACCCTTGGAGTGAATATTGATCTATGAGACCGTCTATACCGCCATCTGCAGCACGCCTGAGGTAAACCTGCATATTGAGGTCCTCTTGATAAACTACTGACACCTATGTACCCAATGGACTGGCCAGGTGACCCTTGAGAGGGACGTGCAGTCTCTCTGGGCAGCTCATCATTCGAGTCCACAGAACATCATTCCTCTGAGGACCAATACTCGGAAGCAGATAGGTATGGCGAGTCATGCTGGCTAGAAGTCACACCAGAAGGCAGGACAGATGCTATCTCCATGAACACAGCGGAATCAGGCTTTTTTGGTACAGTGGGTTCTTGCTAGACATGTGCACAGCACAAAATTTCGTTTTGAACTAATGGATTTGTCCTAAAATGCAATTTATTTAGTTGCTAAAGAAATTCGTTTTCAGTTCTTTAGTATGAAAACTAATTTCATTCATCCGAAAACCAGTGGATACAATTACTATTGCAGTGGATCCTCAGAGGGCTGAGATCGCTGCTTGTTACAGTATCTCTCACTCTCAGCACACTATGGGCCATATTACATAGTTGGTGCTAACTTAACCAGAGCTGTTGTAAACTTTCCAGAGCCATTATAGCCTATGGAGGTTTTCCGTTTACAACAGCTCTGGTTAAGTTAGCACCAACATTGTAATACTTCCCCGTGTCAGACAAAGCTGTTACAGTAACTGACTGCTGCTCATCACAGCGCTCAGAGTTTCAGTAAAACTAGTAAATAATATTTTTATATATAAGAGGTTAGAACAATATTATTTCCTTGTTTTACTGAAACTGAGCGCTGTTACAGTCAGTTACTGTAACAGCTGAGCCTGATACATTGTATTGAGAGATAATGTAACAAGCAGCTGATCTCAGCGCTCACAGCCACTGGATTTAAAGGGCTAAAAAAAAAAGGCTCCTCTCTGTATAAATTTTAGAACATCCTCCTGCATTAATTAATACCCTTCTCTGTATAATGTATACAACATCCACCTGCATTAATTAATACCCCTCTCTGTATAATATATAGAACATCCTCCTGAATTAATGTCCCTCTCTGTATAGAACATCCTCCTCAATTTATACCTTTCTCTGTATAATGTATATAACATCCTCCTGCATTAATACCCCTCTCTGTATAATGTATAGACCATCCTCCTGCATTAATTAATGCCCCTCTCTGTATAGAACATCCTACTGCATTGGCATGTGGAGTGTGCAGAACTTCGGATGTTGCGATGTTGCGCTCTTCATTGCTGGTCTCCTTCACTCAATGAAATATCACAAAAAGGACTGAAACTAAAATGTGGTGCATTTTATTTTAGTTTCTTTCGTTTTTTGTACTGAGCAGTTTCGTTTCTCTTGAGTCATACGAAAACTAAATTATCCCAAAATTCGGACTAAATCGTTTTAGTACTAAAACGAATGCACATGTCTAGTTCTTGCTCCATGGGAACGGCAAGATCAGATTCTGGGGGCAAGGTGTATTTAAACTCCATTGGTTCGGCTGGGTTGGAATCTTCATACTCAATCTCAGGGTAGGCTTCCATAGACACCACTTTCCTGGGTCTGGATTTGGTGGTGGACGTCTTGAGCAAGGGCTTGGCAGACAATGCCTTGCTAGGCTTTAGGAGCAAGGACTTGGCAGAGATATGTTCCTTCTTTGGCTTGGTGGATGTTGTGTCTTTGACAGGCAATGTCTTTTTCAGCTTGGTGGGCAGTGCCTCACTAGGTATCAGAGGCAAGGACTTGGCGGGTGCAGTTTTGGCACAACAAGTCTCTTTGACAGATGCTGATTCAGGTGGGGTGCTAGGTGGCTTGGGTGGGCGTAGTGGGCAGGCCGATATTCTGTGCAGGCCACTCCCACAATTGAAGCATAGGTCCTTGGACCTTCTCCTTTCACGCTCCTCCAGGGTTAGGGATTCTCGGGCTCCCTTTTTAGTAACTGGAACACGCACCTTAGTGGAGATGCCCCTTAAGCCTTGCAGCAGATCAGCAAATGATGTGTTCAAATGCTGCAGGATTTCTTTCATTGCTGTTTTTAGGTAATCCATCACAGCTTGATTCACCGCGGGCTCACAGGTTAAAGACTTCATGTTTCTGTCAGGGGAGCTGTACAGTTTGCGGGTGTGAACCCAATATTTATTTATTTATTTATTTATAAAGGATTTTACCAGGAAGGATACATTGAGATTTCTCTCGTTTTCAAGTATGTCCTGGCTTCAAGAACATTGAATGGTTACAGAAATACAAAATAGTAAAATGCAAGATATTAACACAAAACCAAATATACAGATTAAAAGAAAAATAAATATGTAGGAAATAAAGTCATTATGTTACATGTCTACAGGTGCATTCTGTATATAGTCACTGTGTTACATGTTTGCAGGTGCATTCCTTATTGAGGTATGTTAATAGGGAGCTCTTAACCCTTTCACTGCTGAGGACGTGTGGGGAAAGTCCTCATTGACTCCTAAGGAAAGATAGGGGTGGAGATAGGGGGTTCCTTTGAACCACGATATCTCCCCACTGTTGGCAGCTAGAGGGTCATGTTTGTTATCAGTAGAAAGGCCAGAGCATGGCCTTTCCAATGATACCAAACATGACCATGTTTAAAGTAAAGAAGAAAAATTAGACCCGAAATGGCTCAGCAGTGAAGGGGTTAAAGTTTCTGCAAATGTTTCAATTTGCAGTCCTTTGATCGGATTGGTTGGCATGTCTGACTCCTAGATGGTTATTGGCTGGGGACTCAAACCAGGCTCCTGGATGGTGATTAGTTGGAGGGAGTTCTAGAACTATGTCATGTCACAATTTTCCTATAAAAAGGCCCTCCAGTGCAGTAGATGCTTCAGGGGTGTGATGATTCTCACGCTGCCCATTAAGTCTCATGCCCTTACCGGCCTTTGGTAGTCTTTGGGCTTGGCGTTCGAGATGAACACCTAAATAAACTGGTTAAAGAATAGACTTATAAATATTAATAACAAAAATAGAAACATTTAATTCCTCCTCTTCTCTCTCCTATATAAATATATATACTGTATTCATGTATATACGCTATAATTGGTTATGTTTGTTTTTGCAGAAGCCATCTGCACATCACAGCAATTCAAAGAACTGCACTCCAGAGCCTCCTGTTCCACATCCCCCATGTGCAGCAAAGAATTCTGGGTAGGGTATGCAAACATTTCAATGCTGTAATAAGCAGTGAGGGGAAAGGGAGACACTGGAGACTACCACCCACTTATTACCATAACAAAAAAGTAAACTGGCTCCTAACTTTTTTGCCTGGCTCCTAGATTCGAAGTAAATTCGTCAAACCCTGCACGTGTTTTACCACCTTGCCTTTAAAAAAACAAAAAGGTGTTTTTTTGAGGCGCCGGGGGTTTAAGGGACTTTAGACTGGGGGAAGATTTGATGGCGTCTGGGAGGTTATTCCATAATTGTGGTGCTCTGTAGGAAAATGAGGATCGAGCCACTATCTTTTTGTATTGTGGTATTGCAAGTAAGGTGCTGGTCCTGGATCTGAGGTTATAGGATGAGGGAACTGCTGGGGCAATCAGCCTATTCAGGTAGGGTGGTAGCTTCCCAGAAAAGTTCTTAAACACCAGGTTGAAAATGTGAAGAGTGCGTCTAGATTCCAGCGATGGCCAGTTTAGTTCTTTTAACATGTCACAATGGTGGGTCATGTAGTTACATTGTAGCCCAAAGCGGCAGAATGAGTTATACAATGTAGTAAGTTTCTGGAGGTGTGATTGAGGGGCACCTGCATACATTACATCTCTGTATTCAATGGCTGGCATAAGCATTTGTTGCACAATCTGCGTTCTTACCGCGGGGCTCAGGCAGAATTTGTTTCTGTACAGGGCACCTAGTTTGGGGTAGAGTTTAGATGAGAGTTTTTCTATGCGGGGGCCAAAAGATAGATTTGGGTCTAACCACATACCTAGGTATTTGAGAGAAGTGACTGTAGTCAGTGTGTCATTTGATCTTGTCCCCACACATAGATGGGGTGTTTGCAATTTGTGTAGTTTAGGTGCGGTTCCAAAGATCATTCTATGCAGTGAAGCATATGAAAGAGGTAGGTTGTAGGGCTTATCAAGAGTTTATTTAAATAATACTGAACAGGGTTATAGCCAATAAACAGGAGAACTGAATTAGAGATACGTTAGAAGAAAGGCAATAAACTATAGCTGAGGGAAGACACAGAAAAGGGGACTGAAGCAAGAGGGATGGCTGAGAATAGTGAGATAGGGGGTAGAGAGGAGAACCTAGATACTATAAAGGAGAGGCAAAGAGCAGGAGAAGCTGGATGAAAATAGGAAACACAGGAGGGAACTGAAGATACACTGAACTAAATAGGGGGGCAGATACTGGATAGAAAATAACAGAATACTAACTAGACAGATAAATAATAATGTCCGTGGCGAGGTATCCAGATATAGGGTTAGGCAATCTCGTAGTCAGGGTTTCAAGCAGAAGTCGTGGGATACAGATCACAGAATAATCAGAAGTCCATAGCCAGGGGTCATACACGTTAAATCCAATTAGGAGGACCAGGAAGCTAATTAATTTAGGTTACCGGTATAGCAGAGGTTTGGAAATGGTTCACAGGAGGGTTTCCAGATGGGTATTTGAGAGGGAAATCAGATGGGTAGTCCAGAGGATTTAACCGGTAAGTAGTCCAGAGGGTGATCAGAAGGTTCCAGGAACATGGAGTTTATCAGAGAACTGGTCAGCTTGATTTGCACAGCTCAGACTTCAAACATGAAGTGAGGAGCAGAGGGTGTGACCTCCTTTTAAAGAGGCCTCATTAACAGAGATTAGGTGAACCTGTAGTCTCTTTGTGTGCACAGGTTACAGACAAGTCCATAGGAACCTGTGTTAAGCATGGCTTAAAGGGGCTGCCAGGATTTAGAATATGTGATCCCTGACAGTACCCCCCTTTTAAAGGCCGAGCACTGAGCAGCCAAAGCTTGCTTGGGGTCTGGGAGACGTCAATAAAGGCCCCCTGTACAGTGTAGGGAGCACAGTCCTTAGAAATCCAACTTGGTGTTGAGGTGCTGGGTACACGGTTGGGAAGAACCCCCTTGTGCGGAGTCACCTCCAGCACTCTGGGCATTTTTGAATACATGAAGGTCCGTGCACCTAACCACAGTTCCGTTAGATACCTGGGGAACCTGGGAGGTAACGGTTCCATGGTGATCAGACCTTCAGGGGTAGAGACAGTGGTGCCGACGTAGGCGGACCTCCGGCGTGATTGCCCAGACATAGGTTTTGCCCTGAGGCTGTGTGGGATGGGATCGGCAACCTTTGTGGATCCCAGAGTTATCCTGGGCACGGAGACGACTTCTGGGCTCTGTGGCGACAGTGTGGAGACAACTGCTGGGCTCTGCGGCGACAGCGTGGACACAACTGCTGGGCTCTGCAGCAACAGCGTAGAGACAACTGGTGGGCTCTGCAGCGACAGCGTGGAGACAACTGCTGGGCTCTGCGGCGACAGCGTGGAGACAACTGCTGGGCTCTGCGGCGACAGTGTGGAGACAACTGCTGGGCTCTGCAGAGACAGCGTGGAGACTGCAACAGGGGCCTGACCAGGCTTGGTTTTTGGAACCTGGTTAGGCTTGGTTACTGAGGCCTTAGAAGGCTTGGTTACTGAGGTGCCAGCATCAGCAGGGACCATGATTCCAATGTAAGCAGTCCTCTGGTCCACAGATCCCAAGGCACATCCATAGAATGGGGGTCCAGAGCAGGCAGCTGAAGGGCACGGGCAAGCAGCCGGATTGGTAGAGGGACAATCCTCTTTGTTGAGCTCCCATTCAGGGTCAGAGTTATAGTCATTGGACGAATCTATGAAGGGCAAGAAGTCCCCTGCCAGGTCGGAATGGGGAGTAGCGGTGCCTATGTACCCAATGGACTGGCCAGGTGACCCTTGAGAGGGATGTGCAGTCTCTCTGGGCAGCTCATCATTCGAGTCCACAGAACATCATTCCTCTGAGGACCAATACTCGGAAGCAGATAGGTATGGCGAGTCATGCTGGCTAGAAGTCACACCAGAAGGCAGGACAGATGCTATCTCCATGAACACAGCGGAATCAGGCTTTTTTGGTACAGTGGGTTCTTGCTCCATGGGAACGGCAAGATCAGATTCTGGGGGCAAGGTGTATTTAACTCCATTGGTTCGGCTGGGTTGGAATCTTCATACTCAATCTCAGGGTAGGCTTCCATAGACACCACTTTCCTGGGTCTGGATTTGGTGGTGGACGTCTTGAACAAGGCTTGGCAGACAATGCCTTGCTAGGCTTTAGGAGCAAGGACTTGGCAGATTATGTCCTTCTTTGCTTGGTGGATGTTGTGTCTTTGACAGGCAATGTCTTTTTTCAGCTTGGTGGGCAGTGCCTCACTAGGTATCAGAGGCAAGACTTGGCGGGTGCAGTTTTGGCACAACAAGTCTCTTTGACAGATGCTGATTCAGGTGGGGTGCTAGGTGGCTTGGGTGGCGTAGTGGGCAGGCCGTATTCTGTGCAGGCCACTCCCACAATTGAAGCATAGGTCCTTGGACCTTCTCCTTTCACGCTCCTCCAGGGTTAGGGATTCTCGGGCTCCCTTTTTAGTAACTGGAACACGCACCTTAGTGGAGATGCCCCTTAAGCCTTGCAGCAGATCAGCAAATGATGTGTTCAAATGCTGCAGGATTTCTTTCATTGCTGTTTTTAGGTAATCCATCACAGCTTGATTCACCGCGGGCTCACAGGTTAAAGACTTCATGTTTCTGTCAGGGGAGCTGTAAGTTTGCGGGTGTGAACCCAATATTTATTTATTTATTTATTTATAAAGGATTTTACCAGGAAGGATACATTGAGATTTCTCTCGTTTTCAAGTATGTCCTGGCTTCAAGAACATTGAATGGTTACAGAAATACAAAAATAGTAAAATGCAAGATATTAACACAAAACCAAATATACAGATTAACAGAAAAATAAATATGTAGGAAATAAAGTCATTATGTTACATGTTTACAGGTGCATTCTGTATATAGTCACTGTGTTACATGTTTACAGGTGCATTCCTTATTGAGGTATGTTAATAGGAGCTCTTAAGGACTTTAGACTGGGGGAAGATTTGATGGCGTCTGGGAGGTTATTCCATAATTGTGGTGCTCTGTAGGAAAATGAGGATCGAGCCACTATCTTTTTGTATTGTGGTATTGCAAGTAAGGTGCTGGTCCTGGATCTGAGGTTATAGGATGAGGGAACTGCTGGGGCAATCAGCCTATTCAGGTAGGGTGGTAGCTTCCCAGAAAAGTTCTTAAACACCAGGTTGAAAATGTGAAGAGTGCGTCTAGATTCCAGCGATGGCCAGTTTAGTTCTTTTAACATGTCACAATGGTGGGTCATGTAGTTACATTGCAGCCCAAAGCGGCAGAATGAGTTATACAATGTAGTAAGTTTCTGGAGGTGTGATTGAGGGGCACCTGCATACATTACATCTCTGTATTCAATGGCTGGCATAAGCATTTGTTGCACAATCTGCGTTCTTACCGCGGGGCTCAGGCAGAATTTGTTTCTGTACAGGGCACCTAGTTTGGGGTAGAGTTTAGATGAGAGTTTTTCTATGCGGGGGCCAAAAGATAGATTTGGGTCTAACCACATACCTAGGTATTTGAGAGAAGTGACTGTAGTCAGTGTGTCATTTGATCTTGTCCCCACACATAGATGGGGTGTTTGCAATTTGTGTAGTTTAGGTGCGGTTCCAAAGATCATTCTATGCAGTGAAGCATATGAAAGAGGTAGGTTGTAGGGCTTATCAAGAGTTTATTTAAATAATACTGAACAGGGTTATAGCCAATAAACAGGAGAACTGAATTAGAGATACGTTAGAAGAAAGGCAATAAACTATAGCTGAGGGAAGACACAGAAAAGGGGACTGAAGCAAGAGGGATGGCTGAGAATAGTGAGATAGGGGGTAGAGAGGAGAACCTAGATACTATAAAGGGAGAGGCAAAGAGCAGGAGAAGCTGGATGAAAATAGGAAACACAGGAGGGAACTGAAGATACACTGAACTAAATAGGGGGGCAGATACTGGATAGAAAATAACAGAATACTAACTAGACAGATAAATAATAATGTCCGTGGCGAGGTATCCAGATATAGGGTTAGGCAATCTCGTAGTCAGGGTTTCAAGCAGAAGTCGTGGGATACAGATCACAGAATAATCAGAAGTCCATAGCCAGGGGTCATACACGTTAAATCCAATTAGGAGGACCAGGAAGCTAATTAATTTAGGTTACCGGTATAGCAGAGGTTTGGAAATGGTTCACAGGAGGGTTTCCAGATGGGTATTTGAGAGGGAAATCAGATGGGTAGTCCAGAGGGTTTAACCGGAAAGTAGTCCAGAGGGTGATCAGAAGGTTCCAGGAACAAGGCGTTTATCAGAGAACTGGTCAGCTTCGTTTGCACAGACTTCAAACATGAAGTGAGGAGCAGAGGGTGTGACCTCCTTTTAAAGAGGCCTCATTAACAGAGATTAGGTGAACCTGTAGTCGCTTTGTGTGCACAGGTTACAGACAAATCCATAGGAACCTGTGTTAAGCATGGTTTAAAGGGGCTGCCAGGATTTAGAATATGTGATCCCTGACAGAATCTTTCAATATCCTTAACATCGAGCGGAACTGGGAGAGCCTGAAACAGGTACAAGAGACGTGGCAAAATATTCATTTTAATGCTATGAACTCTACCTAGCCAGGAGATATATTCTCCCTTCCAGGCACCCAGATCCGCTCGAATTTTACAAAACAATGGTCCATAATTAGCAATATATAGCAAATCATATGAGTTAGTTAAAGCTATCCACAGATACAAAATCTGATCCTTTGCCACCTGAAAGCCATGAATAATCAACAAAGCATCTACCTCCTCTTTATGCATGTGAAATGATAAAGATTGAGATTTCTCCATATTAACCTTAAACCCTGAGAGAGAGGAGAACTGAGATAACAACTCTTTCAGGACAGCCAAAGATCTAACAGGGGAGGTCAAAAGCAGCAATACATCATCTGCATATGCTAATATTTTATGATCTGAGGAAGGCAACTTTATACCCCGCATCTATTCTGAGTGCCGAACATGGGACAAAAAAGGATCTAAAGAAAGAGCAAATAGTATTGGAGAAAGTGGGCACCCCTCCCTTGTACCATTAGTTATCCCAAAAGAACAGGCGGACGTTCCCGGGATCAATACTTGGGCTGATGGTAGTGTATATAAAGCTTGGGTCGACCTACGCATAGATAATGGCAGCCCCAAATGTTCTAATAAAGTAAACAGGTAAGGCCATTCAATGCGATTGAACGCCTTCTCGGCGTCTAGAGACAATAATACTGATGGTTCCTCCTGCACCCTGGCCCACCATACCATATCAACTGCCCTACGAATATTGTCATATGCGTGGCGGCCTGGTATAAATCCAACCTGGTCATAGTGAATTATTGGGGAATAAAGTGGGTCAGACGGTCAGACATTATTTTCGCCAAAATTTTCACGTCTACGTTTAACAAGGAGATGGGTCTATAGCTCCCTGGTGTTCCAAATCTTTGCCCGGTTTAGGCAAGACTACCACAGAGGCCAATAGGTCACCTGGCTGTAAAAGGTGACCTTCCCTAATACGACTAAATAAATGTAACAGATAAGGAGAAAGCGTACTAAGGAAAGTTTTATAATAGGAAACTAAAACCATCTGGACCTGGCGCCTTGTTGGGCTTCATATCACCTATAGCTTGACCAAGCTCATCTGCTGTGACCGGAGCGTCCAGCTCAAGTGCTTGAGAGTCCGACAAGGTCCGAAGGGTTTATAGAAGATAAATATTCCCTTATAGAGGCAACCAGGGCAGTAGTCTCCAAAGAGTGAGAACGATTATGATTGTATAATCACTATAAAAATCTGTAAAGATTTCCTGAACACGCTTCACATTATGTTGTAACGTTCCGTTTCCATCTCTAAGGAAGATAACCCGGGCAGCATGCCCTCTTGGACGGAGCGTACGTGCCAATAAAGCATCCATTTTGTTCGACTTCTCATAAAAAAGGCACCTGGACTGCAAAAGGGCTTTGCCCACATCTTCCACCAGGTGCCTATTCAGGCGAAGTCGAACATCTTGAAGCAAATCATAGGATTCGAGCGAGGGTCGAGCCTTATGGGACATCTCTAATTTACGTATGGAGTGTTGTAACGGAGATAGCTCAGCTTGTTTGAATTTCTTCCAATATGATGTATGTTTAATAAAAGCCCCCCTAATGACTGCCTTATGTGCTGACCATAATACAGAGGCAGAGATATCTGGGGTATCGTTTAGATCAAAATAATTAGTAATCTCCTCCTGTATAGCATGTACTATCTGGGGGTTTTGAAGGGTAGAAGGACCAAGGCGCCAAGTCCAACCTGGTTTATATCCAGGTAGGGAAAGAGATATAGAGACATCAGCGAGATCCGACCAGGTGATAGAATTAATAGTTGCCGCAGAAACAAAAGGGTAGACATTAGAGGAAAGGAGGATAATGTCTATCCTAGAATATCTGGCGTGGGGGACAGAATATAAAGAATAGTCCCGAACTGATGGGTGAAGAAATCTCCACACATCTAAAAGTTCGCTTTTACGAATGAATTCGTAGAACAGCTTGTCTTGTCTGGAAACCTCACGATTGTCCCCCACCGAGGGCTGGACATCTGACCTGTCCACTGCCGGTCAGGGAACTGCATTGAAGTCCCCCCCCCCACCAGAACCATCCCCATAGTGTGGGCATGCAAAACTTCATTTAACTTCAGCCAGAACCCATGATTAGGGATGAGCTGTTCGGATCGATCAGTTCGGAGTTCGAGTCGAACTTTGGCCATTCATAAGTTCACGAACTTCGAACTTTTTGGCGTGTTCGGTTCGAGTTCGAAAAAAAAATTGTGAAAAAAGTATAAAAAAATACCAAAAAAATCTAGAAATAAAGAGACTCTTTACTGCAGAATATTATAAGCAACGGTTTATTAGATATTGAATTAAAAAATAATGTCTACGTGCAAAGATTTTCACCTCTAAATGAACTGTGCTCTCAAACGGCGTAAACAACAGGTGTTTAATTAGTGTTTGGAAATAACATGTGCTTCTAATTAGTCTGTCTCATGAATTTGATGCATTGTATGCAGACTGGAGGTGCCAGATGTCGTGTGTGGGTCTGTGCTGTGATGGCGATGTTTCCATACATCCTAGAAATCCGCCACTTCACGGGCAGGTTATGGGGACCTCCTAGGCACGATATTTGAAGGAATTTTTTGTTTTTATTTTTAACCCTTATTTTATGGAAAACTCACTGTTCCTTTAACCCTTTCACTGCTGAGGCATTTCACCTCTGTGTGCTGAGCTAATTTTTACCGCTTTCGCTCATCATGTTTAAACGCGATTTGAAGCCACATTTTATTATACGACCCAGACATATTATATATCATTCTTTCCGGCAGACTCGGCAGATTCATAATATATCATTTTTATATGTATACGTCATGTTCTGCCTGTATATTATAACAAAAAATGCAATAAAACTTGAATTTTTAATTAACTGCAGAGTGTAAAGTGTTTTTTTTCACCTTTTATCACATAAGCATTTGCGGTTATATTTTCTATGGGGTGCGCTTGTACAAAAATTAGAAATGGGGACTTATTAAATTTTTGGGGGGAATTATGTGATTTTTAGCAAACGTACACCATAGAAAAAATCATAAGTGCAGCATCATTGTTCACATTATAATTGAAATGTGAACAATATTGCTGCATCAATAAAAATAACACACAACAAAAAAATACATGTTTTTTTTTCTACTTTATACCTGGTCATGTTGGGTATCATTCAAAAGGCCATGCTCAGGCCTTTCGATTGACACCATCCATGACCCCCTAGCTGCCACGGTTCTGGAGATATCGGGGTTCAAATGAACCCACTATCTCCACCAGGGGATTCTGGGCAGCTAGCGGTTCCCCGGCAATCTGACGTCATTACGCTATGCGTGAGGACATCAGGCAGTGAGGGGGGACCCGGGGTGGACCCACCCGGTGTGGCGGCCCCCACTGGAGCTAGGCTGAACTTTGGCGCCACAAGGCGCTGAAGTGCGACCCGGTGCCTAAGGGGTTAAAGCCAGGCACCTCTCCCCTTTTAAGCGGTGCCTGGCTTTTTTTTGCGGGACCTCCCGATTGGGAGGGAGAGTGATCCGGATGGATCGCCCCCTCCCTTCCAGGCGATCTCCCGGCATTGCCGGGAGCAGGGCCGGCGCTAGCGTAAGGCGGCACAGGCGGCCACCTTACTATCTGGCTTCCTGCCAGTTTGTGGGGCGGAATTCCCCAGCCCTGAGCGCCGCCATCTTGGTCAGCCGGGGAGACCCAGCGCAGTGCTAGGGGCCGAACCACCTGACCAGCACCGCGCGCAATCTCGCGAGAATGCGGCTGCGCTGGTCATGTGGTTCCCGCCCAGCAAGCGAAAAAGCTGCATCATGTCAGCGACTGCTCGCCACCATGAGGAACGCCGGTGGAGCCTGGGGGCAGATATATCCATATGTGAGCTGGGGGCAAATATCTCCATTTCAACTGGGGCAATATATACATGTAATCTGGGGGGAAATATATCAATGAGTTGGGGGCAAATATATCCACATGTGATCTTGTAACTGGATTCTGCTAGGTTCACTCGAGACGGAGCCGGACCGGACACAAACAAGGATTGTCTTAACACGAGTCTCTTCAGGAAAGGCAAACTTTATTAGTGTCGTCACACAATGCTCACACAGGATTTAATCGCAAAGAGTGAGCCCCGATCTCACCCCGGCGAGGGGTTTTATACCCCGAATACATAATTAGGTACATCCCAATTAGCCCACCTCTCAGTGACACTTATCCCACCCCACGTGGGTTAATACCTCCCATTGTTAATACAAAGGCATTCCATACATTGACCGTAAATTGGCAAACTTGATGTTAGTCTGACAGTTTGTGATTTGCTGCCGCACTCAATCCGGGCCGTGCCCACCTCCCTTGTGGCTGTGCTTGTTTATTCCAGATAAGACATGGTCTGGTTTCTACGCTCTCTTTGTCTCTCTGCAGGCCTTTGTGACCTTCATGTATCCATTCGTCATCCTGTCTCTCTGTGCCAAGAGCAGGCTGGATCTTCCCTTATTTTAATTGCTTCTCTGTTAATACAACACATTCCTAAGATTCTATGTAAACTTCATTCTAAATCTACCTAGTTATTTTCAAGTGAACCAATATTCTGAACAAGATGGCTGCCTGGCTCATAATGGCAACCATCTTCCAGCCTGATTCCACTTCATTCCCCCCTTGGCTCAAGCCTCAGGATCTCTTCCTGATGCTTGTAGCCATCACACCCCACTAGTATTATTCTTGAGTTCCTCATACTTTAGGGGACCTATTTTTGCTGGGAACATGTCTTGTGGGATTATCAGTGGTATCTTTTGTGTCTGTGTGAGTGTCAGTGCTCTCTTGCATAGTGGCCATAGACATAGCCCTATGCGGTACGTCAGTATTCCTACAACCAGGATCACCACTATCATCAGAATCATGGATCCAATCTGTGAGATAAATCTCAGGATCGATCCAAACCACTCTCCAATTGCTCCGAACCCACGGAGTGGATTCCAGCCTACAGCGGCGATTCTCCTTGCTGTGTTCTGCAACTGTGCTACCTTCTCTTGGTGATCCTGGATCACCTGGTAATAGTCCGGGACGTCGTGTGTAGTGTTCCTGATGAAGCTGCAACATTCATAATGCATTGTCATTTCACACAATCCATTGAAGGCCGCACTAATCTGTTCCAGTGCCATATCATGTATCATCTGCACCTTTCGTATCTCACACACTTCCAGATTCAGCAACTGAATGTCCATACTGGTCTTATTCAGAATTTCATCCATCAGACTGGCATAACTGTTCATTCTTACCATCAACTCTCGTCCCCATCCAGTCCACGCCGGCAGCCATGACCATATTTGATCCACCTTTTAAACATCTCTCTCTTCTGTCTCTCAAACACCAGTGGGTACCTAGGGTGGAGTTCTGTGTCTGTATTAGTGTCTTCTCCCCTTACTCTCTGAATTGGGATCAATTTAGCCAGATAACACATTCCCGTTATCGTTGGTGGCACCCATGTGTAACACACCTTCCCACAACACACCTGGTATCCCCTCTTAATATAAATGGTGACAAATGTAGTGTTCCCTTTGCTATTTCTATCATCAGTTGTCTCAGCCGTTTCATCATATCTTGTGCACTCTGCCTTCCATCCGTCACCTTTGCAATCACCGCCTCTTGCTCACTCGTGAGTTTTCTACATCGTATGTATAGAAAATTTGCCTGCTCCTTTGTGTTGAATGTGTAGATGTATGATGTCCAGTTGAACTTGCTTGAGTAGCACCCTCCACCCTCATTATGTGTGTCTCTATCTGGTCCTAGTTGGAAGCACCACTCTGGTGGGTATACTGGCCCTATTATAGGGTACCCGGGACTGAATGATTCTGGTTTTTCCCTGGGTGCATCAAAAGCATGTATTGTCACATTCCCTGACGCAAACATACTCAGATTCATTGGAACAGAAGCAAATGGGATGTGGATTGTCTCTGGGTGCAACCTACTACACACCCAGCATGCGGTTTGCCCAGACTTTTTAGCATAATCATATTTAAATTGCACAAGTAAATGTCCTCTTGGCAAAATCTCGGATGTCGCCTCTCGTTTTTGTCTCCACATAGTACGATTCTCCATCACCGGGTGCGTACCATTCCAGATATGGGAGATATCCACTTTGTTGGCGGTGCTTGGGCACCTGGGGCATGCTCCATGCGAGAGTCCATAGATCAAGTTTGCAAGGTACAAAATCAGTACCACAAATGCCCCAAATGTCAAAATCCCTTGGGCAATTCTTTTCACAGTCACATAAACCCAATCCCTCCCCACCGGAATTTCAAAAATAAAAGACATTTCCGGATGATCAAGGGTGGGGGCCAGGCCCCTAAAAAGCACCCTTGGGGTATCCCCCGGGGATCCCATTGCTCCCCTGTTGGTGGATGGTCAGGCCTTATTGTGTCCATCAAGACACCCACTTGTGAAATCATTTGGGTGCCTTCAGTTGGCTCATTCAGGTGCTCACGGCTGTGGTCTTTGTCAGCTTTAGCCTCAGCGGATTGGTCTCGTTGGTGACAACCTTCCATGCTGGTTCAGGACTGGCTGCAGCTACTTTCAGTCTGGAGTGATGTATCCACGGGACCACCTCGGCAACCTTTACTGCTGTAGGGGTTGATAACAGGACAAGGTAAGGACCTCTCCACTTTGGGCCTAGTGGGTCATTTTTCCACTCTTTCACCCATACTAAATCACCTGGAAAATACTTGTGGAGTGGGGGATACAAAAAGTGAGGTATATTATCTCCCACCCAAGTATTCAGTTCCTGCAATGATTTACCCAACAATACAACCTGATCATTTAGTTTAGTTTCTCCCAATGCCCGAAGGTCCCCCCTTAGTCCAGTACTCAGAGGGGTAGGCCGTCCGAACATGAGTTCATACGGACTTAGCTTCAATTGGAGGGTTGGCCTGCACCTAATGTGCAAGAGGACTATCGGCAGCACATCCAACCAGCCTAGCGAAGTCTCTTGGCACAATTTGGACATCAGAGTCTTTAGGGTACGGTTCATTCTCTCGACTTTTCCTGAGCTTTGGGGCCTGTAGAGAGTATGTAGCTTCCAGGTGATGCCCAACAGACGGGCAAGCTGTTGTAAACAGTTCTGTATAAATGCAGGGCCATTGTCCGACCCTATCTCGAGAGGAAGTCCATAGCGTGGTATTATTTCTTTCATCAGACTCTTTACCACCTCCACAGTCTTTTCAGGTCTTGTTGGGAAAGCTTCCACCCATCCTGTCAGAGTACACACCATTACCAGTAGGTATTTGTATCCTTTGCAGGGCGGCAGCACTGTAAAGTCTATTTGTAGTGATGCCATTGGGGATAGCCCGATTGGCTGCTTCCCTGGAGGTTGAGATGGGCCTGTTCTCGGGTTGTTTTTGGCACATGTCACGCACTGCTGGGCTATTGCTTTGCAGACTACTGACAGTCCGGGTACGTAGAAATGTGGCTCTAATTGCTGTTCCATCACTTCTCTTCCTCCATGGGTACTTGCGTGAAGTGTTCTTACAATCTCAGGAGCCAATGTTGCTGGTAGGAATATTTGTCCATTCTTCAACTGGAACCATCCGTCTTCTCCATATCCGCCTTGCTCTTCTGAAAGCCACTTCTTTTCTTTCTCTGAATATACGGGTGTCCATTCACTCGTGGCGCCGGTAGAAGTGCAGCCACCACTGGTTTTGCTTTGTATCGTGCCAATTCTCCATGGTTTCCCCAGACAAATTCTTCTTTCGGGAAATAGTATCACCATGCGAAGAACAGCAGATCTTGTCTGTCTTGCGAATCTCTTACTGCTGGTATGAAAAAGTTCATTGCACTTTTCTTCATCCTTGGCAGCTTATTTTTGATAAGGATCTCCTTGAGGAAGTACCTCACCAACGGGGCTTGGTACTCTTCTGCTTCCAATTCTCCCAGACTTAGCATTATTCGTGTAATCCGTAGATTATTATGAGGGTTTGTTGTCAGATTTTCGAAACCTTCGGCAAAATTTTCTGCTCGTTCAATTTCTGTTACTTTTGTATCATCTTCACACTCCCCCATTAGTTTTACGCCGAAGAATTTCAGCATCATTTTGTAGGCACTGCGTAGTCTTTGCTGAACTTCTGAGGTGTTAATCATTAGGCATGTCTCTTGCGGATTCAAAGGAGTGGAATAGAAATTTCGGCCTTGAGACTGAGTTGGGAAAAGCCATTGGATATAATCATGATTAAGTTCTAATAGTTCGTAATCATCTTGCCATTTGTGCAATATAATTTCAATGAACTCGCCTTTGGGTTCAAATTTTCTCCAATTCATGTAGAATTCGTAGTTTGGCATGGGAGGTTGAGGCTCTTGCTTGCAGAGTAGTACTTTGGCTTGATCATTTGTTAGCAATGGTTTTGCAGCTGCTTTTGCGGCCTGGTCAGCGCGCCTGTTGCCTTTTGGGATTTCATCATGACCCTTTTGGTGGCCACGACAGTGCATAATACTGACAGTGCTTGGTTTCCATACAGCTTCTAGGAGGGCCGCGATTTCAGCTGCATACTTGATTTGTTGTCCTGAGGAAGTAAGTAGGCCTCTTTCTTTGTAGAGTGCACCGTGTGCATGGACTGTCATGAAGGCGTACTTGGAATCAGTGTAGATATTTACTCTTTTGCCTTCGGAGATTTCTAGAGACCTGGTTAGGGCTGTTATTTCAGCCAGTTGTGCAGATGTGTGGCCTGGTAGTGGATTTGCTTCGATAATTTCTTCTGCTGAGACAACTGCATAGCCAGAGACTTTCTTCCCATCATCCATGTAACTGCTACCATCGGTGAATAGCTGTAGATCGTATTTGTCATGGGGTACGTCTTTCAAATCTGGCCTGCTACTAAACACTTCTTCCATGACTTGGAGGCATTCATGATCTGGATCCTCTTCACAGTCAGGCAGTAAAGTAGCAGGGTTCAAGGTAGCGATGAGGTCCAGATGAACCCGTGGATTCTCACACATCATGGCTTGGTACTTTGTCATCCGGCTGTTGCTGAACCAGTAGCTTCCTTTCACATCCAGCAGGGCTTTGACAGCATGGGGCACCTTGACATGAAGAACTTGTCCAATGGTCAGCTTGTCTGCTTCTGCTATCAGCATTGCGGTGGCTGCCACTGCTTTCAGGCATGGGGGTAGGCCGCAGGCCACTGGGTCGAGTTGCTTGGAGAGATAGGCCACAGGCCTTAGCCATGAGCCAAAACTTTGGATAAGCACTCCCGTTGCTGTTTGATTGTGTTCATGCACGTACAGCTGGAAGGGCTTGCTGTGATCTGGCAGTCCCAGTGCAGGAGCTTCCATTAACAGTGTCTTTAATTTTAGGAAAGCTGCTGTTTGTTCTTCTTCCCAGTGGAAGGTGTCCTGTTCTCCCCCCTTTGTGGCTTGATGGAGGGGTTTGGCAATATCTGTGAAGTTGGGGATCCACAGGCGGCAGAATCCTGCAGCTCCCAGAAACTCACGGACTTGTCTTCTGGTCTTTGGTTGGGGTATTCGACATACTGCTTCTTTTCTTTCTGCCCCAATGCACGCTTGGTACCTGTTAATTGGAAGCCTAAGTACTTTACACTTTCTTTGCATATTTGTGCTTTTTTTCTTGACACTCTGTATCCTGCTTGGCATAGTAGATGTAGCAGGGCTTTTTGTGGCAGATAAACAGTCTTTTTCTGTGGGAGAAGCCAGTAATAAATCATCCACATATTGTAATAGGACAACTTTGTCTGGCTGAGCGTTGAAGGAGAGGAGGTCTTGGCTGAGCGCGCATCCGAAGATCGTGGGCGAGTTTTGGAAACCTTGAGGGAGGCATGTCCAGGTCATTTGATGGCGCGCTCCCATGGTGGATTCCTCCCACTGAAATGCAAAAAGAGGCTGGCTTGCTGGAGCCAGATGGATGCAAAAGAAAGCGTCTTTTAAATTAAGCACTGTGTAATATTTTGTATCTCCGCGAATTAACGCCAGCAAATTGTATGGATTAGGAACCACAGGGTATAGGGTTACTGTGGCTTCGTTGACAGCCCGTAAATCTTGGACCGGCTCTACTCCTGTGTGCCCTCTTTCAGTACTGGCAGCAGGGGTGTGTTCCACGGTGACACGCAGAATTTCAATATGCCGTGGTTTTTAAGTCTCTGTAAATGTGTCTGGATATTCTGTTTGGCTTTTTGTGGGATATGATATTGTCTTAAAGCCACAGGCGTTGCACCAGGTTTTAAATCGACGTACACTGGGGGAATATTTACAGCTAGTCCGGGCGGATTTTCCTCCGCCCACACCCCAGGAATTTCGAGGAGTAGTGTGTGCGGGTCCGGACTTGCCGGCAGAGTTGGTGCTGTACGCCATTCTTCCTCTCTTGGCACAATTACTGCGATTTTCACAGATTGGGGGTGCTGGCTGGCTGGGTTGTACTGCCGAGCAGAGCTGCCACTCTCAGGCAGGTCTAATTGAGCATGTCCCTCGGGAAGGAACGTAATTTGGGCTTGCAATTTGCAAAGGATATCCCGCCCCAGGAGCTGGATGGGACATTCGGGCATATACAAAAATTCATGTTCAACATTATGCCCACCCACACTACATTTTCGAGAAGCAAGGAAGGGGTTCTTAGCAGACACCCCCATTGCTCCCATAATATCAACTTCATTTCCCATAGGGGGAGCAATTTGCTGTGTTACGACAGAATATTCGGCACCGGTGTCAACCATAAAAATTTAATCTTTATTTCCCACTCTCATAGTGACCGTGGACTCGTGATTACTGAGCGGGATGGGCCCAGGTCCGTGTCAAAATGTACCCTGCCCTTCAAATGACGTTCCCGCCAAACCCACAAACCCTGCTCCGGCACCCTCATTTCTCTCATATCTGCCGTTCGTTACCTGGCCATTGGAGGCTTGACCTCCCGATTCCCCAGCCTCCCTTTGTTCCCCAAATTTAGCCAAAAATGCAGGACAATCATTTTTCCAGTGACCTTCACCCTGGCACCAGGCGCACTGGTTGGGTCCCAGGGGTTCCCTAGGGGCTCCCCTACCTCTTCCTCGAGCCCCCTACCCCTTGCTCTCCCTCTGTCCAGGCCACCTCGTCCTCCACCATTTCCCATATAACCGACCACACCTGTGTGTCCTCTTTGTCTCTTTATCTCTTCCCGCTTCTCCTCTAGATCCCGGTTATGAAACACTTTATTAGCAATTTCAACTAATTCGCTAATACCTTTTCCTAAGAACCCATCTAATCTCTGTATTTTATTCTGTATATCTCTCTGTGACTGACCCACAAAAGAAGAGTTAATTAACCTCTGGTTCTCCGCTGCCTCAGGGTCAATAGGACTGTACATCCTGTACGCATCCAGCAACCTTTCTAAAAACGCGCTTGGGGATTCTTTAGGCTCCTGTACGATATCTGCTATCTTCCCCATATTCGTGGGCTTCTTCCCTCCCGCTTTAACCCCCATTATCACCGCTGTCCGGTACGTCTGCAGGTGAGCAATACCTGCAGTGGTATTATATGGCCACTTGGGATCTGTTTTGGGGTAGTGCTCCTCTGCCCACGCTTCTGGCTAGGGCTTAGCATCCTCTATGGCTTGGGTCAGCAGAATTTTCTGCGCGCTACTATTTATTCGGGCTCTTTCTTCAGTGGTAAACATTGTCAACATTAGTTGCTGACAATCTGCCCATGTGGGATTATGTGTTATGTAGAGGTCGGCAGGGCTGGGTCCTGGATGGACAATATGTTTCACCCCTATTTGGGTTGTGGACCCTTTAAGGGCAACCACAGGGTTAATCTTCCTGTCCAGGAAGAGTTTTAAAGCCAGCAGCTCCCAGAGAGGATGGTGGGATTTCAGGAAAAGGAAAGTAATCAGTGGAAGCTGTGTGTTTGTGTTCCAAAAGCAGGAGACGTGCTGTGCCTTGCTGGAGAGGCTTCTACATACTGGGGAAAGGATTCCCTAGGTTTGGGACGGTTTAAAGCGTTGGTGAGCCACTATTATTTCTCTGTTTATTTGTGCTGAAGATCAGGACTTTGCTTTAATTTCGCTGAACCCAAGCGTGTACTTATTATGTTGCCTTTTTGACTGCCCTGAAAGGGTGAATAAAACTGTTTTTGTTTGTGAAAGACATTGTGCACGTGCTCTGTGGGCCCCCAAACGTCACAACTGGTGTTTCGAATGCGGGCAATTTGCTACCCCTCACACGCCAAGCAAGAGGAATTTTTGTGAAAAAAAAAAAAAAAAAACTGACATTTTTAAAGGACAGTGTTCTGATTGCATGTCCTGGGCTAAGGCTGCACTGAAGTTCACAGCTATGGAGGAGCTCGTTAAGCAGATGGTTTTTGTCAGTGTGCAGGCCCAGACTCGCCATGAAGAGGCAATGGCTCAGCAGCAACAAGCCCTGGCACAGGCTGTTGCTGCCCAACAAGAAAGCACCCATTTGCTGGCTGCACAACTTGCAGCACAGCAGGTAGCCACACAGACGCAGATCAATGCCCTGCGGGAGGCCATGCAGCAACTTGCACCTGGACGTGATCAAGCAGTGGTCACTACTGGTAACCATGTCTCCATAAGGGCCAGTCATTTCCTCCAAAAACTGTCTGCCAGTGATGATGTGGAAGCATTTCTTACCACGTTTGAAAGGACTGCTGAGAGAGAGGGGTGGCCCCAAGACCAATGGGCCGGTCTCCTTGCCCCGTTTCTGACAGGAGACCCTCAAAAGGCATATTTTGACCTGCCCCTAGAAGATGCAAAGAATTATGACCGGCTGAAAGCTGAGGTTCTGGCCCGCCTTGGGGTAACTGTTGCTGTCCGGGCTCAACGTGTTCACTGCTGGAAGTACTGCCCTGACCAGCCACCCCGGTCCCAGATGCATGACTTAGGACAGCTGGTTAAAAAGTGGTTGCAGCCAGAGACCCTGACTAGAGAGCAAATGGTCGAAAGGGTTGTGATGGACCACTACCTGAGGTCTCTACCAAAGGATCTACAGCGCTGGGTCAGCCATGGGGACCCCAAGACTGCAGCACTGGTAGTCGAGATGGTGGAGAGATACACCGTGGTGGAGGACCTGCTCAGACCAACCAGTCGTCGAGGACCAGTCTTGCCACCGCCTGTGAGGCCTGCTTCAGTTCCTCGGAGGGAAGCGTCACTGGATCCGGGAACCAGCACCCCAAAATCATCTTCCTCGGTGCTGCAGAGGCCTGTCGCTACCCGAACTGCTGGCGATATACAGTGTTGGAGGTGTCGCGCCTGGGGCCATACCCGGGCACAGTGTCCGCTACAGGAGGAGCCCATGGAGTGTGGATCCGCTCGGAGAGTGTCTTTCTACACCCTCACAACGTGCACTACCCACCTTGATCTAGAGGGGGGTCAGTTTGAATGTACTGTGTGGGTGAATCACCGCCCAGCCAAAGCTCTCCTGGACTCTGGGAGTATGGTCACCCTGGTGCATGCCCGGGTAGTCGGAAGGCTCGGTCCAGTACAAAGAACCCTCCGGGTTGTCTGTATCCATGGGGATACTCGGGAGTATCCGCTGATCCCTGTCACCATTTCCGCCAGGAACACTTCGGTCACCCAAGAGGTCGGGGTGGTGAGTACTCTGATACATGATGTGATTGTGGGACGGGACTGCCCCTTGTTTGCTGAACTGTGGTGCTTGGCACAAACTGAACTGCCCATCGAACTGGGGAACAATTCAGGGTCACCCCCACCAAACATGACTGTGGACACTGTTGATGAGGAGTTGCTCAAATGTGTTCAAAATAAGAATGTTGTAACTGATGTGAGTGTCCTAGCTCCTCAACCTGAGTTGACACCCAAGGAGGGGGAATCCTCTCCCGTGCCGGTTATGGTAGGAGAGGATGAAGAGGAATTATCCCCTGTAGATATTACACTTGGGGTGGATGAGGGGGAGGGTTCTAATTATCCAGTACACCCTGACTTAGAGGTGTCCAGAGGTGCATTTGGCAGGGCTCAAATGGGTGACCCGATGTTGATAAATGCTCGCGAACAGGTAACTGTTGTCAGTGGGGTACCTCAAGCACCAGATGCAGAGAAAAGATTTCCTCACTTTGCGGTCAATAATGATCTGTTCTACCGGGTATCAGAAATTCGGGGAGAAATTGTGGAACAATTACTAGTACCCCAGCCCTACCAGAGAATGGTGCTGGATCTGGCTCACAATGATGCTCTAGGTGGTCACCTGGGAGCTGAGAAAACCGAGGCCCGGATAACAGACCGGTTTTACTGGCCAGGGATTGGTGCCGCAGTTAAGAGGTACTGTTCCTCCTGCCCTGTTTGCCAGTTAACTGCCCCAGCACCCCATTATAGGAACCCCTTGGTGCCTCTGCCAATAATTGAGGTGCCCTTTGAGCGCATCGCTATGGATATAGTGGGTCCCTTAGAGAAGTCTGCTCGGGGACACCGATATATCCTGGTGGTTCTTGATTATGCCACAAGGTATCCAGAGGCGGTTCCTTTAAGAAACCCTACATCAAAGGCCATTGCGCGGGAGTTGTTTTTTATGTTTTCGAGAACTGGCCTGCCAAGGGAAATTTTGACAGACCAGGGGACCCCATTTATGTCCCGGGTGATGGCAGATGTGTGCAAGTTGTTCCAAATCAAGCAGTTGCGAACATCTGTTTATCACCCTCAGACGGATGGTCTGGTAGAAAGATTCAACAAAACTCTGAAAATGATGCTTAAAAGGGTTGTGCAGAGAGATGGAAGAGACTGGGATCATTTGCTTCCCGCACTGCTGTTTGCAATTCGAGAGGTTCCTCAGGCCTCCACGGGGTTTTCACCTTTTGAGCTGGTTTATGGTCGCAGACCCCGGGGATTGCTAGATTTGGTAAAGGAGACATGGGAAAGTGAGTCCTCTCCACACAAATCGCTCATTGAACATATCTCTCAGATGAGAGAGAGAATTTCTAAAGTGATGCCTTTGGTACAGGAACATTTGCAGAAAGCTCAGGAGGCCCAGAAAAGGGTGTACAACCGGTCAGCCAAGCTGCGGCAATTTCAGGTGGGGGACCGGGTAGCAGTACTTATACCCACGGTGGAAAGTCGGTTCCTAGCCAAGTGGCAGGGACCATATGAGGTGGTTGAAAAAGTAGGGGAAGTAAACTACCGAGTGCATCAGCCTGGGAAAAGAAAACCATACCAGATCTACCACATAAATTTGTTAAAACCCTGGAGAGACCGAGAGGTGTCCGCCATGGTTGGGGTGGGTATAGAGTCTGATGGTGTTGACGCAGTACACATTGCTGCCACCCTGTCCAAACCCCAAACCCAAGAAGTTAAGGAGTTTCTGCAAAGAAACAAAGGCATGTTTTCAGGACTACCGGGACACGCGTCCGGGATTAAACATGATATTGTGACGGAACCCCATGTAAAGGTTCGGGTAAAGCCGTACCGCATCCCAGAAGCCCATAGAAAGGCTGTTTCTGAAGAGGTTAAAAAAAATGCTTCAGCTTGATGTCATTGAGGAGTCACAGAGTGAATGGTCGAGCCCCATCGTGTTGGTACCGAAGCCCAACGGCACTCTGCGATTCTGCAATGACTTCAGGAAACTTAACGAGGTGTCAAAATTTGACGCGTATCCCATGCCAAGGGTGGATGAATTAATAGAGAAATTGGGTCCGGCCCGTTATATCACCACCCTGGACCTTACTAAGGGATACTGGCAGATACCCCTGACCAAGGAAGCCAGGGAAAAGACTGCTTTTTCCACTCCAGAGGGTCATTTTCATTATAAGCGGATGCCTTTTGGGTTACACTCAGCCCCGGCCACCTTCCAACGAGCGATGGATAGGGTGCTCCGCCCCTACCTGAGATATACCTCGGTCTACCTGGATGACATTGTCATCTTCAGTCCAGATTGGGAGTCCCATCTTCCCCGGGTTCAGACAGTTTTGGACGGTTTGAGAAAAGCGGGCTTTACTGTTAACCCTGAGAAAAGTGCGGTAGGGATGGAGGAAGCTAAGTACCTGGGATATGTCGTAGGCAGGGGTCTGGTAAAGCCACAATTTAACAAAGTAGAGGCTATCCAGAACTGGCCACGCCCCCTCACGAAAAAGCAGGTTCGTGCTTTTCTGGGTATAGTGGGGTATTACCGGCGGTTTGTCCCCAATTTTGCCTCTATTGCTGCACCACTGACTGACCTGACGAAAGGTAGGAAGTCAGTGATGATTCAATGGAATGCCCATGCTGAAGATGCCTTCGAGAAGCTTAAAAATGCGTTGTGTCAGCACCCAGTGCTGGTAGTCCCTGATTTCATGAGGGAGTTCATTGTACAGACGGATGCCTCAAGTGAGGGTTTGGGGGCTGTGCTATCCCAAGAAGTCAATGGGGAAGAGCACCCCGTGGTTTTTCTTAGTGGGAAACTGACGGCAGCGGAGAAAAACTACGCTGTGGTGGAAAGAGAGGGCTTGGCCATAAAGTGGGCCTTGGATTCTTTGAGATACTTCCTGTTGGGCAGGAAGTTCCGTTTAGTGTCTGACCATGCCCCATTGACCTGGATGAGGCAGCACCGCCACGCTAATGCCAGGGTTACCAGGTGGTTCCTGTCTCTCCAGGAGTTTAACTTTGTGGTGGAACACAGGCCTGGGAAACAGCACCAAAATGCTGATGCCCTGTCCCGGATGCATTGTGGGCTGTCTACTGTTGCCTCAAACACCTCCGCGTTGAGACAGAGGGGGGGGATATGTAGAGGTCGGCAGGGCTGGGTCCTGGATGGACAATATGTTTCACCCCTATTTGGGTTGTGGACCCTTTAAGGGCAACCACAGGGTTAATCTTCCTGTCCAGGAAGAGTTTTAAAGCCAGCAGCTCCCAGAGAGGATGGTGGGATTTCAGGAAAAGGAAAGTAATCAGTGGAAGCTGTGTGTTTGTGTTCCAAAAGCAGGAGACGTGCTGTGCCTTGCTGGAGAGGCTTCTACATACTGGGGAAAGGATTCCCTAGGTTTGGGACGGTTTAAAGCGTTGGTGAGCCACTATTATTTCTCTGTTTATTTGTGCTGAAGATCAGGACTTTGCTTTAATTTCGCTGAACCCAAGCGTGTACTTATTATGTTGCCTTTTTGACTGCCCTGAAAGGGTGAATAAAATTGTTTTTGTTTGTGAAAGACATTGTGCACGTGCTCTGTGGGCCCCCAAACGTCACAGTAAGCATAACTGACTCTATCATGCTGGCTACTGCCGTGGGATTAGTGGAGTACAGTGGTGTGTGAGTTTTCCAATTAAAGAGATCCGTTGTCGTGAATGGGACATATGTGTATTGCACTGGCTCAGGTGCTCCATTTTCCAGTATAGGGCCTGGCACCTCCCGTAGGGGCATTTGCATCTTACTTTTGTTGGGATTGTGCTGATATGGTTCTCGGGGTTTATATATATTGTTCGCTGCGCGAGTGGTGGCCCCCTGTTTTTCATCTTCACTCTCATTATCGCTATCCTCCTGGGATACTAATTTATATACACTCCCATCGGGCATCTCAATTTTTCCTGGTGGGACCTCCCTGTCCCCTCCACCCGCTGCCCCCTGGTCTTCTTCCGCAATACCGCGTGGCGGAGCGAAGGGAGCTGGCTGGGAAGTAGCAGCTGCCTGCTCCCCCCTCTCCGCCTGCGCAACCGCGGCACTCAGCTTCTCTAGCCGCCCCGTAACATGATGGATAGGGCGGGGGCAAAGAATCAATCTCCTCCGGTTGTTCTATCAACACCGGTCTCCCTTTCTCTTCATTATTTGGGGGTACCTGCTTCTTATTTTGTCCTGCTACCATTATAAAATGACTTTTATCTTTTACACAGTATCTCCATATATCTATATACGGGTACTGCTCAGGATGTCCGCATTTCCCGGTGACTTGAGAATGCACTCTCTGTATTAGCTCTGGGTCCATTGACCCCTGCTCTGGCCACTCTGGAACTAACAGTGGCCACACAATTGTACACATTAATGTTAGTTTCTCCTCAGTTAACTCTATACCATAATCATGTGTTGCATATAGTGCTTCAAAATTCCGCACCATATACCCTAAGGGCGTCTCACCCTTCTTTACCTTACTGGGTTTGGACGACCCGTTACCCATTGTTACCCTTAAAAACAGTAACCTTTTTACAATGCAGATATTACTTCTTAGCACGAACACTTAGAATTTACTGTCTGGTACTTCAGTCAACAATTCATATGTGTCGGAACCGCTTCCTCCGTCAGTAGCCGGACTGCAGTCGCCTGAGCCAGAAACGTACCTTGGGAGTCCACTCTCCAGTTTGCTTTCTTGCAATGCGAGTAGGCGCTCGATCACTCACAGCACTCAAATCACTCACAGCACGTACTGTACCAGATACTTTCAGCACAAAACAAAACATAAACAATTCTACTCTCTCTACTAGCCAAGGGCACACCGTCCCTCCTTTTGGCTCCTTATACCCCGTTAATTGAACTCTACTCTTGTCTGTTTGTGGCTATGTGCACCCTGTTCTATAACTATACTCCCGTCTGCAATTCCAATTTGCCTATGGATAATCTACCCACCCGGCACCACTACCTCTGCAGCTACCGCTGACCTCAATTGGCCCCCTTCACTACACGACGTACACACTAGCACTGACTCAGGGCTCTCAGCCAAGTCACAGAAATCCCTCCTCCTTTCCTTGTACACGTGCAGAAGCTCTGTTTACAACCACTGACTATGACTATGCAACTCCACGTGGCTACCTTCTCCCTCTCTTACAGAACTACCATTTGGTTGGCATCCGATCCGCCAGGTCCAGACACGCACTAGCCACTCTGGCTCCTTTGCTTGTCCATGCTATCTGCGGCGGATTCGGTATGCCAACGAGACCGTGGCCGCGGGTCTCCTTATCCAACTTCGGTCGGATGTTTCCCTTTATACTGGTATTTCCATTAGACATACAAACATAGAAGACACTTTACCTATCGCCACGCTGTTCGCTGTTTCCTCGGACTCAGCATTGTTGTGCCGGCAAGGGCCCGTATCCCGGCTCACGAGCCCCCAAGAAATGTAGCCGGATTCTGCTAGGTTCACTCGAGACAGAGCCGGACCGGACACAAACAAGGATTGTCTGAACACGAGTCTCTTCAGGAAAGGCAAACTTTATTAGTGTCGTCACACAATGCTCACACAGGATTGTGAGCCCCGATCTCACCCCGGCGAGGGGTTTTATACCCCGAATACATAATGAGGTACATCCCAATTAGCCCACCTCTCCGTGACACTTATCCCACCCCACGTGGGTTAATACCTCCCATTGCTAATACAAAGGCATTCCATACATTGACCGTAAATTGGCAAACTTGATGTTAGTCTGACAGTTTGTGATTTGCTGCCGCACTCAATCCGGGCCGTGCCCACCTCCCTTGTGGCTGTGCTTGTTTATTCCAGATAAGACATGGTCTGGTTTCTACGCTCTCTTTGTCTCTCTGCAGGCCTTTGTGACCTTCATGTATCCATTCGTCATCCTGTCTCTCTGTGCCAAGAGCAGGCCGGATCTTCCCTTATTTTAATTGCTTCTCTGTTAATACAACACATTCCTAAGATTCTATGTAAGCTTCATTCTAAATCTACCTAGTTATTTTCAAGTGAACCAATATTCTGAACAAGATGGCTGCCTGGCTCATAATGGCAACCATCTTCCAGCCTGATTCCACTTCAATCTGGGGGCAAATATATCCATGAGCTGGGGGCAAATATATATATATCCATGAGCTGGGGCAAATATATCCATGAGTTGGGGGCAAATATATATATATATCCATGAGCTGGGGGCAAATATACCCATATGAGCTGGGGCAAATATTTCCATATGAGCTGGGGCAAATATCTCTATATGAGCTGGGGCAATATATAACTGTTATGGACAAGAATATGTATCTGCTTTAATAATATTCAAAGGCCTAGAAAAATGCTCATTTAAGTAGTTAATATGTCTTTAAGAATTGAATTAAATAAAACTGTCTTTTCAGAGAGAATCAAAATATATCTTGTGTAACTTCGCTGTTTCGACAGAATAGCTAACCACAAGTCATGAGGATCTTATTTTGGTATCAAGCCGGGTGGGGGCCACCTTGCATCCTGGAACAGGACATCCACACACACCCATGATGGAGAAAAACGGCTGACACTTGTCAATGACGCATGATACCTTGACCTTTAGAAATAGCTGATATTTGATTCTTATATAGTTAATAAAATAAACTGTATGTGCACAATTTTATGCTGAAGTTGACTAAAATGTTAAGTTGACTCCCACTCGCTTACGCACCAAACTGGTATAAAACATGTATCAAAACCTATCATTAAAAAGGGGAAGTCACTGGCTTTAGCCAGAGAGGCTGCATAAACCTATTCGTTGTCTGTGTGATTTCTTTAAGTGCGCACTTTGATTTACCTGATTTCTCCACCGATTAGAACAGAGACTGGCATCCGAAGGACGGATAATTTCATCCATTTCATTTTGGCACCCAATGTGGGGCCCTGGGTTAAAGCCTTAGCCAGCGCGCCACCACCAAGGATTTCCTGACGGGATCACACCAGAAACAGAGCCTGATCAACTTCGTAACCTCACGGTAAGATACCTTTTTGATATCCTGCCGGTGACGTGTTCTGGTCTGTGGTCCTACCCCGGGAAATCCCAGTGTTGGGAAAGGCATCAAAAGTGGGGTTTATTTAAATTTGCCCAGGTGCCCGTTATACTGTTGGCGCCCAACGTGGTAACAGGTGATGCAATAATACGCATACCTGCAGGACTTTCCTAACAGTAACAGGTGATACAAGCTTGGTAGTAGGACACAATATATCTCTGATTGAAGTATTGTTTGGTTGGTGATCAGAGAGATTATTGTGATCTGGCAGTAACAAGTGGGGTGTACCTGGTTAGCTATCTCCAAGCGGTAACAGGTGATGCAATAATACGTATACCTGCAGGACTTTCCTAACAGTAACAGGTGATACAAGCTTGGTAGTAGGACACGATATATCTCTGATTGAAGTATAGTTTGATTGACAGTCAGAGGGTTTTTGTGAGTGCTGGTATATAGATGATGCATTAGGCATATCTAGTAGTAACTCACAAGAATATATATATCTGTTAGTGACAGGTGACGCAGTAAAGAAAGCACCTGTAGGATATATATGCTGCAGTAAAGAGGTGTTAGCTACACCTCCTAGCAGGATACTATATTTGGAATTTAGGGGAGGACAAGACGCTTATTGTTGTGGTCTAACGGTAACAGGTATATTTGGTAGAATAAGACACGATAGGTACAGGTCTATCCTCATTTCTGACTGTTGATAAACTACGTGAATTGTTTAAATTGATCAGGAAAAGAACTAACAATCAGGAATAGGTAATGAACAGAGTAACCATGCTGGTTGGATCACTCCACTCAAGTTGGTTGAGGAAAGAGCAGGAAAACGGAATGTGATGAAACTGAAACTTCTCGGTAGAAAACAGAGGAATGGAGAAGTTTATTGAAGAATAAAAAAGGAATGTTGATAGACAATGGATTATGGAATGTAGCAGAAGCATGGTATAGAGTTGCAAAGGAGATTGAGAAGGAGGGGTGAGTAGAAACAGAGGAAAATAGGAAGGGAAAGACTAATTATTAATATTGCCTCACCCCAAAATCCGAACCCCCTTCTTATGGTGAAATATCAAAAAGGAAGATAATATACCCAACCCCAATGACAACTGCCCAAAAACAGCTGACAGGTCTCTACCCTGCCTTCCGCATCACCTAGACGCCAACCTGGACGCCACCATACGGAGGGTAGACATGACCGGTAACTCAGGTCAATCATGACTGTTCAGCCATTCACATGACTCTGTAAATCGTACAGATGAGTCTTTGACATTCCATATAGGTATGCCCACACCCCAAATTGCTCGTACTCGACCTACAACCTTTCCACCCCAGAACCAAGATCTCACGACGTTCCCACTCCACCAAACCGACCCCACCTACCCTTCCCACCAAAACGCCCAGGAAATACCCCCTACCCCAAAGAATAATGTCACCTGGACACAGCAGCCCACTCTCAGTATAACAGCGGGTACTGTGGAAGGGGAGCCTGGTGGGGAGGGGGGGCGTCCACCAACAACCTGTTTTAATTGTGGAGAATTCAGCCATTTCAAACAGGATTGTAAAGCACCCCGCAGGTGACGGCCCCCCTAAAAGGGAGGATGCAGCCAATGGCCCTTAGCAGGACACTGCCATTGTATCTGATAATTTCCCACCACCCCCCACCCCTGCGCTAGGAAACTGGCAACCCTGTGTCAGGTCCCCCCACCCCAGGCATGTTCCAGGACGGAACATCCATTGCCATTGAGCTGACAATCTACAAGGCGCCCAGCAGGAATTCCTGCTCTGTGGATCTCCACTCATGGCGGGGGACTGTCCGTCCGGGGATGCGCTGGGTCACACAGTAATCTCGTTTCTGGCGCAAGCCAAATAGGTTTGGTTAAACTGAGATATCAGCATGGGGTTAATTGAAATGCTGTTTGGTGTGTGTGTGTGTGATTTCCCCTGCGTTGCATGGTGATTTTCCCTTGCGCTGCAGTCGTAATGCAAGGAGTCATCGCTGTTATGTTGTAAGTATTGTAGAAATGTGAAATATAGGCAATTGCAGTATGCAATTTTGAAGAAAGAATGTATGTTTGTATGTGCAGCGCTGCAAAGCCCGTTATTGCTTTTAGTGCGAAGAAAGTGAGCACAAGGAAAAAAAAAAAAGGAACTAAGTTTGTAAGAGGAAAAAAAAAAAAGGGGGAAGCAAGATTTGGATAGAGTTGAAACTGGAAAGGTTTTTAAATACCACTTATTGTAGTTTATAGAATATAATAGTATAAAAGCTGTATCTGGAATCGCAGGTTGTTCTTGTTAAGGAAAGATGTGTATTTTATATAGGATTTAATAAATATTTACACACCTTTTGACGCACTGTCCTCAGTCGGGGTCAAGTTTCCTGCGGGGCAAAGGAAGGGGATTGATAAATCCAGGTGTAATTCAGAGAAAAAAGGAGTAGAGATATTGGGAGTGGGCTGAGAGCTCCATAGTGTGGTGGTGGTTGCGTATTCCGCATAGTATAACAGGGTTTTTTTGGTGCCCTTCAGGCCCGGGTAATTGTATAGGCAGATGTGTTGCTAAAAGCTGAATACGTAACGGTGGATAGATAGGATACTTGTAAAAGCTGCAGCTGTTTTGATCTGGTTTGAATGCATAGTATTGTATGTCTGAGAATGAGGGTTAACATTAGACATGTGCATTCGTTTTAGTACTAAAACGATTTAGTCCGAATTTTGGGATAATTTCGTTTTCGTATGACTCAAGAGAAACGAAACTGCTCAGTACAAAAAATGAAAGAAACTTAAATAAAATGCACTACATTTTAGTTTCAGTCCTTTTTGTGATATTACGTTGATGAGTGAAGGAGACCAGCAATGAAGAGCACAACATCGCAACATCCGAAGTTCTGCACCCTCCACATGCCAATGCAGTAGGATGTTCTATACAGAGAGGGGCATTAATTAATGCAGGAGGATGTTATATACATTATACAGAGAAAGGTATAAATTGAGGAGGATGTTCTATACAGAGAGCGACATTAATTAATTCAGGAGGATGTTCTAAACATTATACAGAGAGGAGCCTTTTTTTTGTTTAGCCCTTTAAATCCAGTGGCTGTGAGCGCTGAGATTGGCTGCTTGTTACATTATGTCTCAGTACAATGTATCAGGCTCAGCTGTTACAGTAACTGACTGTAACAGCGCTCAGCGTTTCAGTAAAACAAGGAAATAATATTGTTCTAACCTCTTATATATAAAATTATTATTTACTAGTTTTACTGAAACTCTGAGCGCTGTGATGAGCAGCAGTCAGTTACTGTAACAGCTTTGCCTGACACGGGGCCGTATTACAATGTTGGTGCTAACTTAACCAGAGCTGTTGTAAACTGAAAACCTCCATAGGCTATAATGGCTCTGGGAAGTTTACAACAGCTCTGGTTAAGTTAGCACCAACTATGTAATATGGCCCACATTGTGCTGAGAGTGAGAGATACTGTAACAAGCCGCGATCTCTGCCCTCTGAGGAGCCACTACAATAGCAATTGTATCCACTGGTTTTCAGATGAATGAAATAAATTAGTTTTCATACAAAAGAACTGAAAACAAATTTCTTTAGCAACTAAATAAATTGCATTTTAGGACTAATCCATTAGTTCAAAACGAAATTTTGTGCTGTGCACATGTCTAGTTAACATGCAAAGCTATTCAAGACACGCGGAACATGATCATCCAAAGGATGCGGATGATAATTTATGAGTCAATATGAGTCAATATGAGAAGAAGATACGAAAGTGTATGGAAAGACATTGTGAAAGGAAAATGGCATGTAGACAAATTAATAAGGTAATAGTGCGAAGTTTTGGAAAAAGTTTAAAAGATAATTGCTTGGAAGAAGAATGTGAGACGTATAGGATGAGGCCAAAAGAGTTAGGAAAGCCTATCCTAGATATGGCAACTACAGGTTGCTTCCCGGTAGAAAGCATTACGAAGGACATGTAGGTGATTAATAGTATGAATGCAGGGAAAAAAAAACTTTCAAGCTATATGTATCTGAGGAAATTGGCCATGCCACTGGCACCCTTACCCAGCAGCACGGTGGACAGATGTCCCGTTCCCTTCTGCTCCCATAACGGACAACGTCGCCCTCTTCCGACGCCTTCACCTGGCTGCTCTCCTTCATTTTCCTGAGGGGGGTGGTGGCGATGCTGATAGTCACGAGGCCCATATGACCTCTGGTGCCATATCCCTCTGCCCGCACGATTGCCTCGAAGCCATGTTCCCAGAAACAGCACACCTGCCCTCTGTGTGCAATACTCCTCTCACAGCCCCCCGACCTGACACTGTATGTGGATGGCTCCCACTTCACGGACAAGTTTGGTATATATATATATATCATATTGGTTGCGCTGTCACGAGTGAATTTTCAATTCTGTACACTTCTCCCCTCGCCCCCACCCTTTCTGCCTGAAAAAGCGGAACTGCACTCATTTCAAGCCTGTTTCCTTTATTTAAAAAGATTTCTGATTTATGAAAGTAAAAGCACCTAGCGGCACAGACACAGAAAAAGGAACTCGAGCAGCCAGTTCCATTGTTAGTACAGACTAGAATTACACACACATAAATGGGCCCTCACACCTTTAAAAAAACATTGATGAATGCCCTCATCGGTCTACACAATCTGTCACCTTTCGAAATCTTGTTTGGAACGGCCCCCAGACTAGGGTGCTATGTTCCCCAGCAACTGCAACTGCAGTCTGACAGTCTAGTAAAATATGTCACCAGTGTTTCGAAAACATTAACTGATATCTATGGTCAGGTGTTCTCTTCCATTCCAGATCCCGAAAGTACCAACGACACGCATCAATTGGTCCCAGGAGACTGGGTACTAGTTAAAAAATTCCTTCGGAAAACTCCACTTGAGCCCAGATACGACGGCCCTTTCCAAGCCCTCCTCACAACAGCAACTTCAGTGAAGCTGAAAGGAAAATCCACCTGGATCCATGCTTCTCACTGTAAAAAGACCTGTACACCAGAAACGGACCAGACAACAGCCCAGCCATGATTGTGTATATCCTTCTCATTTGGGGAGCGGGAATTGAAGGGGGGAGGCTTTTATGGTGCTACAACAAGAGGGCATTGCCATAGGACAACAGATTGCTGCCGCTAGAGAACTTGCTGCCGCTGGGAAAATTGCTGCCACTGAAAACAAACTAACCACTTTCTGATATAATTCCTCTAACACTCGAGTAGCAACCTATACCTTTAACTATTGTGATATAAACCCATGCCCAGGCCCTCGCTTGCAATGTATCTAGAGAAATGGGTTCCCACATGACTACGATGTATATATGTGTGTCACCAATAACTATTGGGGACAGGAGTGTGGCAGCTGGGCATCGGTGGGTTGGAATACTGGGGTTTCCTGGGGACACAAGCCACAAATCGCCCTAGACAGAAAAGATAAAAAAGGTAAATCACGTCTTACTCGCATGACACTGAAAATGGCCCCAAACACATGCCCCACCCAAGAACTGCAGGAATTGGATGATGACAAAGTATTTAAACCTAGAGCAGGGGCAACGGCACTGAAACTAACTAATCCTAACCCTAGAAAATCCTGGACCCGTGGATGCAGGTACCTACATTCTGGGTATGTGGGAAAAAGGGGGGTCAGATAATCCTCGGAGCCTGGGAAAATTCCACCTGCGAGACATGTACCTTGCCCGGGACTGGGTCCCTCCACATCAACAGTCCAACCCCTTCCTGCACCACCGCATGATCTCTTCCAATGGTATAGTAGCCATCGCTAATCCCACGTTCGAGGATACTATGGCCATAGAAACAGGTTACTCGGATATGAATGTTTAGTTAGAATGGATGAAATATAGCGCTCAGTCCCACAACAGAACCAATTGCTATGTGTGTGGTAGTGCTAGGCCTCATCTAGGTATGGTACCTCTTAATATCCCCGAGGATATCGAGGAATGTTTTCTCAGTTTGTTTACCAACAACACCCTAAATCGCGATGCTTGTGAAGAACGGAAGTCAAAATACCCCCTCCAGACACAAAACCCCAGACTCTCAGAGAGTATCACTATCTACCCTGGGAACTACACCTGTTACTCCTCTCGGGGGACCGGTGGCCGGGTGGTTGGGAACTTCACAGAAGGTTATTGTGCGCGGTACAGAGCTGTGGAGAAGGAGAAAGTGCAAAACCAGGTGATATCCCTGGGAGATGTCTATTGGATCTGCGGTGACCTGCGAGTCCGCTCCCGCCCGGTAGGTGCGTGGGACGGTGAGTGTGCTCTGGCTAAAGCCATCATGTCCCTCCACATCCTACCCTTTGATGATGATCTGCCAATAGCCCACACCCCCGGACTCACTAGACAAAGGAGAGAGGCAAAACCCGTACCTGGCAGTTTCGACCCACACGTCTACATCGATGTCATAGGAGTCCCAAGGGGGGTGCCTGATGAGTTCAAAGCTAGAGACCAGGTAAAGGCGGGATTCAAATCATTAATCCCCTTGATAACCATCAACAAGAATGTTGATTGGCTTAATTACATCTATTACAATCAACAGAGGTTTGTAAACTATACCCGATGCTCTCCAGGGTTTGGCCGACCAGCTAGGCCCGACCTCTGCGATGACCTTCCAGAACCGCATGGCCCTCGATATGCTACTGGCAGAGAGGGGTGGGGTCTGTAAGATGCTGAAAGGTACTGGTGGCTCCTGTTGCACCTTTATCCCAGATAACACAGGCCCTACTGGTAAGGCCACTAAAGCCATTAAGCAATTGGAAGACCTGTCTGAAGAACTGAAGAAGAACTCTGGTATTACTGATCCATGGGATCAGTATTTTAGTTGGATGAGTGGCTGGCAGAAGCTCCTCACACAAATAGGGATAGTTATTCTGGTAGTGATGGTTCTGTTGGCGGTGATTGGATGTTGTGTTTTACCCTGCATTAAAAAGGTTGTAGAAAGAACTGTGGAGTCCACTACCCCTGTTATGCTTAGTCAATTGTGTGGGGACACTGGGGAGAACATTGAGACCTCCTATGTTAGTCTGCAATTTATGGAGATACCTAAGAATAAGATTTATGACAAACTCCACCCACCAGTGATGAAGCAACCACAGAGTTACGAATCCATGCACCCCCTCCCTCAGGAAACCTGTATGTGAATTAGCTATGAAACAAGGTTAGTGACCCATTGCAAGACGAGTTGTAGGCCCGATTCTTGACCCACCGGTCTCGACCAAGACCAAAGTCCGGATTACAAAGGGGTTTGACTCAATATGAGTTTTTCGTCTGAAACTTCGGTGAAGATTGCAGATGGCTGGCGAGACTATTAGGGGAACGGAAGAAGGCGCAGCTCATCTCCAAGGGGACACTTGAGAAATGTGCATTTTTAGGGGGGACTGTTATGGACAAGAATATGTATCTGCTTTAATAATATTCAAAGGCCTAGAAAAATGTTCATTTAAGTAGTTAATATGTCTTTAAGAACTGAATTCAATAAAACTGTCTTTTCAGAGAGAATCAAAATATATCTTGTGTAACTTCGCTGTTTCGACAGAATAGCTAACCACAAGTCATGAGGATCTTATTTCGGTATCAAGCTGGGTGGGGGACACCTTGCATCCTGGAACAGGACATCCACACACACCCATGATGGAGAAAAACGGCAGACACTTGTCAATGACGCATGATACCTTGACCCTTAGAAATAGCTGATATTTGATTCTTATATAGTTAATAAAATAATCTGTATGTGCACAGTTTTATGCTGAAGTTGACTAAAATGTTAAATTGACTCCCACTCGCTTACGCACCAAACTGGTATAAAACATGTATCGAAACCTATCATTAAAAAGGGGAAGTCACTGGCTTTAACCAGATAGGCTGCATAGACCTATTCGTTGTCTGTGTGATTTCTTTAAGTGCGCACTTTGACTTACCTGATTTCTCCACCGATTAGAACAGAGACTGGCATCCGAAGGACAGATAATTTCATCCATTTCATACCCATGTAATCTGGGTGCAAATATATCTACATGTGATCTGGGGAAAATATATCCACATGTGATCTGGGGGCAAATATACCCATATGGTCTGGGGTCAAATATACTTATATGAGCTGGGGCAAATATACTTATATGAGAAACCCTAGTGTGTGTACATATATGTGTATATATAGAGATTATCATGGCACCTCTATCCTGATTGGCTTGACATGACACGGATGGGGGGGCACCAAAATGCACCTTCGCATGACTAGATAAAAATGCTTGCACCGGCCCTGGCCGGGGGTCGCCTGGAAATGACGTCATTGTGCACGGCGCGATGACATCATTTACGTCGGGAGGAGCTTGACTTCAGCGTCTGAGGATGCTGAAGTCAGAACGCCGTGGGACCCCAGACAAAGAGGTGAGTATCTCCGCCGGGGGTCCCGCAAAGCTGATGACCTGTGGGACACGTCCTCCTCAGCATACAGCGGGAGTAACTGAGGACGTGTCCCACACGTCGTCAGCAGTGAAGGGGTTAAAAACGTCTTTTTTAAAACTTTTGTCCTTGTTTCCTGTCCCCCAGTGTCAGGATTAGGCGGCGATGGGAACCAATGTGCAATATATACCAACTCGGCTCATTTACTATGTGGAGGGTTAGATATAAATATACAACCTTATCAACAATAGTGCATGGGTGATAGGTAGAGTCAGGTGCGTAGTGATGTCCAAAGCAGGTTTCAGGATAAAGGCAAGTAGCAACGTCGATAATCTTAGCCGGGGTCAAAAGGGCTATTTCAGACAGCATAAACGGTAATTCAGGCAGAGGGTCGTAGGATGAAGGCAATCAGCAGAATCGTTAGACAAAAGCAAGGTTCGGTACACGGTAAGGTCAAAGCAGGCTTCAGTAGATCAAACAGGTTGTAACACATGAGAGACTAGACGAACTAGCAATGAACTCACCAATCAGCCGGCTTCTTATAGAGGGATCTCAGGTTCTAGCTGATTGATGGGCGGGATGACGTCAGACGTATAGAGCGTCGGCGCGCGCGCGCCGCGCGCAGCGCATGCGCGGATCACTTTCGTCCCGGGATGTGGTGGGAGAAGGAGCCTGGACGCCGTTGGTAAGCTCGCCGGCGGCCATCTTGGGTCCGCGCGGTGGCGCGGCAGGTGGGTAATCCTCACAGTGCCCCCCATCAAGACGACCACTCTGGGGGCGCTTGGGATAAGTAACGTGAAATCGCCGGACAAGAGCAGGCGCGCTAACCTCAGCAGCCGGGATCCAAGAGTCCTCTTCGGGCCCATAGCCGGCCCATCGAACCAGGTACTCAAGACGACGACGATAGAAACGAGAATCCAGAATCCTCTGAACCTCGTACTCATCATCTCCGATGGCCAGCAGAGGATCAGGACGAGGCGGTGTGCGTTCGGTGAAAGGATCTGGAGGGGACGGACGTAACAGAGAAATGTGGAACACTGGATGTACATCGAGCTCCCGAGGAAGTTGTAGTCGTACCGCTGTAGGGGATACCACTTTGGATGTAACGAAAGGCCCCAGGAAGCGAGGTCCCAACTTCCGAGATGGGCATCGTAGTCTGATGTGATTGGAAGACAACCATACTGAATCGCCCACCACGTATGTGGTGCTTGATCCTGGTGTCGATCTGCAAACTGCTTGTAGGATCGTTGGGCTGATAGTAAGGATGCCTTGACCTTTTTGTACCCCTCAATGATCTGTGCCATACGTTGAGTCAGCGAAGGAATATTGCTAGAGATCGGTGATCCTGGTAACATCGTAGGGTGTTGTCCATAATTCACATGAAATGGTGATTGACCAGTAGAACGATGAACTTGGTAATTATACGCAAACTCAGCAGTGGGAAATAGATCGTACCAGTCATCTTGTAGGTGGGAGACAAAGCATCTTAAATATTGTTCTAGCGTACCGTTTGTTCTTTCAGTTTGGCCATTGGTCTGTGGATGATACGCGGTAGATAGGTTCTGTTGGATATGCAGATTGTTACAGCAGGCTTTCCAGAATTTAGAGGTGAATTGAGTTCCTCTGTCAGAGATGATGGTGGATGGTAGGCCGTGCAGGCGGAAGATTTCTCTGACGAATAAGGATGCTGTCTGAGCAGTGGTAGGTATACTTTTATGAGGAACGAAATGAGCCATCTTTGAAAAGCGATCTACTACCACCATTATGGTATCGTAACCAGCAGACATAAGTAGCTCTACTATGAAGTCCATGGATATATCCACCCAAGGAGCTTGTGGTATAGGCAACGGTTGTAGTAGTCCTTGGGGACGTCTACGAGGAACTTTTACACGAATACACACCGGACAATTGGTTACATAGGACTTTATATCTTTGGCCATTTGTGGCCACCAGAAGGAACGGTTGATCAGATCAGTGGTCTTACGAATTCCTCCGTGGCCACCCAGGAGAGAATCATGACAGTATTGGAGTACGGGCAGTAGTGCGGCAGCGGGTACATATATTTTTTGTTTGTGTAGCAGAAATCCGTCTTGTTGACGCAAGGATAATGACGTGTCCTTCTGTTCCAGACTATTCGTGTGTTGTTTAATCGTATCCCATAGAGACAGTCTGGTGATCGCAAAACACGTTCTAGGTAGGATAAAATCTTTATTAATTTCAGGAAGATCTTCTTGTGCTCGAGACAAGGCATCAGCCTTCCCGTTTTTACTACCAGGTCGGTACGTGATGATTATGTCAAATCGACTGAAAAATAGTGCCCATCTGGCTTGTCTTGGCTTCAACCTGCATGCTTGTTGTAGATATTCGAGGTTTCTGTGATCTGTAAGGATGATTACGGGATGGTGTGCCCCTTCGAGCAAATGACGCCACTCTTCTAGTGAAAGCTTAATAGCGAGCAGTTCTCTTTCCCCTACGTCGTAATTCCTTTCTGCCGAGGTGAGAGTTTTTGAAAAGAAAGATACCGGACGTAGTATATCATCTTTCTTATCCCTTTGGCATAGGATCGACCCGACAGCAAAGGCTGAGGCATCCACTTCTAGAGTGTATTGTAAGGTAGGGTCGGGTATCGCCAAGACAGGTGCTGTAGTCATAGTTTCTTTCAGTTGGTGGAATACTTTCTGGGCTTCTTCAGACCACCGGAACGGAGTTTGTATCTTGGTCAAGTTGGTTAATGGTCGAGCTATGGCAGAGAAGTTTTTTACGAATTTTCTGTAGAAATTGCAGAATCCGATAAAACATTGAACCCCTTTTTTGTTAGCTGGTGCGGGCCATGTGGTGACTGCCCTCACTTTAGCCGGATCCATCTGTATATATCCTGGAGTGATAACGAATCCGAGGAATTCTATACTTCTTGTATGGAATAAGCATTTTTCTAGTTTGGCATATAAATGGTGTTTTAACAGTCTTAATAATACGGTCCGGACGTGGGTCTCGTGGGACTCGGCTGTGTTTGAATAGATTAATATGTCATCCAGGTATATTATCACAAATTGATCTAATATATCTCTAAAAATATCATTAAGGAATCTTTGGAAGGTGGCGGGGGCATTGCATAGGCCGTACGGCATTACCAGGTACTCATAATGGCCGTATCTGGAACGGAAGGCGGTTTTCCACTCATCCCCATCTCGTATCCTGATGAGGTTATACGCACCCCTCAGATCGAGTTTCGTGAATATCGTAGAAGTTCTTAGTCTGTCCATTAATTCTGTTATCAGGGGTAGGGGGTATTTGTTTTTGATGGTGATAGAATTGAGGGTGCAGTAATCCACACAAGGTCTGAGTCCCCCATCTTTCTTCCCTACAAAGAATATAGGGGCACCCGCAGGTGAGGTGGAAGGTCGAATAAATCCTTTTTGCAAATTTTCTTCTACGTATCCTTTCAGGGTTTTTAGCTCAGGTTCTGATAGCGGGTATATCCGCCCATGAGGAATAGGAGCCCCAGGTAATAAATCTATAGGACAATCGTATGTTCTGGAGGGTGGTAGTGTATCTGCTCCTTTTTTCTCGAATACCTTATGGAGGTCTCGATAGATTTTGGGTATTTCGGTACACACCGCTACTGTGTGTATTTGCGAACCAGTAGTGCCCAGGGTGGTTATTGGTTCTTCTTGGTCGAAGGTTATGGTGCTGTTGATCCAGTTTATACTCGGATTATTCTTTCTCAACCAATTCAGGCCAAGGACGGCTGGGAATACTGGTGATGATACAATGTCAAAGACAATGGTGTCATTATGGCTTTCGCCAATACGAGCGGGCAACGGTATAGTCTCTTTGGTGATCGGTCCAGACAATGGCGAGCTACCATCCAGGAGTTGTATGGGATAGGGCTGTCTCTTGTACACGGTGGGGATCCCCAAGGATTGGGCCATATTACAATCCATGAAGCAGCCGCTTGCTCCTGAGTCAAGCATGGCGTTGATGCTCATGGCGCGGTTGTTCCACTGTAAAGACAAAGGTACAATCATATGGGTAGACATAGCATTGCACACGCTTCTGACTGAGATAAAGGCTGGGACAGCTAGCGGCTTACCCATGTGACTGCTAGGTTTCTCTCGGCACTCCCGTACATGGTGACCGGCACGACCACAGTAGAGGCATAGGCCTAAGGAACGTCTCCTCGATTTTTCGGCTTCTGTAAGCGGTCCTCTAGCGACCCCTATTTGCATCGGTTCTTCCTCGTCCAACCCGGTTGTAGGAGCGTTTGATGGCAGAGAAGGAAGAGGCCTCCTGGTCGGTGTTGGGGCGTGGTAACCGGCACGTTCAGCCTTTCTTTCGCGCAGTCTACAGTCAATGTCGATGCTTAGAATCATAAACTTCTCCAGAGTTCTGGGTTTCTCGACTCTTGCGAGTTCGTCTTTAATGGCTTCTGATAATCCTTTTCTAAACCTGGCTATTAGGGCCGGTTCAATCCATTCGGAATCTAGAGCGAGATGCTTGAAATCTGTTATATATTCTTCGACGTCGTTCTTTCCTTGCCTTAAATTTTCGAGAGCTTGAGCTGCGTTACTCAGCCGGTGGGGGTCATCGTACATTTCCTCCATTTTCTTAGAAAACACATCCCAACTATTTAATAGAGAGCTATTGGTACTTATCAAGTGGTGTGCCCATTTCTGGGCTTACCTGTTAGTAGCGATATCGTAGTCCTGACCTTGGTAAAGTCGTTCCTGTAGGTCCGAGTTGTAGACAAAACATGAGGTGGCATGATGTTATGAAGGAGCGGAACTGGGCACGGTCACCGCCAAACTTCTCCGGGGGAGCCACGTATGGTTCGGGTCCCGTCGGGTTCGTGTCAGGTGGAGATACGGTAACTACTGCGGCTCCACCGGCGGCAGCACTCCTGGCTGTCCCTTGGTCTAAACGGTTCAGGTGTCTTTGCATAGCCACCTGGTTGGCTTCCAGTACCTGGACAGACTGTGTCAGTACGTTAAGCTGTTGTGATATGGCGGTCAGAGCTTCTGGTATACTTGCTGGTTCCATGATGATGGCTAGTTCGTTCTGTCAGGATTAGGCGGCGATGGGAACCAATGTGCAATATATACCAACTCGGCTCATCTACTATGTGGAGGGTTAGATATAAATATACAACCTTATCCACAATAGTGCATGGGTGATAGGTAGAGTCAGGTGCGTAGTGATGTCCAAAGCAGGTTTCAGGATAAAGGCAAGTAGCAACGTCGATAATCTTAGCCGGGGTCAAAAGGGTTATTTCAGACAGCATAAACGGTAATTCAGGCAGAGGGTCGTAGGATGAAGGCAATCAGCAGAATCGTTAGACAAAAGCAAGGTTCGGTACACGGTAAGGTCAAAGCAGGCTTCAGTAGATCAAACAGGTTGTAACACATGAGAGACTAGACGAACTAGCAATGAACTCACCAATCAGCCGGCTTCTTATAGAGGGATCTCAGGTTCTAGCTGATTGATGGGCGGGATGACGTCAGACGTATAGAGCGTCGCGGTGCGCCGCGCGCGCACATGCGCGGATCACTTTCGTCCCGGGATGTGGTGGGAGAAGGAGCCTGGACGCCGTTGGTAAGCTCGCCGGCGGCGGCCATCTTGGGTCCGCGCGGCGGCGCGGCAGGTGGGTAATCCTCACACCCAGGGCACTACCCGGACCCGGACATTGTTTTTAAATGTTTCTATACATCCTACAAATCCGCCACTTCACAGGCAGGTTATGGGGACCTCCTAGGCACGATATTTGAAGGAATTTTTCGTTTTTATTTTTAACCCTTATTTCATGGAAAACTCACTGTCCCTTTAAAAAAATTTTTTTTTACTTTTTGTCCTTGTTTTCTGTCCCCCAGGACACTACCCGGACCCCCATACACCTTTTATGGCAAATATCTAGCAAATATGCCCTCTTGGAGGGCACTCTAAAAATCGAACTTTGAGTCCCATTGACTTGTATTGAGTTCGTGTTCGAGTTCGAACTTTTGAAAAGTTCGAGTTCGAATGTGAACCGAACTCGGGGGTGTTCGGCTCATCCCTACCCATGATCAGGGGAGTATGGAGCATACACGTTTAATATAGTAAAATGATGCTGGGCCAACTTGCCCTGCAAAAGAATATATCTACCCTGAGTATCAGATTGGATGAAAGAAACCTGAAAAGGACAGTTTTAATGCACCAAAACGGCAACTCCATTCTTTTTTGGGATTGCGCAAGTTGAATACACCCCGGGAAACCTCTTATCTCGCAGGTGTATCGGGTGAATACGAGATAGGCGGGTCTCTTGCAAAAAGTGCAATATCCGCCTTCTTGCGGCGTAGTTCTTGAAATAATAACCGTCTTTTATTTGGGGAATTAAGGCTAGGGTCAGACGAACGCATTTTTCACGTCGTCCGTGAAAATGTGCGTTCGAACGAATGGACGTATTTTTTCACAGAATACGCAACAGCGTACATACGATGCGCATTTCCGTCCGTGATTTTGTACGGATCATCAATAAAACCCTTTTTGCGTCTGGACGTTATGTTGGCTGGACATTAGCAGCGTCTGACGTCTCCTAATCACGCACACACACGCCGCTAGCGGACGCAGCGCACTCTGTACGTCCGTACTAGCGGTATCACGTTCACGAGAAAATGCGTTTGTTTGCCGCTTGCGCTGCGCAGCCGCACTTTCATGCGGCCGTACTTCGTATATTGCCCGTCATTGGCCATCATTTGCTGCTACTACGGCCGTGATAAAGTGCGGCTGCACACGCGTTCGCACTGCGTTCGTCTGACCCCAGCCTTAATCCTTCAACGTTTAAAAAAACTACTTGTATTTTAGAAATCATGATCTGTATCCCGGGCTATACATAACCATCTGTGGGAGATAGACCAGTCCAACCACCAGGAGAAAAAGGGAAAAAGAAAGAGAAAGAGAAAAGGAGAGAAAATAAAATAAAAAAACAAAAAACAAAGAAAGTTTCTAAAACCGAGGGCCACTCCTATGTACAACCAAATCCGCCGCTGCATGCGCAGCCCCATGCCGCAAACCATGCGCAGCAGCAGAGGACGAAGAAGGAAGGAGGGAACAAAACACTGATTCCCCTCCACCCGCAGCACACCACCAAAACTGGGCAAGAACAAACCTGCCCACCATATAATTGCTAACTAAAATAGCCAGGAACCCAAAATGCAATTTATCTGTGTATCTTTGTATCATGCCGTAACCCATATATTGTATATCTAATCTCTAATCCCCATCAATTGTTCAGTTTATCGCAAGCTATTATATGTAAATAAATAATAAATAAATAAATAAATAAAAAAAGGGGGAGGAGAGTCTTCCAGGAGCTCAAATACATTTCAAATAAACCCTTCTGAACCCTCCTAAACCTTTGCAATATATGATTCTAATACACACTTAATATATATCTACCTATAAAACTAAAGACTAAAAAAAAAAATTCTAACTAGGTAGATCACATTAGTCACACTAGTTACAATTATACTATTCAGCGACATACATAATACGATACACATTGCAATAATCAATTACCCAGGGAGATAAATAGGTAATAATAAATTTTAATTTTTTTTTGTGCCCAGAATACCTTTAATGCTCAAATAAATATCGTAATAATAATAATAAATCAAGTAGTGCCCCCCCCATGTCGAAGAAGAGACCCTGCTCCATATCTCTGTCAGGCGTGGGAGCAATGTTAAAGGCGAAGGCGGGTTAAAGTCCAGAATGGGGGGTAATTGTAAAGACTCCAAAAACGATTTAACCCCTGCTGCTGTTGAACAATAAATTTGCCTACCATCTCGCATAACCATCATCTTAAAGGGGAACCCCCACGCAAATTTTTACATTATGCAGTCTAAGATGGTCTGCCAATGGCTTCCAACTGCGACGCCGGGCCAGGGTAGAGTGGCACAAATCTTGATACACCTGCAAGTCCTCCTGTTGATGTGATATAGAGGAGTTTCAAGATGCTCGCAAAATCTCTTCCCTGGAAGAGTAATAATGCATACGCACTAGGACATCACGAGGCTGAGAGCCTGGGGCACCCCTAGGGCGTGCCACTCGGTGGACCCTGTCCATTAAAAGCTTGTCCTAGATAAGGTGAGGGACTAAGTCCTGAAATATAGTCAGCAAAGTATTTCATAGGGACTCTAAGGGTACCTCTTCAGTATGGCCACGTATCCGTAGATTGTTCCTCCTTGAGCGATTGGATAGGTCTTTCGTCATGCCCTCCAGCTGCTCCACACGATGCTGCAAGGCTTCTGTATAAGCAGCCACTCCATTATGATATCGTGCCATCTCATCAGCCTGGTCCTCTAAGGCAGTCAGTCGAGTGTCCAGAGCCTGTATCTCACCAGTGACCTCCCAGGTGCTTTCACTTAGCTTCAGTGATAAGGTTCGCTTCATCTCCTGGAGGAGAAGTCCTAAGTCCTCTTTAGTGGCAGAGCTAAGTCCTGCTATAGCTCCTGCTCCTGCCTCCGCCTGCTCAGGCATCTGCACCTCCTCCCGGCTACTATCCTGCAATCTACCAGTCATGTGACGCGGCTGGAACAACGGGGCTACCTGAGGCTGTGTATCACGCTGTATTTCGGGCGTCTTTTTTGGAGGCATCCTCAGGGATTTCTCAGGAATTCCTCCCACACTCTAAGCTCTCGGGGATCAAAAAAAAAAAACCCTGGGACACTCGGTTCCTAGCTCAAAGCTGCTTCGCGCTGCCGGTGGAGCTCACGGAGTCTCTCTCACTCACATCCACATTCAGCCTCCGCCCCCACACAGCTGACCCTGGTTTGATTATATTATTGAATACAATTAGATAAATGCAAAGTTATGCACTTTGGAGTGAAGAACACACAAGTAATTTATACCCTAAATGGTACGGAGTTAGGGAAATCCAAGCAGGAGAAGGATTTGGGAATAATCATAGACTTCAAACTAAGTAACAATGTGCAATGTCAAACAGCAGCCGCCAAGGCCAGCAAAGTATTGGCATGCATTAAAAGGGGAGTTCACTCACGGGATGAAAACATAATTTTGCCTCTGTATAAATCAATGGTCAGACCGCACCTTGAATATGCCGTGCAATTTTGGGCACCTGTCTTAAAAAAAGATATTATAGCGTTAGAAAAAGTGCAGAGACGGGCAACTAAATTAATAAGGGGAATGGAAGGGTTAAGTTATGAGGAAAGACTAACAAGCTTAAACCTGTTTAGTTTAGAGAAACAGCGCCTTAGAGGGGATCTGATAACCTTATATAAATATATACGGGGCCATTATCAACCATTGTCTGATAACCTATTCATTAGCAGGTCTATACACAGGACAAGGGGTCATCCATTTAGACTGGAAGAAAGAAAATTTAGCTTAAAGCATAGGAAGGGTTATTTTACGGTGAGAACAATAAAGCTGTGGAATTCTCTGCCTGTTGAGGTGGTTGGGTCAGAGTCTTTACATACTTAAAAAACGACTGGATGACTTCCTGCAGACACAGAATATTAAGGGTTATAATAATTAATATGTGGGTAAAAGCTTCTTGATCCAAGGAGAAATCTGACTGCCATTCTGGGGTCAAGAAGGAATTTTTTCCCAGTATGTTGCATATTGGCAAGCATTTCAGACTGGGTTTTTTGCCTTCTATTGGATCAACAGCAGTAGGTTATGTGGGAGAGGCTGAACCCGATGGACGCATGTCTTTTTTCAGTTTATATAAGTATGTAACTATGTAATTTACTTCCATTATTTTGGATAATTATTTTTGGGATAATAAATTATTATTTTATGTTTCAAACCTTCTCTGACTCAGTGTGATTACTAGACTCTTGCTTGCACGGATTTCAGTGAGTTATTCCTACGGATTACAGGCCTACTACACAGGTGAAACTCAAAAAACTAGAATATCATGTAAAAGTTCATTTATTTCAGTAATGCAACTCAAAAGGTGAAACTAATATATGACATAGTTCAAGCCGTGATTTGTCATAATTGTGATGATGATGGCTTACAGCTCATGAAAACCCCAAATCCACAATCTCAAAAAATTAGAATATTGTGAAAAGGTGCAATATTCTAGGCTCAAAGTGTCCCACTTTAATCAGCTAATTAAGCCATAACACCTGCAAAGGGTTCCCGAGCCTTTAAATGGTCTCTCAGTCTGGTTCAGTATGAATCACAATCATGTGAAAGTGTGATGTCCTCTGCCCCCGTGGCGCTGCCGGGGGGTCTGGGCGCCCGGCAACATCGCTGGCTGGCCAGGTGCCAGGAGCACAAACTGGCCGATTGGCATCTGAAGGGGCGGGGCTTGGTGTGATGACACGGAGCCACCGGCCTTAAATACAGTGCGCGAGTCTTTGCACGTTGCCCTAACATGGAGTAATTTTCCCGCATTGCCAGCTGACTCTTGAGCCTGTCTCAGTGTACTTTGATTTTCATTGCCGATCGATTGCTTGTACGAGGACCTTGCTGTGTTGATTGACCCAGACTACCCACTGACAATTCTCACGCTTAACCCCTGTGTGTTTATTTGTGTTTTCATGCCTATGCTTAGCCGCATGTTTTCTCTTGTGAGATCTGCCCTTCAGGTTGCTCATTTAATCAACCTCCCGGTCTGCTTAACGAGTACTGAAGCTGGGTACACAATTCCATGCATGTTCTCAGTATATGGGTCTGTCTTTCAAGTTACTAGATCAATCAAAAGTTCAAGTTGCCTGTGTAACGTCTGGTCTAATTGCAAAGCACATCGCACAATCTATGATTGTAGGCTTGCCCTGCAGGTCACTGAATATAACTGTCTTTCAAGTGATCTGTTGAAAACCAAGTCGCAATACAGTACCCTAATCTACAATTGTAGGCCTGCCCTGCAGGTTGCTGAACATAAGGAGTACCTACTCTATATGATTCAGAGCAAGTATAAGAGTATTACCCCTGTCATAGATACTTCATGTACCCCGACCATTATTGGTACCGATCTGAAATATACCAATAATCACGCTTTTCTCGAATCAAAGTATGCTCATGTCTTAAATCACTGTATCTATTTGAATACAGTTAACGTGTTTTTGCTCAGCAACCTCTTGGTCACGAAACCATTTGGTGCTGAGTGGTATACAGTGTTTTGTATTACCTCCCTGTTGTGAATTCTAGGTATTACAGTCTTTATTGCAATGAAATCCCGTATCAAAAAATTCTGTTCATTAAGATCCAAACTACGCTGATCTGGGGTGAGCGCCATAGCGCCCATTACAGAAAGACTGCTGACCTGACAGTTGTGCAGAAAACCATCATTGACACCCTCCATAAGGAGGGAAAGCCTCAAAAGGTAATTGCAAAAGAAGTTGGATGTTCCCAAAGTTCTGTATCAAAGCACATTAATAGAAAGTTATGTGGAAGGGAAAAGAGTGGAAGAAAAAGCTGCACAAGCAGCAGGGATGACGGCAGCCTGGAGAGGATCGTCAGGAAAAGGCCATTCAAAAGTGTTGGGGACTTTCACAAGGAGTGGACTGAGGCTAGAGTAAGGGCATCAAGAGCCACCACACACAGACGTATCCTGGACTTGGGCTTCAAATGTCATATTCCTCTTATCAAGCTGCTCCTGAACAACAAACAACTTCAGAAGCGTCTTACCTGGGCTAAAGAAAACAGACCTGGTCTGTTGCTCTGTGGTACAAACTCCTCTTTTCTGATGAGAGCAACTTTTGCATCTCATTTGGAAACCAAGGACCCAGAGTATGGAGGAAGAATTGAGAGGCACACACTGCAAGATGCTTGAAGTCCAGCGTGAAGTTTCCTCAGTCTGTGTTCAAGTGATCTGTTGAAAACCAAGTCACAATACAGTAACATAATCTCTAATTGTAGGCCTGCTCTGCAGGTTGCTGAACATAAGGAGTACCTACTTTATATGGTTGAGAGGAAGTATAAGAGTATTACCCCTGTCATAGATACTTCATGTACCCCGACCACTATTGGTACCGATCTGATAATCACACTTTTCTTGAATCAAAGTATGCTCATGTCTTAAGTCATTGTATCTATTTGAATACAGTTAACGTGTTTTTGCTCAGTAACCTCTTGGTCACGAAACCAAAAATTACTCCATGTCAGGCCAACGAGCAAAGACCCGTGCCCTGTATTTAATGCCAGCGGTTCTGCGTCGTCACGCCAAGCCCCTTCAGACGCCGATCGGCCAGTTTGTGATCCTGGCACCCGGCCAGCCAGCGATGTCACCAGGTGCCCAGACCCCCCGGCAACGCCGCGGGGCAGAGGACGTCACACTTTCCCATGATTGTGATTCCTACTGAACCAGACTGAGAGACCATTTAAAGGCTCAGGAACCCTTTGCAGGTGTTATGGCTTAATTAGCTGATTAAAGTGAGACACTTTGAGCCTAGAATATTGCACCTTTTCACAATATTCTAATTTTCTGAGATTGTGGATTTGGGGTTTTCATGAGCTGCAAGCCATAATCATCACAATTATGACAAATCATGGCTTGAACTATCTTGCTTTGCATCTAATGAATCTATCTCATATATTAGTTTTACCTTTTAAGTTGCATTACTGAAATAAATTAACTTTTGCACGATATTCAAATTTTTCGAGTTATATATATATTTACTGAAATCCCTAACTCATTGCAACCGACGGTGTTTCGCCCTTGCTGGCTCGTTGAAACACAGGGTTGTTCAACTCCATAAAATCCCATATGGCCATGCCCTCAAATTATCCAGTAGCGGGTTGGTTCAAATAATTGATCTTTAATTGGCACCTCAGTATTGTAACGTTTGGGGCTTCCAGCCCCTCTGGTGTGCTCGGCGGCAGCATGTCTGATGCTGCTCGCTTACCAGCGCCTGGTTTAAATAGAGACAGGCCGGAAGGTGGTTGCATGAGGCGCGGCTTGAGAGGGGGGCGCGGTCTGGTGACGCAGACCTATCAGAGGAGTCCAGGTCTTTTAAAAACCAACAGTTCCTTCTAAGCAGTGCCAGATCGTGGTTATCCATACCTGAGCTCCATGTACTTGAATTCTCTCATGATTGAACCTGTTATTGACCTCTGCTTGTTTTCTGACTATTCCGCCTTCCGTTGCCCTAGACTATTTTCTTGTACTACGCTCCTGCACTGATACCAACCCGGCTATTCCCTTTGACTATTCTATACTCTGTATTCCTGATTCTGGCTCATCTGACTACCCCCGTGTTGCTGACCTGGTTTTGTATTATGACATTGTCTTTGATTAACCCTTTCTGTCTAGCTAGTATACCTAGCCAATTCTAAGCACCAGACAGTTAGGGATTCTTCTACGGCTACCCTGTTGGTAGCTTTTGGGCTGTGTGGAGTGTTGGACTTTAAAGACTGTGTGGTGGGATCCGGGAACTGTGACATTACGATCTGGCCAAATGGATCCCGCAGACTTAGCACAGCATTTGAGTAACTTTGTATCCAGACAGGACGAGCAGGACCATAGAATGGATCAGTTTGCTCTCGCCTTACAAACTATCCTGACTCACACGGCTCACCTGGAACCAACTGGGGTTGCACCACCGCCTACTATACCTGTGTCCCCTGTCGTTCAGACTTCCCAGGTACACATGACCGCTCCTATGAGGTTTGACGGTACTCCCTTGGAGTGCCGGGGATTTTTGGTCCATGTGGATATTCATTTCAAACTAAATCCACAAATGTTTAACACTGACATAGCCAAAGTGGGGTTCATTATTAACCATCTGTCTGGCAGAGCGTAGACATGGGCGAATCCTTTATGGGAGGCAGAGAAGCCTATCGTACTGAACTATAAAGAATTCATAGCCGAGTTAAAACGTACGTTTAATCCTACCAGAAAGGCCAAGGTAGCTGGCAAATCCTTGTTCCGCATACATCAAGGGAACAGGACAGTGTCTGATTATGCAATAGAATTTAAAACGTTGGTTTCTGATGTGAACTGGACTAATGAGGCTCTGGTTCTGGCTTTTATGGAGGGGTTATCAGTCATTGATGCATGAGTTGGCTCCTCGTAAATTACCTGAGTTGTTGAATGAACTCATAGATTATTGTATAGATCTGGATGATCAGATAAGGGACAGAAGAACACCAAGAGAGAAACCTAAGAGACCGTTACCTATGTTGGCCCCTGTCTTTCATGCACAACCCAGAGAGTTATCTCCTCCCTCTGAGCCAATGCTACTAGGCCATACTAAGGTTACAGAGGAAGAGAGAACAAGGCGTCTTCATGAGGGATCGTGCCTGTACTGTGGTGTAAAAGGACATTTACGACTTCAATGTCCTACTCGCCCTAGAATACATGATAGGTCGAAAAACTACCACACCTAAGGCAGCTGAGGAGACAGGCCTTGGGTGTGACGTTCATGTCTCCTGTCAAAGACACTAGACTCTGGTTACCAGTATCCATAGCTTGGGAGACCAAGACCACGCATACTACCGATTTTGTTGATTCTGGGGCTGCTGGTAATTTCATCAATGTTGAATACGCTTCCTCCATCTCTCTCCCCCTGGTTGTAAGAGAGACACCCTTGGCCGTCGAAGCCATAGACGGTAGGCCGTTATCCTGCCCCAGGATAACTCACGATACTGTTACAGTGGTTCTTACCACTGGTCTCTTACACAAAGAAGAGATCATATTTCAGGTTATTCGGTCACCTTCCAATCCTGTTGTGCTTGGTTTCCCTTGGTTGGTGGAACATAATCCTGTTATTGATTGGGCTAAGAGAGAGATACAGTCTTGGAGTCCTGCTTGTTTTGTGAATTGTTTAATACCCATTCAGCATATTGGTGCCCTGAACACACCTACAGCTCCTCCATTGTCTACAGAGGTTCCTGACTGGTATGCCGACCTCAGGGCTATATTCGATAAAAGAGAGGCAGAGAAACTACCTCCACATAGAACGTATGATTGCGCCATAGATATTCATCCAGGTACCATGCCTCCTCAAGGAAAAGTATATCCTTTATCCATAAAGGAGAACCAAATCATGGAGGAGTACATAAAGGAGAATTTGGAGAGAGGTTTTATAAGACGTTCCTCTTCTCCAGCAGGGGCTGGGTTATTTTTTGTATCTAAAAAAGAAGGAGATTTACACCCATGTATCGATTATAGGGGGCTTAACAAGATCACCATCAAGAATGTGTACCCTATCCCTCTTATATCAGAACTGTTCGACAGGTTAAGGGGATCAGCAGTATACACAAAACTTGATTTAAGAGGGGCTTACAACCTGATACGTATAAAAGATGGGCATGAGTGGAAAACAGCATTTAACACCATGAGTGGGCATTATGAATATCTGGTCATGCCTTTCGGTCTCTGTAATGCTCCAGCTGTATTCCAAGATTTCATTAATGATGTGCTCAGAGAGTTTTTGCAATCCTTTGTTATCGTATACCTAGACGATATACTAATTTACTCTCCCGATCTTATAACCCACCATGAACATGTCAGACAGGTATTAGCAAAACTACTAGACAATGGTCTTTATTGCAAACTGGAGAAGTGTTTATTCAACATTACTACTGTGAAATTTCTTGGGTACATTATCACTCCAGAAGGTTTTGAGATGGATCCTTCCAAACTCACGGCCATCACAGAATGGCCTCTTCCCCAAGACCTCAAAGCCATACAGAGGTTTTTGGGGTTTTCCAACTACTATAGGAGATTTATCAAGAATTATTCTGCTGTAGCTACTCCTATCATTAATATGACACGTAAAGGTTTGAAGAACCAGGTCTGGTCTTCACAATCCAAACAGGCATTCGAAGCTCTCAAACGCTTTAATTTCTGCTCCAGTGTTACGGCATGCTGATCCCAGAGTTCCATTTGTTCTTGAGGTTGATGCTTCTGAGATAGGCATTGGGGCTGTCCTATCTCAAAGAGAGTCTCCAGGGAAGCCTCTACATCCTTGTGGGTTCTTTTCAAGAAAATTATCACCAGCAGAACGCAATTATGATATCGGTAACAGAGAATTGCTTGCTATTGAGTCTGCCCTGTCAGAGTGGAGACATTCGTTGGAGGGTACTCTTAACCCTTTGTTAATAATTACTGATCATAAGAACCTTACGTACATCGGGGATGCTAAACGTCTGAACTCGAGACAGGCCAGGTGGTCATTACTACTGTCTCGGTTTAATTTTGTGTTGACTTACAGACCAGGTTACCGCAATGTAAAGGCTGATGCCTTATCTCGTCAATATGACCCGTATGAATAAAATATACAAGACCACAATCCTATAGTTCCTTCTGAACGTATTGTGGCTTCCACTGTCTTGTCTGTTTCCTCGCCTTTCCTGGAATGCCTCCAAGCAGCTTAAATGGGGGCTCCACCTAACAAGCCTCCAGATATGTTGTTTGTTCCTGAAAAGGAAAGACAAGAATTACTCATAATGTTTCATGATTCAAAACCAGCAGGTCATCCTGGTATTACTAAAACTCTTACCAGTATCTCCAGACAGTTCTGGTGGCCCACCATGCGACAGGACATATGTCCGTTTGTTTTGGCTTGTCAAGTCTGTGCCAGAAGCAAAACCAGTAAAACCTTGCCTGTCGGTCTATTGCAGTCTATACCCATTCCTAAGAGGCCTTGGTCTCATCTATCCATGGATTTTATTGTGGACTTGCTGAGGTCCAAGGGTCATACTGTGGTTCTGACAGTTGTAGACCGCTTCTCCAAAATGGCTCATTTTGTCCCTCTACCTAAGCTTCCTACAGCCAAAGAACTGGCGGTCGTCTTTGCAAGAGAAATTGTACGAATACATGGGGTTCCGTCTGAAATAGTCTCTGACAGAGGAGCTCAGTTCGTCTCTCGTTTCTGGAGGGATTTCTGTGCGGAGATGGGGGTGCGATTGGCCTTCTCTTCAGCATATCATCCGCAAACCAATGGGGCAGCAGAGAGGGCAAATCAGGGTCTCGAGCAGTAGATACGTTGCTTTACCTCACAACAACAAGACAATTGGTCGGAGTTGTTGCCCTGGGCAGAGTATGCACGTAATAACGCCGTTAACGAGACCACTGGCCACTCTCCTTTTTCTGCTATCTATGGTTTTTTCCCTCCGGCTCTACCGCTTCAATTTGATGAACAGGCCATCCCGGCTCTCGAACATCTCACACAACTACAAGATATCTTGAGACAGATTCGTGAAAACATGGAGCGCAATGTTGCTGTCCAGAAACGCAAGGCTGACCGGCATAGGTTACAGGCTCCTTCCTACAACGGGGGGATAGAGTTTGGTTGTCCACTAGGAATGTGAAGTTGCGGGTGCCTTCTATGAAAATGGCACCTCGGTTTATCGGTCCATACAAGATCATTCGCCGTGTTATCCCTGTGGCTTATGCTCTTGCCCTTCATAGACATCTTCGCTTGCACATATTCCACACCTCCCTACTGAAACCTTTGTTGTGTAACAGGTACACGCGGGTCGTTTCTCCTCCTGTTCCGGTTGATGGAGAAGCAGAGTATGAGGTTAGGAAAGTTCTGGATTCTAGGCTGTTCAGGGGTGCTCTGCAGTACTTGGTTGATTGGGTGGGTTATGGTCCAGAGGACCGGTCCTGGATTCCTGCTTCCAACATGTCTGCCTCCAGGTTGGTCAGGGCGTTCCATGCCTCGCACCCCGATCGCCCCGGTGGTCATCCTGCCACTTGTCCTGTTGGTCGTCCGGTGGCCTCCTGTGGAGGGGGGGTACAGTAACGTTGGGGGCTTCCAGCCCCTCCTGTGTGCTCATTTCTGCACTCCCCCATTGTACAGTGCTGCGGAATATGCTGGCGCTTTATAAATACAGAATAATAATAATCCTCGCAGTCTCCTCCGGCGATCGTGACCTCATACTTCCTGGTTTCCTTCTCGCGAGGAGGTAACGAGGAAGTATGAGGGTCGCGATCGCCAGAGGAGACTGCGGGGGACATCGAGGGAGCGCAGGGACAGGTTATGTATCCAGCGGCATTCCGAGTGTTGCTTGGGGTTACCGCTTCCAACATAGGAATTTAACCCCGAGCCACACTCGGGATACCGCTGGGGGGGGGGGAGAGGCAACAAAAAAAATAGACCGCTTTTAGACTAGAAATTTTAAAATAAATAGACAGCCAGGGAGGTTAATCAAGTGCACCTCCGAGTTTCTGATTGTCACGGCCACCAAATAAATGCACTCATCCTGTCCACCAGCAGCACAAACTCCAAAAGATCTTGTATTGGAAACCCTCTAAAACACTTACAGGGTTATTCAAAGAGATCCGAATTGTGGCCGAAAGATAACTGAACAGTGAAATTCAGCGTACGGTTACCTTTACTGGCCATTCGGCTATCCAGAGAGCAGGCAGTTCGCCAAAGGTTGGCGAATCGCCTGCACATACGGTGCCTGTTCGAGGGCAGTGAAACCCCCATAGTGAAGCAATGCTTCGTCTATTCAGAGAACACAAACCAGTAGTGAAAAGTTGCCGAATTGCCCTGCTGTTCGGTGGTTTCATTTGACAGGTTTATTCAGGCGAATCCCATAGGCTTCAATGTTAAAAATACTCCTGTTTTAATACAATATTTCATAAACCGTTGATTATAATATTCTGCAGTAAAAAGTCTCTTTATATATAGATTTTTTAGATATTTTTGGGGGGTTTTTTTTCCAAAAAAAAAATTCCGGTGTATTTTTTTAAATCGTAAATTTCTTTTTTCTGTAACAGCCCTTTTTATTATCATTCACGTGCGGTGACTTTTTGATTCTCTTTGAATAACCCTGTTAGATTTGATATACGATAGAAACTGGTTGAGGGGTAGTAAATGAAATGCCAACATTACATGTCGTGGATAAAGAAATCTGACAAGATTGCCGGGCTTGTAGTTTAAACTGCAGCTTTTTTTCTTTTGCCTGTTGGTGCACTCCCTATTGGTCAAAGGAGGCACATCACGTGACTTTAGCTGCCCAATAGCATTAATTTACTGTTCCACAGTAACCCTCATGACAGATATTGCAACTAGGGATGTGCAATTCGTTTACTTTTGAATTGAATTTCGTTTGAAATTGACCATTTTCGTTCTTTCGGGAGCATTTCCGAAACAAAATATCGGCCACGCAAAATTACGAACTCCCAAATCAAAGTTTCAGCATAAACAAAATCATTTTGTTATGAGACCTAAACGAATTAAAACGGAACAGGTCACTATTTAATTAATGCAGATGCTGTGCCCCTATATAATATGTGTTAGAGGTCACATTATAATTAATGCAGTTGCTGTGCCCCTATATAATATGTATTACCCATCACTTTATAATTAATGCAGATGCTGTGCCCCTATATAATATGTATTACACGTCACGTTATAATTAATGCAGATGCTGTGCCCCTATATAATATGTATTACACGTCACTTTATAATTAATGCAGATGCTGTGCCCCTATATAATATGTATTACATACAGATCACTTTATAATTATTAATTAATGCAGATGCTAGGTTTTTTTTCCAACATAGTTTTCAAACTTTACAATGTTAAAAAAAATCCCTGTATTTAACTGTTGTGACGTTTGGGGGCCCACAGAGCACGTGCACAATGTCTTTCACAAACAAAACAGTTTTATTCACCCTTTCAGGGCAGTCAAAAAGGCAACATAATAAGTACACGCTTTGGTTCAGCGAAATTAAAGCAAAGTCCTGATCTTCAGCACAAATAAACAGAGAAATAATAGTAGCTCACCAACGCTTTAAACAGTCCCAACCCTAGAGAATCCTTTCCCCAGTATGTAGAAGCCTCTCCAGCAAGGCACAGCACGTCTCCTGCTTTTGGAACACAAACACACAGCTTCCACTGATTACTTTCCTTTTCCTGAACTCCCACAATCCTATCTGGGAGTTGCTGGCTTTAAAACTCTTCCTGGACAGGAAGATTAACACTGTGGTTGCCCTTAAAGGGTCCACAACCCAAATAGGGGTGAAACATATTGTCCATCCAGGACCCAGCCCTGCCGACCTCTACACTGTTTATTAAATACTAGCTTTTGCCCTCGGCTTCGCTCGCGTGGATTTTAGGATTTGTTAAAATTGTTTTTTAAAAGAAACTTGAGTTTTTTTTGATAGAACCCCCCTTTCTCCCCCACTTGGGATTTTTGGAAAATTGTAAAACACGTGTTTTTTTATTTTTCAAGAAGAATGTAAGTGCCAAATTTCACATCCGTAACATCTTTGGTTTTTGAAATATAGGTAATGGTATACTGATAAGAGTATTCACATCCCTTTCCCCCACCCCCTTTAACTGGATTTTCGGAAAATGGTAAAACATGTTTATTTTTTTTGCAAGAAGATTGTAAATATCGAATTTCACACCTGTAACATCATTGGTTTTTGAAATATAGGTATAGAGATAAAGGTATTCATCCCCCTTTTTGCCCCCCCCCCACTGGATTTTAGTAAAATGGTAAAATACGTGTTGTTTTATTTTCAAGACGAATCTAAATACCAAGTTTCACGTCTGTAACATCTTCTGTTTTTGAGATATAGGTATCCTGTTGAAAAGTATTCACCCCCTTTTTCACCCACCACGTGGGATTCTTGGAAAATGGTAAAACATGTGTTTTTTATTTTTCAAGAAGATTGTAAGTGCCAGATTTCACACCTGCAACATCTTTGGTTTTTGGAAATATAGGTATACTGATAAGAGTAATCAAAATGTTTTTTTGTTTCTCAAGACGAATCTAAATACCAATTTTCACGTATGTAACATCTTCTGTTTTTGAGATATAGGTATCCTGTTTAAAAGTATTCAGCCCCTCCTTTTTTTCACCCCCCACACTTGGGATTTTTGGAAAATGGTAAAACATCTGTTTTTATTTTTCAAGAAAATCGTAAATACCAAATTTCACGTCTGTAACATCTTTGGTTTTTGAAATATAGGTATAATAATAAAAATATACAGACCCCTTTCCCCCGACCCTCCCCCAATTGGATTTGTGGAAAATGGCAAAAAAGATGTTTTTTTTTTTCACGAAGATTGTAAATACCAAATTTCACACCAGTAACATCTTTGGTTTTTGGAAATATAGGTGTACTGATAAAAGTATTCAACCCCCCTTTTTTCCCCCTCCCACTGGATTTTTGGAAAATGGTAAAATAGGTGTTTTTTTGTTTCTCAAGACAAATCTAAATACAAATTTTCACGTCTGTAAGATCTTCTGTTTTTGAGATGTAGGTATCCTGTTTAAAAGTATTCACCTACCTTTTTTTACCCCCATTTGGATTTTTGGAAAATGGTAAAACACGTGTTTCTCTATTTTCAAAAAATTTTAATTACCAAACTTCACACCTGTAACATCTTGGTTTTTGAACTATAGATATACTGATAAAAGAATTCAGATCCCTTTCCCTAGACCCCCCCTTATTTGTATTTGTGGAAAATGGCAAAACGCATGTTTGGTTTTTTTCACGAAGATTGTAAATACCAAATTTCACATCTGTAACATCTTTGGTTTTTGAAATTAGGTATACTGATAAAAGTATTCAACCCCCCTTTTTGCCCCCCTCCCACAGAATTTTTGGAAAATGGTAAAATAGGTGTTTTTTTGTTTCTCAAGACGAATCTAAATACAAATTTTCATGTATGTAACATCTTCTGTTTTTGAGATATAGGTATCCTGTTTAAAAGTATTCAGTCCCCCCTTTTTTTCACCCCCCCACTTGGGATTTTTGGAAAATGGTAAAACACCTGTTTTTATTTTTCAAGAAAATCGTAAATACCAAATTTCACGTCTGTAACATCTTTGGTTTTTGAAATATAGGTATAATAATAAAAATATACAGACCCCTTTCCCCCGACCCTCCCCCAATTGGATTTGTGGAAAATGGCAAAAAACATGTTTGTTTTTTTCACGAAGATTGTAAATACCAAATTTCACACCAGTAACATCTTCGGTTTTTGAAATATAGGTAAACTGATAAGTTGTTACTTTACTTTAAACATGGTCATGTTTGGTATCATTGGAAAGGCCATGCTCTGGCCTTTCTAATGATATCAAACATGATCCTGCTAGCTGCCAACAGTGGGGAGATATCGGGGTTCAAAGGAACCCCTATCTTCACCCCTATCCTTAGGAGTCAATGAGGACTTTCCCCACAAGTCCTCAGCAGTGAAAGGGTTAAACCCTGGCGCCTCTAAAAACCTTTTTTTAAAGGCAAGGTGGTAAAACAAGTGCAGGGCTTGACAAATTTACTTTAAATCTAGGAGCCAGCTAAAAAAAAGTTAGGAGCCAGTTTATTTATTTTTTCAGAATTATTTTATGATAATAAGTGGGTGGTAGTCTCCAGTGTCTCCCTGTCCCTCACTGCTTATTACAGCATTAAAATGTTTGCATACCGTACCCAGAATTCCTTGCTGCAAATGGGGAATGTAGAACAGGAGCTCTGGAGTGCAGTTCTTTGAATTATAAAATTTAGCTAAGTATGACGGTAAGTTAGAATTTTAATAAAGGACTCAGAGGCGAGTATTGCATTCTCTTTTCTTGCTTTTAATACAGCAGCAAATATAAATGTCGAAAAAGTAACATTTAAACAAAAAACATATTGCTAACAATTGTCATGCTTTGGTATTGAAGGTTTGTTTGGAGTCCAGTATGCAGATATAACTTGATAGGGAAAATGCAAGAGACGTAACCTGGGATGGAATTTGTGTCGGTTCAGGCGGAGTTCGTTCTTAAGCGAGGGAGGAAGCCAGGAGTCAGTAGCCGGGAAGTACAAAAGGAGGTAGACTGGAGATGTGGTCAAGTGGAAGCAAGGGTTCGTTTAACAAGAATTCAGGTAATTAATGCAAGGAACTTGGATAGCTTAGGGAGCTGACGACTGAGCGTCTTTCCTTAGGTGTTCTGAACTTTTATGGTGCGCAGGTAATGGCCCGTTTGCCGGGAAGAGGCCCCTCCCCTGCCTCTGCTACCGACTGCGTCTCCCCAGGCTCCATCCGGAACTTGCAGAACAAAGACCAGCCGGCGAGTCGGGAGACGCCGCCCCCCAGGCCCTGTTGAGACTTGGGAGTCCACCGCGGGACCCAGAAGGAGGACCGTGCCCCACACCGCCCGCGAGCGACGACCACCATGCGAGAGGCCGATGGCAGGGAGAGGGAGGCAGCGGGGGGACCCCAGCGCTTGACCGAAAGGTCACCGCAACCCGTGGCAAGGGAACTCCCAATGCCCGACGTCTCCCTGCATGGAAGACGCCGATGGTCGCCATGACACCTCGGCCGCGCCGCAGGGGTAAGGCATGACACAAAGGGCCGTCAGGCGTTGGAGGGCCCGATAATGGAGAGGTGCTGGATGCACCGCCAGTATCGTAGCCACCAAGAGTCCTATTACCCGCGAGAGTTCTCACAATGTCGGGGAGACACTGGTGAGAAGTGCACGTACCTCTTTTAAAATGGCCTTGCATTTGTAATCTGGCAGTCGCAGCGACATCTGAATGGGATGTACCATGAGACCCAGAAACTCCAGAAACCTGACTGGATGAAGAATTGATTTCTCTTCGTTCACCAGAAACCCCAATTCTTGGAAAATAATTATTGTCTGTTGGATCTGGGTTGTTAGGAGTTGCGTGGACTCCGCCATCAGAACGATGTCGTCCAGATAGATGATGATACGTACCCCCTGAGATCTGAGGTGGCTCACCACTGCTTTCAACAGCTTGGTGAAACACCAGGGTGCTGAAGAAAGCCCGAATGGGAGGCAACGAAAACGCCATGTGACGGTGTTCCAATGGAAACAGAGGAACTTCCTGGATTCCTCTGCCATAGGAACCGCCAGATAGGCATCCTTCAAATCTATCTTCGCTAACTAGACTCCTTGACGAAAGACATCTTTCAGTAAGTGTAGGCCCTCCATCTGTAAATGGTTGTAAACTACCGATAGGTTCAGTTCTCTCAAGTTGGGCACGGGTCGACTTCCCCCACCCTTCTTGGGTACCAGGAATAGATTGCCCCGGAATTCTCCTTCTTGTGCAGACCGTTCTATAGCCCCTTTTCGCAAAACGTCTGAGACCTCCTCCTCTATCAACGCTCTCTCCGCCTCTGAGAAGATCAATGGAGGGGTAAGGGAGCGTTGAACGGAAGCAGAAATTAAATCGATGTGAAAACCCTTCACCGTGTCTAACACCCAAGCATCTGATGTGATCTGTCGCCAACGTGGTAGACATGAACATCTCCCACTTGAACCTCCAAATGATGAATTAACACTCAATGTACCTTGATATTTGTATCTGGAATTGCGTCCACCACGGTAACCTCGGAAACTTCGAAAACCTATGGCACGCCAGGGTCGTGAATGGGAGGGGAAAAAGTTGGCCACTCTGGTATCTGATTATGAGGCGTCATATGCCACTGAATCTCTTGAGGCATCGTATGCCACGGAGCCTGTAAACTGGCAGGAGATGCCCGCTGTTCCATGACCGGCAACGCGACCCCTGACCTTGCTGGCCCTAGTGAAAACCCCAGCTGTGAACACTTTTTTGATGGAGGTTGTAACTTTCTCCATCGTAGTAAATGCCCCTGTGTATTCGGACATGTCCCGCAAAAATCCAGGGCCAAACAACCATCCTTGGGCTTTAGCACCCAATGCGTTGTCCGCAACTGCCGCCAGTTGCGGATCAATCTTTACCAAAATACATTTGCGACATTCTGTCGCAAGGGCCGTGTTAGTATTGCCCACAAAACTAAGAGCCCTTTGCACCCAATTCGTCACATCATAAGGGTCTAGTGTAGCGTCTGACAATTTTGCCTGTTCGGCTACAACTAGGAGTTTGACTAGTGGGCCAACCACATCTAAAAGTTTGTCTTGACAGTTTTTAAATGCTAAGTCTATGCCCCTATTTTGGGACCAACCTTTATTCTCCACAAATTTTATAAATTTTTTATCCACATCAGGGGTCAAGCAAGTTTTCCCTACAGTAGTAGGTCGAGGACACTATGCTCTCATTCTGTTCCTGGTAGTCTTGTCAAGAGGTTTATGCACTCTCGCATCAATCCAAGCTTCCACATGTGGGGTGAGAGTCCATTCTGTGGAGCGAGGATGGGACAGGTCTTCCGGGGTAAACATGGGATTACCCATAGGGTCATAAATAGGTCCAGAGTTATCAGACCTTTGATGGGGAATAATTGGCATATCAGAAAAATCCTCATCCGAGGGATACACTTCTGAGGAGTCTTCTCTGTTTTCCTCCCCTGAGAAGGGGGGATTATCTTGTCCACTGGAAGTGGAAGGGTGGTCGTGTGACAGGGAAGACTCATAGCGTTTAACCCGCTTTGCAGAATGAGACTCCACGTGATGAGTTTTTTGAGTGTGCTTTTTTGGCAGTTGTGTCCCTGGCACTGACTCCCTGGGCAGTGTTACGGGGATGCCAGCCCCTCCAGCCCTGTGCATATCTTTCTTAATGAGCTGTTTCCCCGTGGTTAGGGGAGAATCAGGGGGCCTCACCTCGGTGAGTACAGTGCCCAAATCGTTACCAGGTTGAACCGGGGCAGAATCAGTTTTAGCCTCAGAAATGGCAACCCTGAGGGATTGGGAAAATGAATTAGAAAGAGCTGAAACAGCTTTAAATACAGCATTTTCAATTGAGGTCTGAATATGAGGCTCTAAATTTTTGGGAGGAGTGGGGTCAGCGGCTCTAGAACCCGACGGGGTACCAGCCTTATCCTGTGTGTCATCCATATGAGAGGAGCAGTCCTCCGAATCAGACTCCCTGACAGAGGAAGAATCTTTAGCCACCAGGCGCGGAGCTGTCTTAGAACGCAGCTGTGATGGGATTTAAGGCCGTCTGCGGTCCTGCTCTATCTAACCCCCTTGATGCCGTCAGGCCCGACTACCGAGTGGCACGGCACTCGGGGTCTCGAGCGGCCTGAGTAGGGAGATGGCGATGCTTTGGCGTCTGCAGAGAAGGCGAGGCACCCACGTTGGAGATCAGCCCGACTACCGAGTGTCACGGCACTCGGCGTCTCGAGCAGCCTGATCTACTGACCTCTTGATGGTATGAGGATGGCTGCTGGGCTGGCTGCAATTCGGCAGTGGTTCTGTTGAAGCGGAGACCCGGGGTCAATTCGGTCTTCCTTGTTGGGGTAGCGGAGCGCCGATTCGAGGCTCCAAAACAGCAGGGCGAGTCGAGATGCTGTGCCGCCTTGGGGATCCCGTTCCTGGGGTGAGTGGTGATGCAGGAGACCGCTGAGTGCCTCCTGCAGGAATGTGACTAAGCCCTGAAATAAATCACCAGACACGGCTGTATGCTTTAAACCTCCCTCGTGGTCTAATTTTTTAAAAATTTCAAGTCTAAAAGCGTCTAAATTTTTTTTTAAAGGAAATGTGTTTTTGTACATAGTTAGCCTGTAATAATTAGGAATCACGCACTGAAATCCGTGCAATCAAGAGTCCTTACTGGTAAAATCCTAATTTATTATCCCAAAATAATTATCCAAAATATAGCAAATAAATGATATTCAATAAAATACAACAAAAAACACTGAAATCTGTCTGAAAACAAGGGTAAGAGGATGAATGGTCTATTTCTTATCCTGTACTGCCACCTAGTGGCCGTTCATAAACTTTGCACTTTGTATTCTACAGTGTAAAATTATATTTTTCTAAGTGTTCTGCTGGTCCCGCCCACCCTGCATCGTGTGACTCGCAGGGAGCCTTCCAGGAAGCAGCTCATCACGATCACACTGCGGGGGACAGCGAGGGAGTCAGGAGGAGGTGAGTATGCATCCAGCTCGAGTGTGGCTCGGGGTTACCGTTCACGGTAGTGAAATACCGCCAGGGAGGTTAAAACAGGAAACTCAGTTGAACTGTTTTATTAAGGGTTTGAACAGGGTCATTTATACAATTCACACACAAAGGATTACCAATTTCCCCGTCCACACAACCAGCCCTGATTGGCTCCTTTCCCAGCCTCCTGGTCCCTATCAGGTCCCTTTCAGCTTCCCCATTGTCCAGGGATTAGGCAGATGAGGTCTTGGAAAAGCCTCCAATCAACTGGCTTGCTGTATCCTCCATCGTGCCCTTTCAGGCTCCCCCATTGTCCAGGGGATTAGGCAGATGAGGCCTTGTAAAAGCCTCCAATCAACTGTCTTGCTGTATCCTCCATCTTGGGGCCATGAGGTCCTTTGTCCTTTGGACCCATGCTGGGCTGGGCAAAATGGCGACTGGGGAAAAATATATACATACAGTTTTCTTAATTTGAAACTTCATTCATACAATAAGGAAACATTGTAAAATACACCACCCTTCAATAACCCCACATAGTAATAAGATAAAATTGTGCATTCAATCTGAAACGCAAAACCGAGGGACAAGTAAAAATGGTCTTTAAAATTGGAGCAGAGTCAGTTCGTTGTGGCTCGCTGAGGCGAGCCCGATGTCAGCTCCGTGACAGCGGCATTATCAGTGACAGCGTGAGGAGACACTAAAATGCCGGCGGAGAAAAGCGCGCAAAATCACTGCGCATGCGCCCCGCCCCTAGCAACGGCCGCCGTCGTGAGGAAAAACACAGTACGAATGGAAATAAACCTTAGAAATCTGTTTCGACGGCTCCCTCTGTGAAGAGAAAGCCCCCAAAACGTACCTAAACCACTCTGGTCGCCTCAGTTAAAGCTGGACGACCGGAACAAACCACTAAAATATCGGAGAAATCTAATTATACTTATCTTCTCCAACAGCAAAAAAAGAGGGAGAAAAGGCAGGAACCTGGATGTATTTATAGACTTGCAGAGCACTGGACTGTCTCACTGGGAAAGTGGGGTTAGACTACCCATTGTTAGCAATATGTTTTTTGTTTAAATGTCTGTGTTACTTTTGGACATTAATATTTGCTGCTGTATTAAAAGCAAGAAAAGAGAATGTAATAGGAGCCTCTGAGGCCTTGTATTAAAATTGATTTGATGTGCAGATGGCTTCTGCAATAATAAACATAACCAATTATAGCGTATATACACTAATACAGTATATATATATATATATATATATATGGGGGAGAGGGAAGGAGGAGGAGGAGAAAGGAGGAAAGAGGAGGGAGGAGGAAGGAGGAAAGAGGAGGAATTTTAATACAAGTACTCAGAGGCTCGTATTGCAGTCTCTTTTTCTTGCATTAATAACAGCAGCAAGTAATAATGTCAAAACGTAACAGACATTAAGAAAAAACATACTCTAACAATGGTATCTTCTATTTTTTTTGTATTTAAGATTTTTATTTTGAAATGAAAGGGTCACAGACTGACCAGCACAATTGGCCTCGCAGGACCAAATATCACAGGTATAAGAATCACAAATTACATAAGGGGGGGGGGTCGTCACAAAAAAAAAAACAAAGAAAAACGTCAGACGGTCAAAAATAAGGGGGTAGCAATAATAAAGAGAAAATGCCTCAGAGTAAAGAAAAATAAAGATAAAAAAAAAAAAAAAAAGTCTCTGCAATGATGTCCCCAGCCAGGGACATACATATCACAAAAAGGGCACAAAAATATGATAAGGTGATAAGTCCTCACAAAATATATGCTTATTTAAAAAAAAAAAAAAAAGATAACGTCAAAAAGGGTGAAACTGCTTCTGGGGTAATATTCTGCAATGGAATGGGAGACATCGAGGAGGCGGAATGGCTCCTGGAGAAGTACACTCAGCCAGTGTCACGAAGTGGCATCCTCTGTAAGACAGGCAGGGTTATGTTGTGCAGGCCAGGCCAGTCAGCAAGAGCACCGTCAAGGACGGGGGCTGAGATCCACAAAGCCAGGAAGCTGACAGAGCGGACATGGTGAGCGTCCAGTCCCCAGGCTGACCCAGCAGACACGCCAGTCGCACCGCGGAACCAAGGCCCACACTGCATCCCATCAGCGCAAGGCCCATCAGTCCCGGTTGGCACCCTCTGCACACCCTCCGATGAAGGCTCCGTGTTAGACACCTCTACGTCCATCTGTGCAGCCTCAGCTGTGCACGTCCCGGTCACGCTCCCCCTCCGACATGCAGACAGCAGGCAAAGCCCGAAATCCAAACCTCCTGATTCACCACTCCGCAAAGACCCATCGCCGTCCAAATCTCCATCATGTTTGGCGTCCTCCGATGTCACCTTCTCCTGGCCCTCAGGCTCCCGGTCAACTCTCAGCAACTCCATCAGCCGCCTCCATGGACCGCGGGTAAGTGAACTCTCTTCTTCTCCCTCTAACTGGTCGAGACAGGCCTCAAACCAGGCCTCCATTCTACTGGCGGGTGGGGGACAGTCCAAACTGCGCCTCTCCGGTCGCCAGTCCGGACTCCCCACTAAGGGGACATCAGATGCAGCCGGAGGATGGGGCCCTCCATCCCCACTATCTGCAACCAACAAACCCCCCCGCAGGGGTGCACCTCAGGGGAATAAGGAGCAAGACGGCCAGGTGGCAAATGGTAGGCCTCAAAATGGCCGACGGCTAATTGGTGTCACCGGGGAGTCTTCACATAAATCTCTGCTGTGCTCCGGCGGGAAGGGCAATAACGAGCCCCGGAGCAATCCCCGTAATGACCAGCCGTGCAGGATCTTTAAAGGTGCACTGTCCACAGATAAAAAAAGCTAAAACCCCTACAAAACAGGAGAGTCCTCAGAGCTCCATGAAGACACGTCTGCTCTCGTGCAGAGCCGGCCACGCCCCCCCTAACAATGGTATCTTCTAACCCCCCTCTCCCATCAGTATAGTCCATTGCTCCATGCCAGTCTATAAGTAGGACCGAGCTCCCGCCATTTCTTTCTCTTTTTCTTGCTGCTCGGACAGATAAGTAGTGTTTCATTATTAGTCCGATTTTATGTGTAACGTTTATTTATTGTATTGTGTGTTTTCCGGTTGCCTGGCTTCAACCAAGGCTTCCGGAGTACGGTTGAGAGGTTTGGCGGCTTTCTCGCGGCGGCGGGAGGTCCGCCAACCCCTCTCTTAAAGTTTCTGTCAGGCCGCTTTCATCTAGCCAGGGTTCGTTTACCTAACGGCCCGCGGCCATTACCAGGAGGCGGGACGCATGCGCAGTGTCTTCGCGCGCGTCCCACTCAGCGTTTGCGGCAGTTGCTAGGAGGCGGGGCGCAGGCGCATCATCTTCGCGTGCTTTCTCTACTCGCCTCGCGCTGCCTCACACTGTTTACAACATGCCGCTTACCAAGAGCAATCCGCAAGCAACCTCGAGAGAGTCTTCCCCTCACAGGGATTCAGAATCTGATGACAGCTCTGTCCATATGGCGCAGCTATATGCTAAAGCAGGTATCAACCCTCCCAACCTTACCACCGCAGACCCTGTAATGTCAGACCATAATAGATCCCTGGGGCCACAGATTCAGGCGCGTCTATAGAGACAGCTATGTTTAAGGCAGTTTCTTCTTTATCAGACTCGTTCACTCAGTCACTAAAAAACGCCTTAACCGAATACAGAAATGAGATTAATCCAGTTACTGATATGGGCACATCCCTCACTGCTGTGAAGCCCACTGATCCTCCCTTGGTCACCACCATGGGGAAACAGCCCGTCCATGATAAAAAGCGCAGGGCTGGAGGAACTGGCATACCCGCAACAATGCCCGGGGAAGTCATGTCGGGGGCACAAGTATCTAAAAAGCGCTCACATAAATCGCACCATACGATGATTGACACCCCTAAAAGGGTTAAAGCTTCTGATTCCTCTAGGGCTGTCGCTCGCCCGAGCACACCTCTTGAGCAGGAAATTTTATCTGATGAAGAATGTCAGAAGCAAGATGAGCTTTTAATGACCAGATAGTACCCCATAATCCAAGTTCGGACCCACTTGGTCCTATTTACGACCCACTTGGTAACCCCATGTTTACCCCAGAAGAACTAACACACCCCAGATCAGCGGAGTGGACTCCCATTCCTCACGTAGAGGCTTGGGTGGATGCCCGGGTACGTAGACCTTTGGATAAGGTCACTAGGAATCGCATGAAATCTGAGTGCCCCAGACCCTCTACTGAGGGAAAAACATGCATGACCCCCGAAGTGGACCAAAAATTTATAAAGTTTGTTGAGCCTAAGGGCTGGTCGCAAAAGCGGGGCATTGACCTGGCATTTAGAAACTGCCAAGATAAATTGCTAGATGTCACTGGTCCACTGGTGAAATTACTCGATGTTGCTGAGCAGGCAAAACTGACCGATTCCACTCTAGATCCCTATGATGTATCCAACTGGGCACAAAGGGCACTTAGTTTTATTGGGAACACCAACGCGGCTCTGGCCGCAGAACAAAGAAAATGTATCTTACTAAAAATGGATTCCCAACTCGCTGGAGTTGCCGATAACGAATTGGGAGCCAAAGCTCAAGGTAACCTATTCGGCCCTGGTTTCTTGAAAGACATGTCAGAATACACTGGAGCGTTTACCACAATGGAAAAGGTCACAACCTCTATCAAGAAAGTCTTCACTGCGGGGGTTTTTGCATGGGCCGGTAGGGGCAGGGGCCACGCTACCGGCCGTGCAAGGGCAGGTATATCCCGCCCATTCACAGGCTCCGTTAACTATGGCAATCCCCAACCAGACACAAGAGTGTCCCAGTTCTACCCTTCTCGTTCCCGCCCCTGGCGCAGCAGGGGATTTAGAATCTTTAGAGGAGGTCGAGGATACCGGAATTTCCGATCCCCAGGTAAGGAACATGTTGATTCATCACTCTATGGTTCCAGTGGGGGGTCGTTTGTCTCTACATTTAAAGCAGTGGCGCTCGCTAACGACAGATCTATGGATATTGCGCACTGTGCAAGGGTTTACGATAGATTTCACCTCACATCCCGTGCAGCGGTCCTATCCTCCTCCACTGGTATTCTCAGCAGAAGACGCGACACTAGTGGAGGAGGAGATTACCGACCTGATACAAAAGAGAGCCATAGAACAAGCCCCAAGGGGACACATAAATTTTCTAGGCAACCTATTTCTAGTTTCCAAAAAGGGCGGCGGGAGACGTCCTGTACTCAATTTAAGGGAACTAAACCTGCACATACAGTACAATCATTTTCAGATGGAAGGTCTGCATCTGCTCAGAGACATGCTCCAACCGAACGATTGGATGGCAAAAATAGACTTGAAAGATGCCTATCTGACGGTTCTGATGGGGGAGGAATCCAGGAGATTCCTCTGCTTCCAATGGAACGCGACAATTTGGCGATTCCGTTCCTTGCCGTTCGGACTGTCTTCAACTCCCTGGTGTTTCACCAAGCTCCTGAAGCCAGTAGTGAGTTGACTCCGGTCACAGGGTGTACGTCTGATCATTTATCTGGACGACATTCTGCTATTGGGGGAGTCAGAGCTAGTTCTGAGGTCCAGTCTATCCCGGACCGTGTCTCTGCTTCAGAACTTGGGATTCCTGGTGAATCTGGAAAAGTAAGGTACTTTGTCCGGTACGATCAATAGAATTCCTGGGTTTTGTGATCCAACCAGTTTCTATGACTATGTTCCTTCCAGAACAGAAGTGCAAATCCATTCTCAAGGAAGTGCGGGTAATTCTCTCCTCAGTCTCCCCGACATTGCGAGAGATATCGCGCATCATATCCCCAAGCATGGGATAGGCATAAGGCTATCCTAAACAAAAGATAAATCCAGGTAAAGTATCCATGTAATTGGGCAGACTAGATGGGCCGAAAGGTTCTTATCTGCCGACATTTTTCTATGTTTCTATAGGAGTGCTAGCAGCCTCCAGGTTAGGAGTTCACCCAGCCCCTCTCCACTATCGGGCCCTCCAACGCCTGATGGCCCATTTCCTAAGACGGGGGAATTCCTATTCCGACAGGGTGACTTTGTCGGTTGCGGCACGGGAAGATCTCCATTGGTGGTTGGAGAACATCCGGCTTTGCAACGGCAGGTCCATCAAGACGACTCCCCCGTCGATCATGATAGATTCAGATGCGTGCCTGGCAGGATGGGGAGCCAGGTGCGGAGACAAGTTGACGGGGGGCCCGTGGTCGGAACAGGAGACTCGATTTCACATCAACGGTCTAGAATTGTTAGCAGGCATGTTTGCCCTTCAGAGTTTTCTGAAACGGCAGACGGATACGTCCGTGCTTCTGCGCATGGACAACTTCCCAGCGGTTCGTTACATCAATTCTATGGGGGTCCCCGCTCCATTCTGTTGACAACCATGGCGACCCGTCTATGGGACTGGTGTTTCCGTCATCGTATTGTAGTTCAGGCTCAGTTTATTCCAGGCGTCTCGAATCTCCTGGCCGATTGGATTTCGAGGCACACGGAAGACTCAGGGGATTGTCAGTTACACTCATCGATCTTTTCGGCCATAGAGGACATTTGGGGTCCTTTTCAGATTGATCTGTTTGCTTCACGCCTCAACAGTCAACTGCCCAGCTTCTACAGCTGGCGACCAGACCCGATGGCCCTGGCCACGGATGCTTTTCTTCAGAGTTGGGAGGAGCAGAGGCTATACGCTTTTCCCCCCTTTCAACTAGTGTTGCGAACATTGAACCAAGTTCGGGTTCAGGAGGTGGAGTTGGTTTTAGTGGCTCCATTCTGGCCCACCCAACCGTGGTTTCCCCTGTTCCTGGAACTTCTGGTCGATGTCCCACGTCTATTACCACCTCTTCCAGACTTGATTATAGACGATCTCGGTCATCCTCACCCTTTGCTCTTACAAGAGGCATGTCCGCTATTGGTGTCCCTGGTGTCAGGGCTTCCGGGGCGTCCGGCGACGTTTCGGAATGAGCTAGAGCGCTCCTTCAGTCCACCTGGGCTCCGGGTACCTTGTCAGGCTATGGATCTGCCTGGGCTAAGTGGTCAACTTGGTGTAGTACACAGCACAAAGATCCCTTTCAAGCCCCTCTAGTAATTGTCCTTAACTTCCTGTCGGAATGCTTTGATGAGGGCAAAGCGTATAGAACGATTAACATGTTTCGCTCCGCCCTGTCGGCTTAGCATGTGGGTTTCCAGGGAGTCCCAGTGGGTCAACATCCCTTGGTGTGTCGATTACTGAGAGGTATCCGGCTTTCAAGGCCTCCGCTCCCTCGGTACTCGGAGACTTGGGATGTGGCCATTCTGTTGCGATTCCTCGAAGCTTGGTCCCCTAATGAGGACCTTTCTTTGCGGCAATTGTCAGCTAAGCTGGTGGCTCTCCTTTGCCTTATTTCATGCAAGAGAGTGGGGGACGTTAGGGCTTTAGATTTTGGAGCTCGGTCATTCGTACCTGACGGGTACATTTTGAGATTTCACGGTGAACTAAGACGAACATCTTGTCTATCTTTTACCCGGCTTTTCCCTCACACCCGAACCTTTGTCCGGTACAATGCCTTAAGGTCTATGAGACGCGTACAAAGTTTTTGAGATCAGTAGGGATATCCCCACTTTTTGTTTCATTCCAATCCCCCCATAAACCGGTCGGTTCCACTACATTGGCGCGTTAGCTCAAATGGCTCTTGCTCCTATCTGGGGTTGATGTTTCAGTTTTTGGGGCTCATTCTATACGCAGCACGTCGGTTTTGGCGGCTTTGGGGGCCGGATGTTGTTTGGAGGATCTACTTAAGTCCGCAGACTGGTCTCGCGAGACCACTTTTCGAACTTTTTACTTCAAACCGATTGTTCATTGGTCGTCCGCTCATATGGACCAGCTTTGAACTTGCAATAGGAGCCTCTGAGTACTTGTATTAAAATTATAGAATTTAGCTAAGCATGAAGATAAGTTAGAATTTTAATAAAGGACTCAGAGGCGACTATTGCCCACCCTGCCCGCCAGGGGCGGACTCCGGGGGTTTGCTATGCGTTCGGTTTCCAAAACTCTGTCTCATTCAATGCTTCTATTTCAGCCCAATGATGTCTGTTCCAGTATGGCTCTGTGGCGTTCTCGTTTCCAAGCTGGTTCAGGATGGATTGACCTGATGGGAGTGTTCTACGCCCGATGACCTGTTGTTGGCAAGAAAGAGGGAGAAATGGCGGGAGCTCGATCCTACTTATAGACTGGCATGGAGCAATGGACTATACTGATGGGACAGGGGGGTTAGAAGATACCATTGTTAGAGTATGTTTTTTCTTAATGTCTGTTAAGTTTTGACATTATTACTTGCTGCATGCTGTTATTAAAGCAAGAAAAAGAGACTGCAATACTCGCCTCTGAGTCCTTTATTAAAATTCTAACTTATCTTCATGCTTAGCTAAATTCTATAATTATAGCGTATATACATGAATACAGTATATATATATATATAGCAGAGAGAGGAGGAGGAGGAATTAAATGTTTCTATTTTTGTTTTTAGTATTTATAAGTCTATTTTTTAACCTGTTTATTTAGGTGTTCATCTCGAACACCAAGCCTAAAGACTACCAAAGGCCGGTCAGGGAATGAGACTTAATGGGCAGCGTGAGAATCATCACACCCCTGAAGCATCTACTGCACTGGAAGGCCTTTTTATAGGAAAATTGTGACATCACAGAGTTCTAGAACTCCAGCTAATCACCATCCAGGAGCCTGGTTTGAATCCACAGCCAATAACCATCTAGGAGTCAGACATGCCAACCAATCCCATTAAATGACTGCAAATTGAAACATTTGCAGAAACTTTAACCCCTTCACTGCTGAGCCATTTCCCGTCTAATTTTTCTTCTTTACTTTAAACATGGTCATGTTTGGTATCATTGGAAAGGCCATGCTCTGGCCTTTCTACTGATAACAAACATGACCCTCTAGCTGCCAACAGTGGGGAGATATCGTGGTTCAAAGGAACCCCCTATCTCCATCCCTATCTTTCCTTAGGAGTCAATGAGGACTTTCCCCACACGTCTTCAGCAGTGAAAGGGTTAAACCCCGGCGCCTCAAAAAACACCTTTTTGTTTTTTTAAAGGCAAGGTGGTAAAACAAGTGCAGGGTTTGACGAATTTACTTCGAATCTAGGAGCCAGGCAAAAAAGTTAGGAGCCAGTTTATTTTTTTGTTATGGTAATAAGTGGGTGGTAGTCTCCAGTGTCTCCCTTTCCCCTCACTGCTTATTACAGCATTGAAATGTTTGCATACCCTACCCAGAATTCCTTGCTGCAAATGGGGAATGTAGAACAGGAGGCTCTGGAGTGCAGTTCTTTGAATTGCTGTGATGTGCAGATGGCTTCTGCAATAATAAACATAACCAATTTTATTACAAGACTCGGAGGCTCCTATTATTATGCCATATCTCTTTATTACCACTTTCAACAGCAAGAGAGAAAAAAACTTTTAACATCAACAGGTGTCAGGGGCACTCCCTGCACCATACACAATGGTATCTCCCAAAGTGTACAAATGAACCCCCACTCCCCAGTCTCTTCCTCTTTCTCTCTTGCTGCTTTCAACAGCAAGATAAGTATATTTTTCTCTACCATTTCTGTAATATATATTTATATATATATATATAGCAGGATTCCTGCTCTATTTAGTGTATTATCTTATACTGGTTGCTTTTCTTATTGTTGTACATATTTATTGAATACTCTCGAGTTTTTTATTGCAATATACTGTATTGTAAATGCGCAGCTTAGTTTGTTTTATTCTCGTCGTCCCGGCTCACGGGGGGCATTTTCCCCTGTGGGTCCGGCTATTGCGTTCATAGTATTTCCCGATATGTTTTCCTTACGGCTGCGGCGGGCTTTTTTGCACGCGCGGCGGCCATTTTAGATCCGAGGTATCGCCTCACGCTGGTCTGCGTGGGCCCCGCCCATCCCTACTGCGCATGTGTATGTGTCTCGCGGCCATTCTGTCCCAGCGTGATTACAGAGATGCCGCAGCATCGTGCCTCCTCATCTAAGGATATGCCTTGTCAGGTCAGAATGTCGGGGGAAAGCTCGGAAAGCGCCTCCGACGGCTCTTCTGAACGTCAGCCACCTGCTTTACTGAAAGAGCCCCCCCGGCGCAGGCCTCCACAGACACGCTGTCTAAAACTTTGAATGAGTTTGCCTCAGTGATGGGTTCAGTATCACAGACCCTGTCCCACCTTCTAGGTCCTGCTGGTCCTTTGGCTGCCCCTCAGACTCCCATACCTCCTGCGGAGGGCAGTAGAGGTGCGACATTGTCTATTACTGAGATTTCCCACACCTCTCATACAATGCAGCAGCGCAGAGGGCCTCGTAAAGCCCAGGCTAAAACTAAGCATATTAGGCCACAGGCCTCCAGAAAGAGGGTTAATGATGGTAGAGGTACCTCTACACAAGAACGCGGTGAAAGGCCCCACAAAGAGAAAACCCCTAGGGGTCATAAACCTTAGATCTTGGAAAAAGGCTAGAACTCGGTCACCATCCCCGAGTTCTACCTCTTCCTGCATCTCTTCAATTATCTCTGGGATATCCTCGGAGGACTCTGCTACACAGGTTACAACCCTGGCTCTCCCTGGGCCTGTAGCAGCAGATATGTCATCAGAGGATGATTTCTTGGACCCAGATGATTTAAAACACATTTGCTCTGCGGATTGGGTGGCATCCCCACGGGTGGATAAGATGTTAACGAAGCGAGTCCGGAAACCTTTGTTACCCAAAACTAGATCAAGACTCCGCACTCAATGCCCGAGGCCTCTTACCTCAAAAAATGTCTTGCAAACACCCGAACTTGGGGATCATATGCTGCAATTCCTTACCAATACTGGTTGGAATCCCCGAAAAGGGGTAGATTTTTCTTTTAGATCCTGTCAGGACAAATTACTGGACGTTTTTGGTCCTTTCTCTCAATTACTAGAAACCATAGAACAGGCTCATTCCTCAGGGATAGCCCCTAACGTGGCTACATTACGCGGTTGGGCACACCGCACTGTCTCCTTGGTAATGCAAATACTGCTTTGACCACAGAACGCCGCAAATCTGTCCTCTTGAGGATCGATCCGGGTTTGATTTCATTGGCATCTAACGAACCCGGACCAGACGCAGAAGGGGATCTTTTTCCTAAGTCTATTATCCAAGACATGAATTCCTACTCAGGCTCCTTTAATATGATCCGAAAGGTGAAGGTGAATATGCGAAAAGCTTTTCCCCAAAACCAAGGGGTTTTCGGAAGGGCCGGCAGGCGACGGGGCCGGCTGTCCGGCCGTTCTTCCTTTGGCTCTTCACCTGCCGACACGAGTCCCGCTCATTATCAGCAACAACCGTACCAGCATCAGCAGGTCCGATTCTTTCCCCAGTACAACCGGTCTAGCCGTGACCGCAGACGTGGCTCATTCCGATCTCGCCCGCCAGGTAATTCTCGCCCGCCAGGTAATTCTACTCCTCAGGGATTGGTGGGTGGCAGGATCGCCCTTTTTTTACACATATGGGTGTCGATATCAGCAGATCCCTGGATCTTAAAGACGGTACAGGGCTATCGCATAGACTTCCTGGCCTTGCCGGTCCAAACGTGCTCCCCGAGACCTCTTTTCCTTCCCCTGGAGAGGGAACTTCTCATGGACACAGAGATTCAACTGTTGTTAAACAAGGGCGCAATAGAGACAGTGCCTACGGGATCACTGGGTTTTCTCAGCAACCTGTTTTTAGTTCAAAAGAAAGGGGGGTCGTTACGACCGGTAATAAATTTAAAAGAGTTAAACGCTTACGTCACCTATCGCCACTTCAAACCGGAGGGCATCCATTGTCTCGGCGATCTCCTCAATACGGGAGACTGGTTGGCGAAAGTCGACCTTACCGATGCGTACCTCACGGTACCCTTGCACGCAGATCATCGCCGTTTCCTCCAGTTCAGGTGGCGCCACGTGACGTATCAATTCAAGTGTCTCCCTTTCGGGTTGTCCTCAGCCCCATGGTGTTTTTCAAAACTTCTACGACTAGTCATGGCTCTCCTACGGGCACACGGAGTTCGCCTGGTAATATACCTAGACGACATTCTCATTATAGCGTCGTCTCGCGACACGGCCTCACAACACCTGCAGTGGACAATTACATTATTGACGGATCTAGGTTTCCTAATCAACAACCGCAAGTCGGTGTTGGTACCCAGCCAACGTCTCGAGTTCCTCGGCTTCATCGTCGACTCAACAACAGCAATTCTGCAATTGCCTCGACAGAAACTCCGCGATATACGGAAGGAATTGAAGAATGCGTTGACGCTCCCCGTTTTTACGGTTCGCTATCTAGCCCGACTGATTGGACTTTTGTCAAGTTCTATTCAAGCAGTGTTCCCGGGACCGTTACACTACAGAGCACTCCAGCGACTCAAAACAAGGATACTGAGCCGGGCCCAGTCTTATGCAGACCCAGTTCATCTCGACGACGAATCTAGAGACGAACTCCAGTGGTGGCTGGACAATATAGAAGCGTGGAACGGCAAAGCGATATTCGGCTCCGGATATGATTATCGAATCAGATGCCAGCACTCACGGTTGGGGGGCCAGATGCGGCCCAGTCTCAACAGGAGGAAGATGGTCTCCAGACGAAAGAAAATTGCACACCAACTGCCTAGAACTTTTAGAGGGGTCACTGGCAGTTCGTAGCCTGACGGATTCGCGATCGGATTGCTGCGTTCTCCTGCGCCTCGACAACCTCTCGGCGGTAAGGTATATAAACAAACTGGGAGGAGCACGCTCTCGACCTCTGGCACTGCTGGCACAAACTTTTTGGGAATTCTGCCTTCAAAGACGACTCGAAGTCCAGGCAGAATATATCCTGGGGTTGCACAACACGATCGCAGATTGGTACTCCAGATTCTTACGAGACTCCAGCGACTGGCAACTGCTTCCCTCGCTCTTTCTTCAGCTCTACGATCTCTGGGGTCCCCTCTCCATGGACCTTTTTTGCCTCTCGCCTCAATATCCATTTCCCCCGGTTCTACAGTTGGCGCCCCGATCCGGACGCGATGGCAACAGATGCCCTCCTACAGACGTGGCCTCCAGGTCGACATTACGCCTTCCCTCCGTTCGCTCTCATCGGGAGATTACTCCTCAATATTCGCAGGACCAGGACTGCGGTGGTGGTAGTGACTCCATGGTGGCCGACCCAAGCATGGTTTCCACAACTTCTGTCCATGGCCATGGACTGCCCGAGATTACTTCTCACAGATCAGCAATTACTCTCCGACCCGATGGGCCATCCACATCCGTTGGTCGTGAACGGTCATCTACAACTCATGGCATGGTTGCTGTCAGGCGATCCATCACTCTCGCAGGAGTTTCGAACACGACGGCCCAGCACCTTGGAGCTTCCTGGGCGCCCGGCACCAGAACGGCTTACAAGCACGCCTGGAAGATATGGACTCGCTGGTGCTTGGGAAGGGACTTGGATCCCATTCGTGCCGCTGTCTGCCATGTCTTGCAATTCCTCTCGGAGGAATATGAGGCTGGTAAGGCTTACAGGACCCTGAATCTATACCGATCAGCTATTTCTGCCTCTCACGACGGGTGGGCTGGTCTGCAGGCGGGACAACATCCGATGGTCTGCCGTTTACTGCGGGCGTACGCATGTCCCATCCACCAGTCCCTCGTTACACCTCTATGTGGGATGTCAATGTCGTGTTTGCCTTATTATGTTCATGGCCTGATAATGTATCTCTGTCCATTAAACAATTGTCTGCAAAGTTGATCATGCTCTTGTGTTTAATTTCCTGCAAAAGGGTTTCTGATGTCCGCGCCTTGGACATACATGCACGGTCTTACCGTCCTGACGGAGTTGAATTTCGCATTTGAAGACTTACAAAAACTATGGTTACCAGGGTTTTTATCCGGATTTTTCAGCGTCACCTTTGCTATGTCCGGTCCGCTGCCTCCGCCAGTATGAGGTTGTCACGGCTCCCCTCCGACCCGATGCGACTGGTCCTCTGTTCATCTCTCTGTTGCGTCCATTCCATCCAGTCTCCTCTACCACCCTTGCTCGGTGGATGCGATGGTTGATGGCGTTGTCGGGTATTGATACCTCCATCTTCGGCGCCCATTCGGCGCGAGGAGCCTTGGCCTCCAGAGCTGTTGCAATGGGTTGTCGCTTGGAGGACATTATGCGGGCGGCGGATTGGTCCAGGGAATCCACCTTCCGAGAGTTTTATTTTCGACCTGAGCTACATTGGTCAGCTGCCGTTTTGTCTTAAGCTTTAAACTGGCATAATAATAGGAGCCTCCGAGTCTTGTAATAAAATTCCTGATTTCCCTAGTAAATTATGACGGGAAGTCGTAATGTTATTAAAGACGAAAGGAGGCGAGTATTATTCCCGCCCGGTTAATTCCCTCCCAGATAATTGGTCTAACTTTGGGAATGTAGCTCTGGGGGTTATGTTGTGTTCTAATGCGGTCATGATGCAGTTTAGATTTCGCCTTCTATGTGCCTCTGTTTATATGTGAGGTTTATAACACTCGTTCTTTTTCTCTCATTTTCAGTTCAGTAATTCGTCTTCTTCTGGCGACATCCTGAATGACCGTTGTCCATTAGTTCCAGTTGTTTATGGTTCTCCTTTTGTCTCCATTCTTCAGTTGCATTTCTTCCTTGGAACCTGGATCTAGATGTTTTCCTGGATTATCTTCTCGCACCAAGAGAAAGAGGAAGAGACTGGGGAGTGGGGGTTCATTTGTACACTTTGGGAGATACCATTGTGTATGAAGCAGGGAGTGCCCCTGACACATGTTGATGTTAAAAGTTTTTTTTCTCTCTTGCTGTTGAAAGTGGTAATAAAGAGATATGGCATAATAATACTCGCATCCTTTCGTCTTTAATAAAATTACGACTTCCCATCATAATTTACTAGGGAAATCAGAAATTATAGCGTATATAGGAGAGAGTGGAGGGGGAGGGAAGTGGAGTAGGAGGAATTAAAAGTTTCTATTTTTGTTTTTAATATTTATAAGTCTATTTTTTAACCAGTTTATTTAGGTGTTCATCTCGAACGCCAAGCCCAAAGACTACCAAAGGCCGGTAAGGGCATGAGACTTAATGGGCAGCGTGAGAATCATCACACCCCTGAAGCATCTACTGCACTGGAAGGCCTTTGGTAAAACAAGTGCAGGGTTTGACGAATTTACTTCGAATCTAGGAGCCAGGCAAAAAAGTTAGGAGCCAGTTTATTTTTTTGTTATGGTAATAAGTGGGTGGTAGTCTCCAGTGTCTCCCTTTCCCCTCACTGCTTATTACAGCATTGAAATGTTTGCATACCCTACCCAGAATTCTTTGCTGCAAATGGGGGATGTAGAACAGGAGGCTCTGGAGTGCAGTTCTTTGAATTGCTGTGATGTGCAGATGGCTTCTGCAATAATAAACATAACCAATTATAGCGTATATACATGAATACAGTATATATATTTATATAGGAGAGAGAAGAGGAGGAATTAAATGTTTCTATTTTTGTTATTAATATTTATAAGTCTATTTTTTAACCAGTTTATTTAGGTGTTCATCTCGAATGCCAAGCCCAAAGACTACCAAAGGCCGGTCAGGGCATGAGACTTAATGGGCAGCGTGAGAATCAGCACACCCCTGAAGCATCTACTGCACTGGAAGGCCTTTTTATAGGAAAATTGTGACATGACATAGTTCTAGAACTCCCTCCAACTAATCACCATCCAGGAGCCTGGTTTGAGTCCACAGCCAATAACCATCTAGGAGTCAGACATGCCAACCAATCCCTCTAGCTGCCAACAGTGGGGAGATATCGTGGTTCAAAGGAACCCCCTATCTCCACCCCTATCTTTCCTTAGGAGTCAATGAGGACTTTCCCCACACGTCCTCAGCAGTGAAAGGGTTAAACCCTGGCGCCTCAAAAAACACCTTTTTGTTTTTTTAAAGGCAAGGTGGTAAAACAAATTGAAACATTTGCAGAAACTTTAACCCCTTCACTGCTGAGCCATTTCGGGTCTAATTTTTCTTCTTTACTTTAAACATGGTCATGTTTGGTATTGAAGTGAAATCAGGCTGAAAGATGGTTGCTACTATGAGCCAGGCAGCCATCTTGTTCGGAATATTGGTTCACCAGTAAATAGAATAGATTTTATTAGATGTGAAAGACGAAGCTTACATAGAATTCAAAGAATGTGTGGTAGATTAGGGAACTAGCAATAAAACCAGGCAGAATCCGGCCGGTTCTTGGCACGGAGAGACAGGAAGATGAATGAATGGGGCAAGGTCACTGAGACGAGCAGAGAAACAAAGAGATTGTAGAGAACAGACCAGGCCCCAAGCTATCTCAATAAACACAGCCTATAGGGAGGACGGCACTGCCCTGAGAAAGACAGCACAACAAATCACAGACTGTCAAACTAACATGAAGTGTATCAATTTATAGCTAAAATGTGGAATTTCTTTGTACTAACGATGGGAGGTATTAACCCACGTGGGGTGGAATAAAGTGTCATCGGGAGGTGGGCTAATTGGGATGTACCTAATTACGTATTTTTGGGTATAAGATCCCTTGCACGGGTGAAAGGGGGGGCTCACTCTTTGCGATTCAATCCTGTGTGAGCACTTGTGTGACGACACAATAAAGTTTGCCTTTCCTGAAGAGACTCGTGTTCTGACAATCCTTACTTGTGCCCGGTCCGGCGCCATCTTGAAAGTGAATCTGTTTTTGTCCGCCTACAATTTTGGGGGCTCGAGTGCCGGGATACGGGCCCTTTCCGGGCACACAGTAACGGGCTGCTGAACACACTGTGGCGATTGACTGCAGGTGCAAGAATCCCGTTGGTTGGGCGTCCGTTGAAGGTGAGCTGACATCTGCAGGCGCCAAGCAGGATTTCCTGTTCAGTGGACCTCGTCTCGTCCCAAACGGACCCCTGACCCGGGAACTGGGACACCACTGAGTCTGAGGAAACAGCGAGCAGCGCCGGCGATAGGTAACGTGTCTTCTATGTTTTGTATGTCTAAAGGAGATACCGGTATCTAAGGGAAACGTCCGACTGAGATAGACGGATAAGGGGATGCGATGGCCACCATCCCATTGGCATATCTAGCCCGCCGCTGATAGCACGGACATTGCTAAGGAGCCAGAGTGGCTAGCGCGTGTCTGGATTCGGGGGCATTGAATGCCAATCAAAGGGTAGTTCTGTAAGAGAGGGAGAAGGTAGCCACGTGGAGTTGCATAAGTCATATTAGTCAGTGTTTGTAAACAGAGCTTCGCCACGTGGGTAAAAGGGAAAGGAGGAGGGATTTTCTGTGACTGGGCTGAGAGCCTGAGTCGGTGCTAGTGTGCACGTCGTGTAGTGAAGAGGGCTCATAGTGGAGCTAGCGTTAGCTGCAGAGATAGTGGTGCCGGGTGGGTGAGATTACTCATAGGCAATTTGGAATTGCAGACGGGAGTATAGATATAGAACGGGGTGCACATAGTCACACGCAGTCAAGAGTTAGAGTTCAAATTACGGGGTATAAGGAGCCACCCTCCTCTGTGTACCCTCGGCTAGTAGAAAGAGTTGAAGTGTCTATGTTCTGTTATGTGTTGAAAGTATCTGATATGGTATGTGTTGTGAATGAATTGACTCGAGTGCTGTGAGTGAACGTGCGCCTACTCGCTCCGCGAGGAAGCAAATACGAGTTTTGACCCCGAACGTACGTTTCCGGCTCAGGCGACTGCAGACGGCTACTGAAGGGGGAAGCGCCTCAGACACGGATGAATTGTTGGCTGAAGTATCAGACTGTAGATTTTAACTGTTGTTGAAATAATATATCTGTATTGCAAAGAGTACTGTTTTCAAGAGTAATAATGGGTAACGGGTCATCTAAGCCCAAGAAGGTGAAGGAGGGTGAGATGCCCCTAGAATATATGGTGCGGAATTTCGAAGCATTATAGAAAACGCATGATTATGGTGTAGAATTGACAAAAGAGAAGTTAAAAGTAATGTGTACAGTTGTGTGGCCGTTATTAGTCCCAGGATGGCCAGAGCAGGGGTCAATGGACCCGGAGTTGGTACAGAAGGTACACTCCCAAGTCACAGAGCAGTACGGACATCCTGAACAGTACCCGTATATAGATATATGGAGATATTGTATTAAAAACAAGAGTCATTTTATAATGATAGCGGGGAAAAATAAGAAGCAGGACCCCCAAAATAATAGAGAGAGAGAGAGACCGGTGTTAGTAGAACAACCGGAAGAGAGTGATGTTTTGCCCCCGTCCTACCCATCATGTTATGGGGCAGCCAGAGAAGCTTTGAGTGCCGCGGTTGCGCGGGCGGAGAGGGGGGAGCGGGCAGCTGCTGTGTCTCGGTCAGCTCCCTCAGCTCCGTCCCGTGGGATGGCGGAAGAAGAGCAGGGTGCTGCGGGTGGAGGGGACAGAGAGGCTCCACCAGAGAAGATTGAGATGCCCGATGGGAGCATATATAAATTAGTGCCTCACGGGAATGGTGATAATGAAGAGGAGGATGAGAACCAGGGAGTTACCACACGCGCAGCGAATAATATATATAAACACCGGGAGCCGTACCAACACAATCCCTATAAGAGTGCTATGCAGATGCCTTTGCGGGAAGTGCCAGGGCCCCCTTTAGCGGATGGGAATCCAGGGCCAATGCAATACACATACGTCCCATTCACGACAACAGATCTTTTTAACTGGAAAACACACACACCACTGTATTCCACAAATCCCGCAGCAGTGGCCAGTATGATAGAGTCAGTTATGCTCACCCATAACCCCACATGGGCAGATTGTCAGCAATTAATGTTGACAATGTTTACCACAGAGGAAAGAGCCCGAATAAATAGTAGCGCGCAAAAGATTTTACTCACCCAAGCCGTAGCAGATGCTAAGCCTCATCCAGAAGCATGGGCAGAGGAACACTACCCCAAAACAGATCCTAAATGGCCGTACAATACAGTTGAAGGAGTTGCCCATCTGCAGACATACAGAACAGCAGTAATAATGGGTGTTAAAGCGGGAGGGAAGAAGCCCACAAACATGGGTAAAATAGCAGATGTGATACAAGAGGTTAAAGAATCCCCAAGTGCGTTTCTAGAGAGATTGCTGGATGCGTACAGGATGTATAGTCCTATTGACCCAAAGGCGGTGGAGAATCAGAGGTTAATTAACTCTTCGTTTGTGGGTCAGTCACAGAGGGATATACGGAACAAAATACAGAGAATAGATGGGTTTTTGGGGAAAGGTATTAGTGAATTAGTAGAGATCGCTAATAAGGTATATCATAACCGGGATCTAGAGGAGATAAAGAAACAGAAGGGACATACCGGGGTGGTCGGATATATGGGGAATGGTGGAGGACGAGGTGGCCTGGACAGAGGGAGGGCAAGGGGTAGGGGGACTAGAGGAAGAGGAAGGGGAGCCCCTAGGGAACCCCTAGGACCCAATCAGTGCGCGTGGTGCCGGGGTGAAGGTCACTGGAAGAACGACTGTCCTGCATTTTTGGCTAAATTTGGGGGACAGGGTGAAGCTGGGGAGGCGGGAGATCAAGCCCCTAATGGCCAGGTAACAGACGGAAGGTATGAAAGAAGTGAAGGGAATGGAGCGGGGTTTGTGGGACTGGCGGGGACATCATTTGAAGGGCAGGATGCATATTGACGGGGACCTGGGCCCATCCCGCTCGGTAACCACGAGCCCACGGTCACAATGAGAGTGGGGAATAAAGATGAAGTTTTTATGGTTGATACCGGTGCCGAATATTCTGTTGTAACAAAGCAAATTGCACCCCAATGGGAAAGAGGTTGATATTATGGGAGCAATGGGAGTGTCTGCTAAATATCCTTTTCTTGCTTCTAGAAAATGTAGTGTGGGTGGGCATAATGTTGAACATGAATTTTTGTATATGCCCGAATGTCCCATCCAGCTCCTGGGGCGGGATATCCTTTGCAAATTGCAAGCCCAAATTACGTTCCTTCCCGGGGTCACGCTCAATTAGATCTGCCGGAGGGTGGCAGCTCTACTCTCGGCAGCATAACCCAGCCATCCAGAATCACCCACAATCTGTAAAAATCGCAGTAGTTATGCCGAGGGAGAAGAATGGCGCACGGCACCTACTCTGCCTGCCGCGCCTGATCCGCACGCACTACTCCTTGAAATTCCTGGGGTATGGGCGGAGGAAAACCCGCCCGGACTTGCCATAAATACCCCCGGTATACGTGGAATTAAAGCCAGGCGCAACACCTGTGGCCCTAAGACAATATCATATCCCACAGAAAGCCAAGCAGAATATACAGATACATTTACAGAGACTTAAAGATCAACGGCATATTAAAATTCTGCGTGTCACCATGGAACACACCCCTATTGCCAGTACTTAAAGAGGGGACACAAGAGTATCGCCCTGTCCAAGATTTACGAGCTGTCAACGAGGCCACAGTAACACTACACCCTGTGGTTCCTAATCCATACAATTTGCTGGCATTAATTCCCGGAGATACAAAATATTACACAGTGCTTGATTTAAAAGACGCTTTCTTTTGCATCCGCCTGGCTCCAGCAAGCCAGCCCCTTTTTGCATTTCAGTGGGAAGAGTCTACCACGGGGGCGCGCCATCAGATGACGTGGACGCGCCTCCCTCAAGGTTTCAAAAATTCGCCCACGATTTTCGGGTGCGCGCTTAGCCAAGACCTCCTCGCCTTCAATGCTCAGCCAGACAAAGTAGTGTTACTCCAATATGTTGATGATTTATTACTGGCTTCCCCAACAGAAAAAGACTGTTTATCCGCCACAAAAGCCCTGCTATATCTGCTAAGCCAAGCAGGTTACAGAGTTTCTAAAAAGAAAGCACAAATATGCAAACAAAGTGTAAAATACCTGGGTTTCCAGTTAACAGGTACCAAACGTGCACTGGGGGCAGAAAGAAAAGAAGCAGTGTGCCGCATACCCCAACCAAAGACCAGGAGACAAGTCCGTGAGTTCCTGGGAGCTGCAGGCTTCTGCCGCCTGTGGATCCCCAACTTCGCAGATATTGCCAAGCCGCTTCATCAGGCCACGAAGGGGGGGGGGAACAAGACCCCTTCCATTGGGAAGAAGAGCAAACAGCAGCGTTCCAGAAATTAAAGACTCTGCTGATGGAAGCTCCTGCACTGGGCCTGCCAGATCACTGCAAGCCCTTCCAGCTGTTCGTGCATGAACATAATCAAACAGCAACAGGAGTATTGGTCCAGACCTTTGGCTCATGGCTGAGGCCTGTGGCCTACCTCTCCAAGCAACTCGACCCTGTGGCCTGCGGCCTACCCCCATGCCTGAAAGCAGTGGCTGCCACCGCAATGCTGATAGCAGAAGCAGACAAGCTGACCCTTGGACTAGTTCTTCATGTCAAGGTGCCCCATGCTGTCAAGGCCCTGCTGGATGTGAAGGGAGGTTACTGGTTCAGTAACAGCCGGATGACGAAGTACCAAGCCATGATGTGTGAAAACCCACGGGTTCATTTGGACCTCATCGCTACCCTGAATCCTGCTACTTTACTGCCTGACTGTGAAGAGGATCCAGATCATGAATGCCTCCAAGTCATGGAAGAAGTGTTCAGTAGCAGGCCAGATTTGAAAGACGTACCCCTAGACAAATACGATCTACAGCTATTCACCGATGGTAGCAGCTACATGGATGATGGGAAGAAAGTCTCCGGCTATGCAGTAGTCTCAACAGAAGAAGTCATCGAAGCAAAGCCACTGCCAGGCCATACATCTGCACAATTGGCTGAGATAACAGCTTTAACCAGAGCTCTTGAAATTTCTGAAGGCAAAAGAGTAAATATCTACACGGATTCCAAGTACACCTTCATGACAGTCCATGCACATGGTGCACTCTACAAAGAGAGAGGCCTACTCACGTCTTCAGGACAACAAATCAAATATGCAGCCGAAATCACGGCCCTCCTGGAAGCAGTATGGAAACCAAGTGCTGTCAGCATCATGCACTGCCGTGGTCACCAAAAAGGCCATGATGAAATTCCAAAAGGTAACAGACGCGCAGACCAGGCCGCAAAAGCAGCTGCAAAACCGCCACCGCCAACAGAAAATCAAGCTAAAGTACTGATCTGCAAGCAAGAACCTCAACCTTCCATGCCAAATTACGAGTTCTACATGAATTTAAGAAAGTTTGAACCCCACGACGAGTTTATTAAAATAATACTGCACAAATGGCAAGATGATTATGAACTGTTAGAACTCAATCATGATTACATCCAATGGCTTTTCCCAACTCGGACACAAGGCCGAAATTTCTACTCTACTCCTCTAAATCCGCAAGAGACACGCCTAATGGTTAACACCTCAGAAGTTCAGCAAAGACTGCGCAGAGCCTACAAAATGATGCTGAAATTCTTCGGCGTAAAAATAGTGGGGGAGGAGGAAGACAAAGAAATAACTGAAGTTAAACGAGCAGAAAATTTCGCGTCACGATTTGAAAATTTGACAACCAATCCTCACAATAATCTACGAATCACACGAATACTGCACAGTCTGGGACAATTGGAAGCAGAAGAATATCAAGTCCCACTGGTGAGGTTCTTCCTCAAGGAGATCCTTATCAAGAACAGACTGCCGAGAATGAAGAAAAGTGCAATGAACTTTTTCATACCAGCAGTAAGAGATTCACAAGACAGACAAGATTTGTTATTTTTCGCATGGCGATACTATTTTCCAAAAGAAGAATTTATCTGGGGAAATCATGGAGAATTGGCACGATACTAACCAAAACCAGTGGTGGCTGCACTTCTACCGGCGCCACTGAGCGAATGGACACCTGTGTTCTTAAAAAAAGAAAAGAAGTGGCCGACAGAAGAACCTGGAGGATATGGAGAAGATGGATGGTTCCAGATGGAGAATGGACAAATAGTCCTACCAGCAACACTGGCTCCTGAAATCGTAAGAGCACTTCACGCAAGTACCCATGGAGGGAGAGAAATGATGGAGCAACAGTTGGAGCCACATTTCCATGTACCAGGATTGTCAGCAATCTGCAAAGCAACAGCTCAGCAGTGTGTAACATGTGCCAAAAACAACCCGAGAACAGGACCATCTCAACCCCCAGGGAAACAGCCAATGGGGCTATCCCCAATGGCATCGTTACAAATAGACTTTACAGTGTTACCACCCTGCAAAGGATACAAATATTTACTAGTGATGGTGTGCACTTTGACAGGATGGGTAGAAGCCTTCCCAACGAGAACTGAAAAGACTACAGAAGTGGTAAAGAGCCTGATGAAAGAAATAATACCACGTTACGGACTTCCACTCGAAATAGGGTCGGACAATGGCCCTGCATTTATCCAGAACTGTTTGCAACAACTTGCCCGGCTACTGGGCATCACCTGGAAGCTACATACTGCCTACAGGCCCCAAAGTTCGGGAAAAGTTGAAAGAATGAACCGTACCCTAAAGACTTTGATGTCCAAACTGTGCCAAGAGACGTCACTGAGCTGGTTGGACTTGCTGCCGATAGTCCTTTTGCACATTAGGTGCAGACCAACCCCCCAATTGAAGCTAAGTCCGTACGAACTTATGTTTGGATGGCCAACCCCTCTGATTAATGGACTAAGGGGGGACCTTCGGGCATTGGGAGAAACTAAACTAAATGATCAGGTAGTAATGCTGGGTAAATCAATGCAGAAATTAAATACTTGGGTGGGGATAATATACGCATTTTCTGTATCCTTCACTGCATAAGTATTGTCTGGGTGACTCAGTATGGGTAAAAGAGTGGAAAAATGATCCACTAGGTCCAAAATGGAGAGGTCCTTATCTTGTCCTGTTATCAACCCCTACAGCAGTAAAGGTTGCCGAGGTGGTCCCGTGGATACATCACTCCAGAGTAAAAGCAGCTGCAGCCAGTCCTGAACCAGCATGGAAGGTCGTTACCACGAGACCAACCCGCTGAGGCTGAAGCTGACAAAGACCACAGCCATGAGCACCTAAATGATCCTAACCCAGATAATACAGAGGATCAACAAGTGGGTGTTTTGATGGGCACAGGTCCTGACCACCCGCCAACGGGGATACCCACAGGGTGCTTTTTAGGGGCCCGGCCCACCCTTGATCATCCAGTAATGTTCTTTACTTTTGAAATTCCGGTGGGGAGAGATTGGGTTTATGTGACTGTGAAAAGAATTGCCCAAGGAATTCTGACATTCGGGGCATTTGTGGTGCTGATTTTATATGTTGCTAATCTGATTTATGGACTCTCACGTGGAGCATGCCCCAATTGTACAAGCACCGCTGGGAAAGTGGATATTTCCCATATCTGGAATGGTACGCACCCAGTGATGGAGAACCGTACCATGTGGAGACAAAAACGAGAAGTATCATCCGAGATATTGCCAAGAGGACATTTACTTGTGCAATTTAAATATGACTACGTTAACCCTGTCACTGCTGAGGACGTGTGGGGAAAGTCCTCATTGACTCCTAAGGAAAGATAGGGGTGGAGATAGGGGGTTCCTTTGAACCACGATATCTCCCCACTGTTGGCAGCTAGAGGGTCATGTTTGTTATCAGTAGAAAGGCCAGAGCATGGCCTTTCCAATGATACCAAACATGACCATGTTTAAAGTAAAGAAGAAAAATTAGACCCGAAATGGCTCAGCAGTGAAGGGGTTAAAGTTTCTGCACATGTTTCAATGTGCAGTCCTTTGATGGGATTGGTTGGCATGTCTGACTCCTAGATGGTTATTGGCTGGGGACTCAAACCAGGCTCCTGGATGGCGATTAGTTGGAGGGAGTTCTAGAACTATGTCATGTCACAATTTTCCTATAAAAAGGCCTTCCAGTGCAGTAGATGCTTCAGGGGTGTGATGATTCTCACGCTGCCCATTAAGTCTCATGCCCTGACCGGCCTTTGGTAGTCTTTGGGCTTGGCGGTCGAGATGAACACCTAAATAAACTGGTTAAAGAATAGACTTAGAAATATTAATAACAAAAATAGAAACATTTAATTCCTCCTCTTCTCTCTCCTATATAAATATATATACTGTATTCATGTATATACGCTATAATTGGTTATGTTTATTATTGCAGAAGCCATCTGCACATCACAGCAATTCAAAGAACTGCACTCCAGAGCCTCCTGTTCCACATCCCCCATTTGCAGCAAAGAATTCTGGGTAGGGTATGCAAACCTTTCAATGCTGTAATAAGCAGTGAGGGGAAAGGGAGACACTGGAGACTACCACCCACTTATTACCATAAGAAAAAAATAAACTGGCTCCTAACTTTTTTGCCTGGCCCCTAGATTCGAAGTAAATTCGTCAAACCCTGCACGTGTTTTACCACCTTGCCTTTAAAAAAACAAAAAGGTGTTTTTTGAGGCGCCGGGGTTTAACCCTGTCACTGCTGAGGACGTGTGGGGAAAGTCCTCGTTGACTCCTAAGGAAACATAGGGGTGGAGATAGGGGGTTCCTTTGAACCACGATATCTCCCCACTGTTGGCAGCTAGAGGGTCATGTTTGTTATCAGTAGAAAGGCCAGAGCATGGCCTTTCCAATGATACCAAACATGACCATGTTTAAAGTAAAGAAGAAAAATTAGACCCGAAATGGCTCAGCAGTGAAGGGGTTAAGAAATCTGGGCAGAAAGCATGTTGGGTGTGCAGCAGAATGCACCCAGAGACAATTCATATCCCATTTGCTTCTGTTCCTATGACCCTGAGTATGTTTGCATCAGGGAATATCACAGTACACTCTTTTCGGCCACCCAGGGAACAACCAGAAATGTACGAGGCCGGATACCCCATAATAGGGTACATATACCCCCCAGAGTGGTGTTTCCAAATAGGACCAGATAGGGACACACATAAAAAGGAAGGGTGTTATTCAAGCAAATTCAATTGGACATCATCCATATACACAATTGACACAAAGGAACAATCAAATTTTCTATACATACAGTGCAGAAAACTCACGAGTGAGCAAAGAGAAGTGATTGCAAGTGAGTCCGGAGGGACTCAGAGTGTGCTGGAGACAACGAGACGAATGAGGCGAATGATGTTGGAATTAGCAAAGGGAACACTACACCTATCACCATTCATGTTAGAAGAGGGATACCAGGTGTGTTGTGGGAGAGTGTGTTACACATGGGTTCCACCAACAATAACGGGAATGTGTTATTTGGCTAAGCTGGTCCCAATCCAGAGACTAAGGGGAGAAGACACAAACACAGACACAGAACTGCACCCTAGGTACCCACTGGTGTTTGAGAGACCAAAGAGAGAATTGTTTGCGAAGATGGATCGAATATGGACATGGTTGCCAGCATGGACTGGATGGGGAGGAGAGATGATGAGGAGATTGAATAGCTATGTCAATCTGATGGATGAGATTCTGAATAGAACCAGTATGGATATCCAGCTGCTGAATCTGGAAATGCGTGAGTTACGAAAGGTGCAGATGATACATGATATGGCGCTTGAGCAGGTCAGTGCGGCCTTGAATGGATTGTGTGAAATGACAATGCACTATGAATGTTGTACCTTCATCAGAAACACTACACATGAAGTCCCAGACTATTACCAGGTAATTCAAGATAACCAAGAGAAGGTAGCACAGTTGCAGGGCGCAGCCAGGAGGATTGCTGCCGAAGGCTGGAATCCGCTCCGTGGGTTTGGAGCAATGGGAGAATGGTTTGGTTCCATCTTGAGATTTATCTCACAGATTGGATCCATGATACTCATGATAGTGGTGATCTTGATCATAGGGATACTGATATACAGCATAGGGCTATGCCTATGGCCACTGTACAAGACAGCACTGACACCCACACAAACACAGAAGATACCACTGATAATTCCACAGGGTATGTTCCCAGTGAAAGAACCCCCCCCCCCAATACAAGGAGTTTCAGTATAGTGGAGTGTAATGGCTACAAGTGCCAGGAAAAGATCTTGACACTTGAGCCAAGGGGGGAATGAAGTGAAATCAGGCTGAAAGATGGTTGCTACTATGAGCCAGGCAGCCATCTTGTTCAGAATATTGGTTCACCAGTAAATAGAATAGATTTTATTAGATGTGAAAGACGAAGCTTACATAGAATTCAAAGAATGAGTGGTAGATTAGGGAACTAGCAATAAAACCAGGCAGAATCCGGCCGGTTCTTGGCACGGAGAGACAGGAAGATGAATGAATGGGGCAAGGTCACTGAGACGAGCAGAGAAACAAAGAGATTGTAGAGAACAGACCAGGCCCCAAGCTATCTCAATAAACACAGCCTATAGGGAGGACGGCACTGCCCTGAGAAAGACAGCACAACAAATCACAGACTGTCAAACTAACATGAAGTGTATCAATTTATAGCTAAAATGTGGAATTTCTTTGTACTAACGATGGGAGGTATTAACCCACGTGGGGTGGAATAAAGTGTCATCGGGAGGTGGGCTAATTGGGATGTACCTAATTACGTATTTTTGGGTATAAGATCCCTTGCACGGGTGAAAGGGGGGGCTCACTCTTTGCGATTCAATCCTGTGTGAGCACTTGTGTGACGACACAATAAAGTTTGCCTTTCCTGAAGAGACTCGTGTTCTGACAAGCCTTACTTGTGCCCAGTCTGGCGCCGTCTTGAAAGTGAATCTGTTTTTGCTCTGGCCTTTCTACTGATAACAAACATGACCCTCTAGCTGCCAACAGTGGGGAGATATCGTGGTTCAAAGGAACCCCCTATCTCCACCCCTATCTTTCCTTAGGAGTCAATGAGGACTTTCCCCACACGTCCTCAGCAGTGAAAGGGTTAAACCCCGGCGCCTCAAAAAAACACCTTTTTGTTTTTTTAAAGCAAGGTGGTAAAACAAGTGCAGGGTTTGATGAATTTACTTTGAATCTAAGAGCCAGGCAAAAAAGTTAGGAGCCAGTTTATTTTTTCGTTATGGTAATAAGTGGGTGGTAGTCTCCAGTGTCTCCCTTTCCCCTCACTGCTTATTACAGCATTGAAATGTTTGCATACCCTACCCAGAATTCTTTGCTGCACATGGGGGATGTGGAACAGGAGGCTCTGGAGTGCAGTTCTTTGAATTGCTGTGATGTGCAGATGGCTTCTGCAATAACAAACATAACCAATTATAGCGTATATAAAGAATACAGTATATATATTTAAAAGGAGAGAGAAGAGGAGGAATTAAATGTTTCTATTTTTGTTATTAATATTTCTAAGTCTATTCTTTAACCAGTTTATTTAGGTGTTCATCTCGAACGCCAAGCCCAAAGACTACCAAAGGCCGGTAAGGGCATGAGACTTAATGGGCAGCGTGAGAATCATCACACCCCTGAAGCATCTACTGCACTGGAAGGCCTTTTTATAGGAAAATTGTGACATGACATAGTTCTAGAACTCCTCCAACTAATCGCCATCCAGGAGCCTGGTTTGAGTCCCCAGCCAATAACCATCTAGGAGTCAGACATGCCAACCAATCCCATCAAAGGACTGCACATTGAAACATGTGCAGAAACTTTAACCCCTTCACTGCTGAGCCATTCGGGTCTAATTTTTCTTCTTTACTTTAAACATGGTCATGTTTGGTATCATTGGAAAGGCCATGCTCTGGCCTTTCTACTGATAACAAACATGACCCTCTAGCTGCCAACAGTGGGGAGATATCGTGGTTCAAAGGAACCCCCTATCTCCACCCCTATCTTTCCTTAGGAGTCAATGAGGACTTTCCCCACACGTCCTCAGCAGTGAAAGGGTTAAACCCCGGCGCCTCCAAAAAACACCTTTTTGTTTTTTTAAAGGCAAGGTGGTAAAACAAGTGCAGGGTTTGACGAATTTACTTCGAATCTAAGAGCCAGGCAAAAAAGTTAGGAGCCAGTTTATTTTTTTGTTATGGTAATAAGTGGGTGGTAGTCTCCAGTGTCTCCCTTTCCCCTCACTGCTTATTACAGCATTGAAATGTTTGCATACCCTACCCAGAATTCTTTGCTACACATGGGGGATGTGGAACAGGAGGCTCTGGAGTGCAGTTCTTTGAATTGCTGTGATGTGCAGATGGCTTCTGCAATAACAAACATAACCAATTATAGCGTATATACAAGAATACAGTATATATATTTATATAGGAGAGAGAAGAGGAGGAATTAAATGTTTCTATTTTTGTTATTAATATTTCTAAGTCTATTCTTTAACCAGTTTATTTAGGTGTTCATCTCGAAGCCAAGCCAAAGACTACCAAAGGCGGTAAGGGCATGAGACTTAATGGCAGCGTGAGAATCATCACACCCCTGAAGCATCTACTGCACTGGAAGGCCTTTTTATAGGAAAATTGTGACATGACATAGTTCTAGAACTCCTCCAACTAATCACCATCCAGGAGCCTGGTTTGAGTCCCCAGCCAATAACCATCTAGGAGTCAGACATGCCAACCAATCCCATCAAAGGACTGCAAATTAAACATTTGCAGAAACTTTAACCCCTTCACTGCTGAGCCATTTCGGGTCTAATTTTTCTTCTTTACCTTAAACATGGTCATGTTTGGTATCATTGGAAAGGCCATGCTCTGGCCTTTCTACTGATAACAAACATGACCCTCTAGCTGCCAACAGTGGGGAGATATCGTGGTTCAAAGGAACCCCCTATCTCCACCCCTATCTTTCCTTAGGAGTCAATGAGGACTTTCCCCACACGTCCTCAGCAGTGAAAGGGTTAAACCCCGGCGCCTCAAAAAAACACCTTTTTGTTTTTTTAAAGGCAAGGTGGTAAAACAAGTGCAGGGTTTGACGAATTTACTTCGAATCTAGGAGCCAGGCAAAAAAGTTAGGAGCCAGTTTATTTTTTTGTTATGGTAATAAGTGGGTGGTAGTCTCCAGTGTCTCCCTTTCCCCTCACTGCTTATTACAGCATTGAAATGTTTGCATACCCCACATCCCCTTGGGGGATGTGGAACAGGAGGCTCTGGAGTGCAGTTCTTTGAATTGCTGTGATGTGCAGATGGCTTCTGCAATAACAAACATAACCAATTATAGCGTATATACAAGAATACAGTATATATATTTATATAGGAGAGAGAAGAGGAGGAATTAAATGTTTCTATTTTTGTTATTAATATTTCTAAGTCTATTCTTTAACCAGTTTATTTAGGTGTTCATCTCGAAAGCCAAGCCCAAAGACTACCAAAGGCCGGTAAGGGCATGAGACTTAATGGGCAGCGTGAGAATCATCACACCCCTGAAGCATCTACTGCACTGGAAGGCCTTTTTATAGGAAAATTGTGACATGACATAGTTCTAGAACTCCCTCCAACTAATCACCATCCAGGAGCCTGGTTTGAGTCCCCAGCCAATAACCATCTAGGAGTCAGACATGCCAACCAATCCCATCAAAGGACTGCAAATTTAAACATTTGCAGAAACTTTAACCCCTTCACTGCTGAGCCATTTCGGGTCTAATTTTTCTTCTTTACCTTAAACATGGTCATGTTTGGTATCATTGGAAAGGCCATGCTCTGGCCTTTCTACTGATAACAAACATGACCCTCTAGCTGCCAACAGTGGGGAGATATCGTGGTTCAAAGGAACCCCCTATCTCCACCCCTATCTTTCCTTAGGAGTCAATGAGGACTTTTCCCCACACGTCCTCAGCAGTGAAAGGGTTAACCCTGGCGCCTCAAAAAAACACCTTTTTGTTTTTTTAAAGGCAAGGTGGTAAAACAAGTGCAGGGTTTGACGAATTTACTTCGAATCTAGGAGCCAGGCAAAAAAGTTAGGAGCCAGTTTATTTTTTTGTTATGGTAATAAGTGGGTGGTAGTCTCCAGTGTCTCCCTTTCCCCTCACTGCTTATTACAGCATTGAAATGTTTGCATACCCTACCCAGAATTCTTTGCTGCACATGGGGGATGTGGAACAGGAGGCTCTGGAGTGCAGTTCTTTGAATTGCTGTGATGTGCAGATGGCTTCTGCAATAACAAACATAACCAATTATAGCGTATATACAAGAATACAGTATATATATTTATATAGGAGAGAGAAGAGGAGGAATTAAATGTTTCTATTTTTGTTATTAATATTTCTAAGTCTATTCTTTAACCAGTTTATTTAGGTGTTCATCTCGAACGCCAAGCCCAAAGACTACCAAAGGCCGGTCAGGGCATGAGACTTAATGGGCAGCGTGAGAATCATCACACCACTGAAGCATCTACTGCACTGGCAGGCCTTTTTATAGGAAAATTGTGACATGACATAGTTCTAGAACTCCCTCCAACTAATCGCCATCCAGGAGCCTGGTTTGAGTCCCCAGCCAATAACCATCTAGGAGTCAGACATGCCAACCAATCCCATCAAAGGACTGCACATTGAAACATGTGCAGAAACTTTAACCCCTTCACTGCTGAGCCATTTCGGGTCTAATTTTTCTTCTTTACTTTAAACATGGTCATGTTTGGTATCATTGGAAAGGCCATGCTCTGGCCTTTCTACTGATAACAAACATGACCCTCTAGCTGCCAACAGTGGGGAGATATCGTGGTTCAAAGGAACCCCCTATCTCCACCCCTATGTTTCCTTAGGAGTCAACGAGGACTTTCCCCACACGTCCTCAGCAGTGACAGGGTTAAACCCCGGCGCCTCAAAAAACACCTTTTTGGTTTTTTAAAGGCAAGGTGGTAAAACACGTGCAGGGTTTGACGAATTTACTTCGAATCTAGGGGCCAGGCAAAAAAGTTAGGAGCCAGTTTATTTTTTTGTTATGGTAATGAAGTGAGATCAAGCTGAATGATGATTGCTACTATGAGCCAGGCAGCCATCTTGTTCAGAATATTGGTTCACCAGTAAATAGAATAGATTTTTATTAGATGTGCAAAGCAGAGCTTACATAGAATTCCAAGAATGCGTCGTAGATTAGAAAGCTAGCAATAAAACCAGGCAGAGTCCGGCCGGCTCTTGGCACGGAGAGACAGGAAGATAAATGAATGGGGCAAGGTCACTGAGACGAGCAGAGAAACAAAGAGATCATAGAGAACAGACCAGGCCCCAAGCTATCTCAATAAACATAGCCTATAGGGAGGGCGGCGCTGCCCTGAGAAAGACAGCACAACAAATCAACAAATCAACAAATCAAACTAACGTGAAGTGTATCAATTTATAGTTAAATGTGGAATTTCTTTTGTACTAATGATGGGAGGTATTAACCCACGTGGGGTGGAATAAAGTGTCATTGGGAGGTGGGCTAATTGGGATGTACCTAATTACGTATTTTTGGGTATAAGATCCCTTGCACGGGTGAAAGGGGGGGCTCACTCTTTGCGATTCAATCCTGTGTGGGCACTTGTGTGACGACACAATAAAGTTTGCCTTTCCTGAAGAGACTCGTGTTCTGACAATCCTTACTTGTGCCCGGTCCGGCGCCGTCTTGAAAGTGAATCTGTTTTTGTCCGCCTACATTTTTGGGGGCTCGTGAGCCGGGATACGGGCCCTTTCCGGGCACACAGTAACGGGCTGCTGAACATAGTGCGGCGCTTGGCTGCAGCAGGTGCGAGAATCCCGCTGGTTGGGCGTCCGTTGAAGGTGAGCTGACATCTGCAGGCGCCAAGCAGGATTTCCTGTTCAGTGGACCTCGTCTGTCCAAACGGACCCTGACCCGGGAACTGGGACACCACTGAGTCTGAGGAAACAGCAAGCAGCGCCGGCGATAGGTAACGTGTCTTCTATGTTTTGTATGTCTAAAGGAGATACGGTATCTAAGGGAAACGTCCGACTGAGATAGACGGATAAGGGGATGCGATGGCCACCATCCCATTGGCATATCTAGCCCGCCGCTGATAGCACTGACATTGCTAAGGAGCCAGAGTGGCTAGCGGTGTCTGGATTCGGGGGAATTGAATGCCAATCAAAGTGTAGTTCTGTAAGAGAGGGAGAAGGTAGCCACGTGGAGTTGCATAAGTCATTAGTCAGTGTTTGTAAATAGAGCTTCGCCACGTGGGTAAAAGGGAAAGGAGGAGGGATTTTCTGTGACTGGGCTGAGAGCCTGAGTCAGTGCTAGTGTGCACGTCGTGTAGTGAAGAGGGCTCATAGTGGAGCCAGCGGTAGCTGCAGAGATAGTGGTGCCGGGTGGGTGAGATTATCCATAAGGCAAATTGGAATTGCAGACGGGAGTATAGATATAGAACGGGGTGCACATAGTCACAAGCAGTCAAGAGTTAGAGTTCAAATTACGGGGTATAAGGAGCCACAGAGGAGGGAATGAGCACCCTCGGCTAGTAGAAAGAGTTGAAGTGCCTATGTTCTGTTATGTGATGAAAGCATCTGATACGGTATGTGTTGTGAATGATTGACTCGAGTGCTGTGAGTGAACGTGCGGCCTACTCGCTCCGCGAGGAAGCAAATACGAGTTTTGACCCCGAACGTACGTTTCCGGCTCAGACTGTCAGACGGCTACTGAAGGGGGAAGCGCCTGCAGACACGGATGCATTGTTGCCTGAAGTATCAGACTGTAGATTTTAACTGTTGTTGAAATAATATATCTGTATTGCAAAGAGTACTGTTTTCAAGAGTAATAATGGGTAACGGGTCATCTAAGCCCAAGAAGGTGAAGGAGGGTGAGACGCCCCTAAATATATGGTGCGGAATTTCGAAGCTTATATAAAAACTCATGACTATGGTGTAGAATTGACAAAAGAAGTTAAAAGTAATGTGTACAGTTGTGTGGCCGTTATTAGTCCCAGGATGGCCAGAGCAGGGGTCAATGGACCCGGAGTTGGTACAGAAGGTACACTCCCAAGTCACAGAGCAGTACGGACATCCTGAACAGTACCCGTATATAGATATATGGAGATATTGTAATTAAAAACAAGAGTCATTTTATAATGATAGCGGGGAGAAATAAGAAGCAGGACCCCCAAAATAATGAAGAGAGAGAGAGAGAGCGGTGTTAGTAGAACAACCGGAAGAGAGTGATGTTTTGCCCCCGTCCTATCCCATGTTATGGGGCAGCCAGAGAAGCTTTGAGTGTCGCGGTTGCGCGGGCGGAGGGGGGGAGCGGGCAGCTGCTGTGTCTCGGTCAGCTCCCTCTGCTCCATCCCGTGTGACTGAGGAAGAAGAGCAGGGCGCAGCGGGTGGAGGGGACAGAGAGGCTCCACCAGGAAAATTGAGATGCCCGAAGAAGCATAATATAAATTAATTAATATTTTACGGAGTGAGATGATTGCGGTGCTGTATGGCTGTGTGTGTGATTCGGACTGATTTTGTCCGATTGTGTTTATAATTGATCTATTAAACTGTTCAATTAAAAGTAGGAATGACTGAGAGGTAGTAAGATTGAGCTTCGTACTTGTTTTTTTCCTCTCTTCCCTGGTGTATAGCCCCCCTTTTTCTGACAAACTGTTTGCGAGGGGGAAGAGGGAGGGAGTCAGTTTGTTTTTCTTTGCTCTCTTGATAGCTGGAAAGAATAACCCTTTGTGTATCTGTGCAGCGAATTCAAAGTAAAAGAAATAGAGAAAAAGGATTACTATGCTTGGCTAATTTTAATGTGTGTTACAATAGAAATTGTCTGAAGTCTGTTGAGTGCAAAGATATATGTTTATATTTTGTGTTGATATTATTCCGAAAGTTTTAGTTTTGTTCAGAGCTAGAATTAAATAATAAAAAAAAAGGGGAGTCCTGGTTTTTATATATTGTACACATAAACAATAATAAGTACGTAATAATATACAATATTGTCTACCAAATATATAAATTTATTAACAGATTAAATTGAAATATGAAACGTTAGAAAATTAATATTAAAAGAGAAAAAAAAATTCGAGAAATAATTAAAGTAGTTTTTCTTTACTGTTTTTTTAAAAAAAAGGTATGTTTTTGTTTGATTTTTTTGATGGAATGGTTATTTTATTGTTATGAGATGTTTGGAGTGGTCTTATGACAATGGAATGATTATTTTTATTTATTTTTTTTCGATGTGGTATTAAGAGTCTGTTTTGGGCTACGGGAAAAGATCTCTGAGAATATTTTATACAATGTGTATATGCCCCCGAATGTCCCATCCAGCTCCTGGGGCGCGGATATCCCTTTGCAAATTGCAAGCCAAATTACGTTCCTTCCCGGGGGTCACGCTCAATTAGACCTGCCCTGAGGGTGGCAGCTTTGCTCGGCAGCATAACCCAGCCAGCCCGCACAACCCCCAATCTGTGAAATCGCAGTAGTTATGCCAAGGGAGGAAGAATGGCGCACGGCACCTACTCTGTCTGCCACGCCGGATCTGCACGCACTACTCCTTGGAATTCCTGAGGTGTGGGCGGAGGAAAACCCGCCCAGATTAGTTGAATTAAAGCCCGGCGCAACACCGGTGGCTCTAAGACAATATTATATCCCACAGAAAGCCAAGCAGAATATACAAATACATTTACAGAGACTTAAAGATCACGGCATATTAAAATTCTGCGTGTCACCATTGAACACACCTCTACTGCCAGTACTGAAAGAGGGCACACA